>CAUYUJ010018135.1:0-35434 GCA_963575745.1 Prorocentrum cordatum
CCTCCCTCCTCCTCCTCCTCCTCCTCCTCCTCCTCCTCCTCCTCCTCCTCCTCCTCCTCCTCCTCCTCCTCCTCCTCCTCCTTCTCCTCCTCCTCCTTCCCCCTCGGCGACTCTCCGCAGGATCGATGACGGGAAAGGATCGATTCGCCATGGGGGAAGCGAGTCCTGAGGAAAACGGGTCCTGACGCGTTTCGCCGTTTTCGGGCTCTCGGGGCCCTCCACGGGCCCCATGTGCCGCCAGAATCGACTCGGGATGAAGTAGTGGTCCTGGGGGAAGCCCCGGCGTCCAGGACCTGTTTCCCTCAGGACCAGTTCCCCCCACGCTAAATCGACGACCTGCACATGCAATCGCCATGTTGCTGGGTGCTGATGTATGAATGCGGGGGTGTGGAAATATGCTTTGGCGCACGCGCGTGTCCATGTGCCGAATGGTCTGAATGTGACGTGCGCTGCCGTGTCGGAGGGCTGGGGGGGAGCAGGATGGAGCGGGAAGGACTGGGGAGGATTGGGAAGGGTTGGGTGGAGCGGAGGGAAATGCGGAGGAGTATGGAGGGGGTACGAGAGGGAGGAGGAGGTGGCGGAGCGCCCTCAGGAAAGGCACAGTTCCTTACCTGGCCGCTCGACCTCGAGGCCCGACAACCTTGCACCCAGACTGGGGGTCAACGGCCTGCCGATCGGCCATTGGCGATCGAGCGCGCGATCGGCGGGGGGGGGGGGGAACGACCCGCTGATGGCATCGCGCCTCTACGATGGGTTGAGGAGGAGGAGGAGGAGGAGGAGGAGGAGGAGGAGGAGGTGGGAAAGTAGATGATGGCGAGGAGAAGAAGGACAAGGAGAGGGAGTGGCAAGAAGGAGCCGCCATTGGCGATCGAACGCGCGATCGGGGGGGGGCGGGGAACGACCCGCTGATGGCATCGCGCCTCTACGATGGGCTGAGGAGGAGGAGGAGGTGGGAAAGCAGATGAGGGCGAGGGGAAGAAGGACAACGAGAGAAGGGTTGCAAGAAGCACGAGAGGAGCAACAGAAGAGCACAAAAACGCGACAATGCTAGAGGAGTTTGGGAGGAGGGCCCCCGAAGGTCCCTAGACTTTCCAGGGGGTCTGAAAAGACCCAAGAAGTCCCCAGTGGCATCCTGACTCATCACGAGACCCCTTGAGAAATATGAACATCCACAATTCTCCTCGATCTTCGACCCGAGATACGGCATCGAGGAAGACAACGACCACGCCGACGGCGACGACGTCAATGCCGCCGACGACGTGGCTGCTGCCGCCGACGACGTGGCTGCTGGGCGGCGCGCGATAGTAGTGGCGAGGCCTCCGAGGAAGCACAGGATGGAGACGCCAGCTGGACCCTCCTGGCAGCGAACTGGCTTGCCCCGAGGACAGGGGGGAGGACCTGGTGGAGAGGATGGACGTGGCGGATTCCGGACACCCTGCACCCCAAAAACGTTTTCATCTCTTGGGGGGGCGCATCCTTCACTTCCGCCACCTTCCGCCGCCCTTCCGCCGGCTTCTGCCGGCGGCGGCGGCCTCCGTCTACTACTTCCGCCGCCTCTCCGCCGCGGAAGAGACGACCACTCCTTCGCTCCTCGAAGGCAAAGGCCCTCCGTGGAACGCCCCACGTGCGGATGGGGTGCGGGGAGAGCGGCCAGATGGAGATGCCGGGCGAGGAGAAGGCGGGGGAGGGGGGGAGGGTCGAAGCACGCGCGGGCGGGCGGAGGGCAAGGAGAAGGCACGACGCCGCCTCCTCCTCCTCCTCCTCCCCCTCCTCCTCCTCCTCCCCCTCCTCCTCCTCCTCCTCCTCCTCCTCCTCCTCCTCCTCCTCCTCCTCCTCCGCCTCCTCCTCCTCCTCCTCCTCGCCGCAGAGGCGCCGCTGCTTGCCGCCTCCCGCAGCCTCTGCTCGCCTTGGAGCCTGGCCAGCAGCTCGGGCGCACGCTCCTGCAGCTGCTCGGCCTCCGCCCCAGCGGCCGAGCACCTACACAGGGCCCCATCGCTGCAGCTGCCCAGCGTCCCAGAGCGAGGACGCCAGAGAGATCCGCCTTCTCCTCCTCCTCCTCCTCCTCCTCCTCCTCCTCCTCCTCCGCTCCTCCGCCTCCTCCGCCTCCTCCTCCGCCTCCTCCGCCTCCTCCTCCTTCTCCTCCTCCTCCTCCTCCTCCTCCTCCTCCTCCTCCTGACGTCGGGCTCCAGGTATTGAGGGATGAAAAAACGGCCCCACCCTGGGTTACAAGTGCGTGGTCTGTAAACCTCCTGGGAACCCCCAAAGCCTAGAGCCGCCAGGACGCGGCCCCATCACGCAGGGTTTACCCTGTCACCCCACAGGAGGGTCAGCGCACAGCGCCTCGTAAACCAGGGTAGGGGCGTTTTTTTTATCCCCTTGAAGGTACGCCTTCCGCATCTTGCTCAGCAGCGCAAGAACAACGGGCGGCCAGTGTGCGCCCGTCTCGCGCGAGCTGCTCCCAGCGTTTTCGCTGATGGCGTTGGGCTCCAGCCTCGCCTCCCCCACCTCGCTGAGCAGCACCAAACCCGCAGCATCTTCCCGCTTTTCTTACACGCGGTGCCATTGAGCTCACAGCAGCGACATCGCCCAATGCCGCTTGCATCTTTCGCACGCGCTGACTCCAGCATTGTAGCTGACTAGGGCGAACCCGTGGACTTCGTCCACGTCATCTTGGGCCAGTCTTGGCTCGAGAAGGCCGTCTTGGGCCTGTCTTCGCTCGAAATGGCGAGAAGGTGGAAATCTTTCAGAAACCATAGAAGAATCAATGATTTCGTTTGCCGCGGCTCGTCTAGACGCGTCTGGAGAGTCTTCGAGCGGTCTTGGGCCATCTCGGAGGCCCTTTTGGACCGCTTCCGTCTCTTCGTCCGCCTTCCGCTCTACCTCCGCCTAGACAGCCTTCGGAATGTCACAGACGGCTATGGTGGGTCTGCGGTGTACGTCTCGCTGCTTGTCAGTTTTGAAAACACATGGGGCCTTGAAAAAAATCACCCGGAGGGCTCTGGTGACTTTTTTCCGGTTGCCTCTTCGAAGCCTGATGGCGGGCGCTGCCGTCTCCTTGGAAACGGTTAGTGGGCCTCTCGGGGTTTCTTTTCGAGCTCCTGGGGGCCTGTTGGGACCTCGTTGGCTGTCTTGCGGCCTCCTAGGGGCCTCTTGCTTCCCCCTTGGGCCGCCTTGCGGCCTCCTGGGGGCCTTTTCTGTTGAAGTTTTTTGGGGGGCCTCTTGGGCCGTTCCCGGGCTGTCCCCCCGAGCCTCTTCCGGGGGACAGCCCAGGAAATATATTGTGCTTGCGTGCTGTGCGTGCGTGCTCCTGTGTGAGAGGTCGGAAGGGTGTCCCGACGTCACCGCTCGCTCTTGGGAGCTGTGCCTGGGAGAGCTCTCTACGCTGCGTCTCGCTCTCGGGAGCCTTGGTGAGAAGAGCTTTGTGCTTCGCCGATCGCTCTTTTGATGGGCGTCTCTGGGCCTGCTTGGTGGTCCTTGTGGGGGTCTTGTTCGGGCCATTCTGAGGCTTGTTTGGGTGCTCTGGGGGCGTTTTGGGACGTTTTGGGGCCATTTTGGCCCGTCACGGGGCGTTCTGGAGGCCTTGGACCGTCTTGGAGCTCTCTTGAGGCTGCCTGGGGCCGTCTTGGGAGCCTCTTGGGGCCCCCTCAGAGCTCTCTTGGGGCCGCCTTGGGGTTCTGTGAGGCCGTTTCAGGGCTCTCTGGTGTCGTCTTGGGGCTCTTGTGGGCCGACTTGAAGCCCTGTGAGGGGCCGCTGGCGTCTTCTTGGAGCGATTTGGAAGGCCTCTTGGCGTGTCCTGGGCTGCTGAGAAGCACACACAAGGCGGGCATGCTGAAAGTATACGTTTCCCCATGTGATTTTGACGATCTGTGCCTCTTTGGCGTGCGCTCGGGGCCCTCTTGGGGCGTCTTTGCGGCCTCTTGGATCGTCGTAGAGCCCCCCCCCCCCCGGAAAGCTTCGGGACCTCGTGGGCCGTCTCGGGACCCACTGAGGCCGTCTTGGAGCGCTCTACGACGGTCGGGGAACGCCTCTGGAGCGCCTCTGGCTTCGGCCTGAGCGATTCGGCCCCGTGGTGGCGCCGTCAAGGGGCGATTTTGTGCACGTGAGGCCTGGAGAGATTCTCGCACACGCTTCCGCTGGCCATGTAGGAGAGATGATACGGGCCCCCCAGATGCAGATCTTACATCTCGCTGGGCAGCGTCTGAGCCCGCTGCCCCTGTTCGCATTTTCACACACGCACCAATGCCAGCGCTGAAGCTGAGGTTGTTCGGCTTCAACTTCGCCTCCCACATCTTCCTCAGCAAGGTCCGAGCCCGAATCCCAGCTTTGTAATTGACAACGGCGGGCTCCAGTTTCGCCTCCACGTCTCCCTGAGCGCTGCCGCTGGTCGCTCTTCCTGCCCGCGCAGATCCCAGCGCTGTAGCTAATGACGTCGGGCTTCAGTTTTGCATTCCACGTCGTGCAGAGCAGCGAGAAGGACTGCTGCAACTGCTCGCCCTTCTCGAACCTGCTGATCCCGTCGCGGGAATAAATGACGCTGGGCTCCAATATTGCCTCACGCATCTGGCTGAGCAACGCTAACCTACGCTGCCACTGATAGCCCTTGTCGCACGCGCTGGTCCCAACGCTGTTACTGATGACGTCGGGTCCGACTTCACCTTCCAGGTCTCGCTGAGCAGCAACAGAGCCTGCTGCCAGTGATTGCCCTTCTGGCTCGCGCTGACCCGAGCGCTGCAATTGGTGATGGCATTAGGCTCCAGCACACCCTCCCGCATCTCGTTGAGCAGCGCCAGCGCCGGCTGCCACTGCTCGTCCTTACTTAACCGCTGATCACAGCACTGTAGTTATGATAACGTCCTAATCCCAAAACCGCCCCCCACATCTCGCCAAACAGCGCCAGAGCCCGCTAACACTGAACACCTCTAACTCACGCGCCGTTCCCCAGCGCTGTAGCTGACCAGCTTGTCGCATCGTCGCTCCGCAGCAGAGCGCTGATCGCAGGCCTGCATCAGGCTGCGTCGGGCGCCAGCTTCGCCTCCAACATCTCGCTCGGTAGCGACGTGGCCTGCTGCCGCTGCTCGCCCTTCGCGCACGCGGCGATCCCAGCGCTGCAGCCGACTACTGTGTGCACCCGTGCCTGCTGTGGCGCTGCGTGCCGCGTGCCGCGCGACCGCGCGGCCGTTTTGGGGCCGTCTTGGGCGCCTCCGGGGCAGTGTCGGAACCGTCGCGGGGCCGGCGCGCCAGAGGGCACGAAGATACACGAGCGCGCTCCACTACTCGCAAAGAAACTGCTCGCAAATGGCCTGGATCCGCCGCGGGGAAGCTACGATACATGACGTCGAAACGAGCACATGTTTGTTCGGACGTTTGCGAGTAGGCAGTGTGCGAGTAGTGGAACGCGCTCGGTGAGAAGAGGGGCCCCAGAGGGCTCCAAGAGGGCTTCAGGACGCCGCCGGGCGCGGCCCACCCTTCTGCCACGAGAGGCCCCTCTGTGACAGAATGCACCCGGCATTGTCTTGGAGGAGCCCGACGGCCTCAAGAGGGCCGCAAGAGGGCCCCCAGGGGGCCCCCGAGGGCCCCCCAACCGCATGTACTTGATATGCTTCTTGGGTTTGCGAGAGAGGCACGAAGTACATGCGTCATGGGGCCATGTCGGGGCCCTCTTGGGGCCCTCCTGGCCCTCTCTCGGGGCCCCTCGGAAGCGCTCCAACCTTGTCCTGACCCCGTCTTGGGGCCGCCATGGGCCCCTGAGAAGCCGTCCTGACGCAGTCTTGAGCCGTCTTGGGGCCCTCCTGGCATCCTCCAAGGTGCCTTGGGGCGATCTTGAGGGCCTGCGTGGCCGTCTCGAACGCTTCGAAGACGAAACGCACGGGAACTCCCGAAACGTACGCTTTCCCTCGGGTTCGGAACATTTGTCCCAACCTTCCTTGGTTGGGTATTCGTTTAGAATAAAGCACCGCGGTCGCGTCTCCCTCCTCCTCCTCCTCCTCCTCCTCCTCCTCCCTCCTCCTCCTCCTCCTCCTCCTCCTCCTCCTCCTCCCTCCTCCTGCCCTCTCTTTGCCGTCGATGGGGGCTGCGATCTGCAAAACTGTCGCCACTTTCGAAGGCTGCTGGTGGGTCCTGCGGGGTGACGCACAACGCGGACCTGAGCGGGACCTCCCCGTCCCTGGGGGGCTGCGATCTGCGAAACTGACGCCACTTTCGAGGGCTGCTGGTGGGTCCAGCGGAGTGAGGCACCGCGCGGACCTGAGCGGGACCTACCCGTGCCTGGGGTGCTGCGACCTGCGAACTTTCGAGGGCTGCTGGTGGGTCCTGCGGGGCGAGGCACAGCGCGGACCTGAGCGGGACCTCCCCGTCCCTGGGGGGGCTACGATCTGCAAAACTGTCGCCACTTTCGAAGGCTGCTGGCGGGTCCAGGCACGGCGCGGACCTGAGCGGGACCTCCCCGTCCATGGGGGGCTGCGATCTGCGAAATTGTCGCCACTTTCGGAAGCTGCTGGTGGGTCTGGCGGAATAAGGTACCGCGCGGACGTGAGCGGGACCTCCCTGTACCTGGGGGGGGGTCTGCGAAACGGTCGCCATTTTCCAGGGCTGCGATCTGCAAAACTGTCGCCATTTTCGAGGGCTGCTGGTGAGTCCTGCGGGGTGAGGCACAGCGCGGACCTGAGCGGGACCTCCCCGTCCCGGGGAGGGGCTGCGATCTGCAAATTTGTCGCCATTTTCGAAGGCTGCTGGCGGGTCAAGCGGAGCGAGGCACGGCGCGGACCTGAGCGGGACCTCCCCGTCCCTGGCGGGCTGCGATCTGCGAAACTGTCGCCACTTTCGAGGGCTGCTGGTGGGTTCGCCACTTTCGAAGGCTGCTGGTGGGTCCAGCGGAGTGCGGCACTGCGCAGACCTGAGCGGGGCCTCGCCGTCCTTGGGGGATATGTCCTGTTGCTGCTGCCCCGCCGACGTGTCAAGCCCTTTGTCCACCGTCTCCTCTTGGACCTTGCGTCTTCCTTAGCGACTCAGAGGCTCATGCGGAAAACGCACTCCATTATGTTGAAGGCGCTATTTGCTAAAAGGAACAAGCCTTTTAGAAACATCATGTTGCTCTCTTGCGCGACAACCGCGGCGGCGCGTCCGACTTTCCCAGCCACGTCCTGCGCTCGCGCCCAGAATCTCCGGCCAAGGAGCATCTACAACCCGCTGAAAAAATCCAAGGATCGCCGCGACCCGATGCCACGCGACCCTGATTACTCGAGCAAATTCATCGCGGGGTGAACTGGCAGGGAAGACGGGGGCCCTCCACCCCCTGACCGGGCAGTGGCCCCGCACCCCCAAGGCTTCACTAAGGCAGGCCGCGGACTTTACGAAAGCGAAGACTCACCTTTGCTGAAGCGAGGAAGCGGCTTTACTGAAGAGAAGAAACGGCTGTACTAAAGCGAAGAAGCGGCTGTGGTAAAGGCGCGCCGCTCACAAGTGGGCCTTGGAGGACAAGCGAGAAAATCAGAACAGCAAAGAAGAGGATGCCTGCAGCGCGCATTACGTTGGTTCCCGCGTTGTCTGTTTGACGCTGTGAGGGTTTGTCGAGGCGCCTCCAGCCGTCCCGGGGTCTTGTTGGGGCAGTCCTAGTGTTCACTTGGGCGTTTCTGGGGGCTTGCTGGAGGCCTCTCGAGGCCTCTTGGGGCCTCTTGGGGACCTGTTGGGGGTCTCCTGGGGACCTCTTGGACTCCTGGGGGGCTCTTTGGGCGGGGAGCTCGAAATGTAAGTTTCCGCACCCGGCGGCCACACGTGGAACACATCGTGGCGTCAACGGCCAACATTATTCTAGGATGCTCGCTGCCGTGCGCAGCAATCAAAATCAATTAAAGGCCTGGGGAGGGCCAGAGGCCGCTGGCCAACGACCACCATTCCTGTGAGATGTGCATTGACAAGCGAAAAATTGAAGTACACATGTGTAATTGGAGTGGAGCATACAAAGTGATGGTCGTCAACTGCGGGACAGCCCCTCCCGGCCATACGTGGGCGACGAGGATAGTCTTCTAAGGGAAAACCTGCGTTGTCGTCGATCCTCCCCTATAGGCCGGCCGCCCTGGTCCACGGACCAGGGGGTCTCAGGGCCCCTTCCGTCGTCATTCGCCATCGACACCGTCGTCCCTACTCCTACACTAGTGCCTGATCTATTATATGTATACGTCGTTGTCCGTAGCCACCTGTCGTCAATGATGTTGTACTCGATGGTTCCTGCTGTGGGAACCCTGGGAGGAGGGAAGGTGCTGTTTCGAGACCGGCCGTAAGGCTTCTCCAACCGTCGACGAGGACGACGAAGACGACGACCAGCGACGATTGATGTACACTGTTTTGACTCCGGCCGTCGTTGTCGTCGTCGTCGTCGTCGTCGTTGGCGTCGTCGTCGTCGTCGTCGTTGTGGTGTGTCGTTGCGGTCGTCGGCGAGGCGGCCGGAGTCAAAACTGTGTACATCAATTTGCCCCGGTGGCACAGGGCGAGAGAGGCTGGTGCCGACGACGAAGACGACGAGGACGACGAAAACGACGACGACCAGCGACGATTGATGTACACAGTTTTGACTCCGGCCGTCGTCGTCGTCGTCGTCGTCGTCGTCGTCGTCGTCGTCGTCGTCGTCGTCGTCGTCGTCGTCGTCGTCGTCGTCGGCGTCTTCGTCCTCGTCGTCGTCGCGGACGTCGGCGAGGCGGCCGGAGTCAAAACTGTGTACATCAATGTGCCCCGCTAGCACAGGGCGAGAGAGGCAGGTGCCGGAGACGACGCCGACGAGGACGACGAAGACGACGACGATCCGCGACGATTGATGTACACAGTTTTGACTCCGGCTCGTCGTCGTCGTCGTCGTCGTCGTCGTCGTTGGCGTTTTCGTCGTCGTCGTCGTCGTCGTGGGCGTCGGCGAGGCGGCCGGAGTCAAAACTGTGTACATCATTTTGCTCCGCTGGCACAGGGCAAGACAGGCAGGTGCCGACGACGTCGACGACGAGGACGACGAAGACGACGACGACCAGCGACGATTGATGTACACAGTTTTGACTCCGCCTGTCGTCGTCGTCGTCGTCGTCGTCGTGGACGTCGGCGAGGCGGCCGGAGTCAAAACTGTGTACATCAATTTGCCTTGCTGGCACAGGGCGAGAGAGGCAGGTTTGGGGACCTGTGGGCGTCTTGGGGACCTCTAGGGGCTCACGTGGGTTTCCCCAAGGCAGCCAGGGAGGGCCAGGTAGGGCTTCAACAAGGCACCAAGGGCGCCCCAAGACCGGTCCCCGGGGGAGCGGTCGTGGCCAACCTCCGTCTGACGGAGTTTGTCGACGTACGTACTCGCAAGGTGCGCTGTGTGGTAGGCTGTCTGGCAGGGTAGCCTACTGTATGGCCAACGTGGCCTATTCCTCTTAGGTATCTCATACACTCCGGGACAAGGAAAACGTCCGACGAAGAAAACTGTGTAATCGTGGTTGGCCTCTCGGGGGCCTTTGGAAAGCTGTTTTGAAGCGTCTCGGGAGCAGCGTTGGGGCCTCATTTGGGCCTCTTGGGGGCCTCTTGGGGCCTCTAGGGGGCCTCTTGGGCGCTTGTTGAGGCCTCTTGGTGGCTTCTTGGGGCCTTCTGTGGGCCTCTTAGGGCGGAAAGCTGGAATTTTCGGTTCGTGGTCCCTCTCTTAAACTCTCTTGGAGCCGTCTTGGGGCTCTTTTGGGCCGTCTTGGGCGCCTCTTGGGCCGTCTTGGGCCTCTCTTGGGCCGTCTTGGGCCCTCTTGGGGGCCTCTTGGGCGGTCTTGGGGAAGTCTTGGAGGCCTCTTGGGCCATCTTGGAGCGTCGGGAAGCCGAAATGGCGCGAAGGCGAACATTTGTCAAAAACCTACGTAAAATGAACGATGTTTGCCCTGTGGGGCTCTCTTGGGCGGCTTCTTGGAGGCCACTTGGGGTGTCTTGGCGGCCTCGTGGGCCATCTTGGACCCATCTGGGGCGTCTTTGGCCGATCTTTCGGCGACTCGAAGCCTTCTTGGAACATCTTGTGGACCATCTTGGGGCCGTCCGTGCCTCCCGGAAGCGCGTCTGCAGAAGTGGGGCCGTGTGGTGCCGTCTTCCGCCGTCTTCTGCAGGCGTTCCGCCCGTCGCCGGGGCCATGTCCCGGGGGGTCCCCCCCCAGACCCCCCCAGGGGGACACTAAACGGGAACCCCTCCGCCAGGTCGGGGAAAAAACTGCGTTTTACTAAAGCGAAAAGATAGCTTTAGTAAAGCGGAGAGACGGCTGGGGAACAACTGCGCACGGAAATTTCGCTCCGCCGATGAAATCCGGCGCGGGACTCCAGGATCGAGGGCGGGGCGCAAGTTCGCCCGTGGGCCCGGGCCCTGTCGCCGCCGTCGCCGCGATGTTCGTCGTCGACACCGTCGCCGTTGCCGCCGTCGTCATTACCGTCTGCGAAGACACCGCAATCGTCGTCGCCGTCGCCGTCGTCGTCGCCGCGACGCCCGCGCATTCACGTTATTGCCAGCGGCGGGTCGCGCGCGACCGCGCGCGCCATTGCGCTCGCATTTCCGCTCCTCCGACGCGGACCCAGGCGGACATTATGTTTTTTATTCCACCCAGAACTTTGTTACAGTAGCACTGAGAAAATTACGCCTCTGAACTTAGTTGGTCCATGCTCAGATTGACTCCAAATGCCGCTCGCAGAAGTATATGTGTCCATTTCACGTCGCCGCCTTCTCGTCAAATCTCCCAAGTTCCTCCTGCCCTGCCTTGCGCAGGGATTGGGTACGTCCTCAGGGTAATTCCTCGTTTAGACTCTCCTGGGGCTCTCTCTGGAGCCCACTCGGAACACCTTGGGGGCCTCTTGAGCCGTCGGGCGGCTCCTTGGGCGTCTTCGAGCGCTCGGGGCCCGTCTCGGAGGCCCTCTTGGACCGTCTTCGGCCGTCTTCGGGCCCTCTTGGGGGCCTCAGGGGGGCGGCTCGGAGCGCTCGGAAGCCATCCTGGAAGCGCGCTGCAGGGGCCCCAGGGCCGCGCCGGTGGCCGCCGGAGGGGGCCGGTCCACTGCCACTGCTCGCCAGCTTGGCGAGCGGTGAACCCAGACCCCCTCGAGTAATGAAAAAATCATGACGGGAGGTTTTTCCTAATTTTCGGCCTCCGGGGGCCCTCACCGGGCCTCGGGAGCGTCAAAAAACGACTCAGGATGCAAAGCCGGTCATGGGGAAAGGGTCGGGACCTATGGGGGTCGACGTAATGAAAAAATCATTACGTCGGGGGTCTGGGAACGCCGCATTAGAGAGATGACGTTTGGCTCCAGCTTCGCCTCCCACATCTCGCTCAGCAGCGCCAGGGCCCGCTGCCACTGCTCGCTCTTCTCGCACGCGCTGCTCCCAGCACTCTATAGCTGACTAGGACTGGCCCGTTGACCACGTCCACTTGCTTGCGGGGTGAAGCGTGTGTGGCCTCTGGGGGTGTCATTGCAACGTGGGGCTCGACCTTCGAATTCGGCGCATGTCTCTGCGTGGTGTTGCGTGCCGCCGGTGTTGCATGTTGTTGATAATGCCTGCCGCTGCTGCGTATTATTCTTGTTTGTGGCTTGAGGGTGCTGCTGATGGCCAGGTCTGTTTGGTGCGTGCTGCTGACCGGTACCTGCTGCGGCTGCTGCTGCTGCTGCTGCTGCTGCTGCTGCTGCTGCTGCTGCTGCTACTGCTGCTGCGGGTGCTGCTGCTGCTGCTGCTGCTGCGGCTGCTGCTGCTTGCTGCTTGCTGTACGCTGACGATCGTACTGCCTGCTTCGTGCTTCGTACTGCTGCCTTCGGGTAATGGGGGCGTCTTGGGCCGCCCCAGGACTGTCTTGAGCCACCTTGAGGCTGCACGGTCGGAAAGGCCAACTGCAAAACAACTAAGTTAAGGCACGCTGAGCCCCTCCCAAGCGAAAAGGGGTCCTTCGTCAGCGCCCCGACTGTGTTAGGGCCAAGGCTTGAAAGCAAGAAGCAGCGGTGGGCCTGGTCTAACGGTGTCCCACGGTGGCTGCGGCCGCCCAGGGGAGGTCGGAGGATGCGCGCGGGCTCCGTGGGCGGGGGAGAAGATCGAAGGCACTGCGGAGCATGCCCCCAATGTGGCCAGCCCGTCCGGAGCGCTCCCAGAAAGAGCTCCCGAACGACTCGCCCACTCAGGCCGGAGCCTTTGCAGTGGAGGGGAGGAAGTAAGAGGCGCATCTGGGCGCCCTGTTTTCCTGGGTGGCCGGCGCGGTCTCCGAGCTCTGGGAGAGACGCTCCCTCGGAAGCCTCTCGGAGGCGGTTTTTAGGGTGGCCTCTCGAGGGCTTCCCTCCTTGGGGCCTGATTTTGCGCCTCTCGGGGGGGCCTTCTGGGGGGTCTGGGGGGCCTCTCGGGGGCCAGGCTGGCGGTTTCGGGGATCCTCCTGGAGCGGAGGGCGCGAGCTGTCAGTTCGAGTTCCCTCTCGTGGGGCCATCTTGGGGCCGCCTTGGGCCGTCTTGGGTGCCTCTCGTGGGCCGTCTTGGGGCCCTCTGGGGCTGTCTGGGAGCTCTCTTCGGGGCCTCTTGGGCAATCTTGGGGGCCCTGAAGCTGGCTTGGAGCGTGGGGGCACCGAAAAAGCGAGAACGCTGAAACCCGTCAAAAAACCAAAAGAAAACCAATGATTTTGGCCTCTCCGGGTCCTCCTTGGGGGCCTCTTGGGGCCCTCTTGGGCCGTCTTCTGGCACTGTCGGGCCTTCTGGGGCGTCTGGGGGGGCCTCTCGGGGGCCAGCTGGCGGCTTCTGGGATCATCCTAGAGCGGAGGTCGCGAACTGTCAGTTCGAGTTCCCTCTTGGGGCCATTTTGGGACCGCCTTGGGCCGTCTTGGGTGCATCTTGGGCCGTCTTGGGGCCCTCTTGGGCTGTCTAGGAGCTCTCTTCGGGGCCTCTTGGGTCCTCTTGGCGCGATCTTGGGAGCCCTGGGGCTGGCTTGGAGCGTGGGGGCACCGAAAAGCGACAACGCTGAAACCCGCCAAAAACCAAAGGGAAACCAATGATTTTGGCATCTCCGGGGCCCTCCTTGGGGGCCTCTTGGGGCCCTCTCGGGCCGTCTTCTGGCACTGTGGGGCCTTCTGGGGCGTCTGGGGGGCCTCTCGGGGGGCCAGCTGGCGGTTTCTGGGATCATCCTGGAGCGGAGGGCGCGAACTGTCAGTTCGAGTTCCCCCTTGTGGGGCCATCTTGCTGCCGCCTTGGGCCGTCTTGGGTGCATCTTGGGCCGTCTTGGGGCCCTCTTGGGCTGTCTAGGAGCTCTCTTCGGGGCCTCTTGGGTCCTCTTGGCGCGATCTTGGGGGCCCTGGAGCTGGCTTGGAGCGTGGAGACACCAGGCCAGGAGGGCTCCTCTAGGAGCGCGTCCTCTTGGCGCGATCTTGGGGGCCCTTGGAGCTGGCTTGGCCGTCTTCTGGCACTGTGGGGCCTTCTGGGGCGTCTGGGGGGCCTCTCGGGGACCAGCTGGCGGTTTCGGGGAACATCCTGGAGCGGAGGGCGCGAACTGTCAGTTCGAGTTCCCCCTCGTGGGGCCATCTTGCTGCCGCCTGGGGCCGTCTTGGGTGCCTCTTGGGCCGTCTTGGGGCCCTCTGGAGCTGTCTGGAAGCTCTCTGCGGAGCGTCTTGGGTCCTCTTGGCGCGATCTGGGCCTCCCGGGGCACTTCTTGGAAGCCTCTCGGAGCTTTCTTGGAACTCCTGGGCCGTCTTCCGGCACTGCGGGGCCGTCTGACATCAATCTTGGCGACCTCTTGGACCGTCGGGAGGCGTCTCGGGCCGTCTTGGGCCGCCGTGGGGCCTTCGGAAGCCGCCCTGGAGCCCCCAGGGTTGGCCGGGGCCGGTTTTGGGTCATTGGATCCCCCGCCCTTACCCCCGTCGTTGTAGGTTAGACTAGGGCTGACCCGTGGACTACCTTCCACGAATGCCAGAGGATTGAGCGTGCGCTCGTTGCTGCTTATTGCTTCAGGGTGCGCTGTTTGCTTGATGATCCTGACGGCGTCTGGAGCAGCGCTAGTAGCAGCAGAAGCAGCAGCAGCAGCAGCAGCAGCAGCAGCAACAGCAGCAGCAGCAGCAGCAGCAGCAGCAGCAGATCCAGCACCATCGGCAGTAGCAGCAGCAACAGCTGCAGCAGCAGCTCCAGCCTGCTGGTTGTCGTGCCAGCAGTGCCGCGTGCTGGAGCAGGCTGTTCCCAGCGGAGGCATCGGGGAAGCGGCGGGGGGGCCCTCCGATACCCGAGAGGGGGTCCTCGTGGGGCTCTGTGGGAACCTCTGGAGAGCCTCTGGGAGCCTCTGGAGAGCTCTTGGGAGCGCCTCTGAAGCCTTCTGGGAGCCTCGATCTGGAGAACGCCCGGGGGCCTCTTGGGAGCGCCTCCAGGGCCTTCTGTGGGGGCCTCTCGGGGGCGTCCTGGAGCCTTGCTGGCCGTGGAGGGGCCCGGAGGGGGGGGAAGCGCTCCGAACTGGACCCTCTTGGGCGTCCCTTGGGGCCGTCTGGGGGGGTTCTCGGGCCGTCTTGGGGGCCCCGGGAGCTCGATCGGGGGCCTCTGCAGGCCGTCTTGGGGACTCTCTTGCAGGCCCCCCGGGCAGCATGGGCCCGATTTCGGACGCCCGCGGTGCCGTGGTGGGCGTCTTGGGGCGGGCGGGAGGAGCACCACCAGAAACGTCAAAAACCATAGAGAATATCGATAGTTTTACAACCTCGGGGCCCTCGTGGGGGTCCCCTGGGAGCTCCGTGGAAGCTCGTGGGCCGTGGGGGCCCTCCGAGCCCGTCCTGGGGCCCTCTCGGGCTCGCTGAGGAGCTTCCGGGAGACTCTCGAGGCCTCCGCGTCGGGGCCCTCATGGGCCGCCCTGGGGCTTTCCCAGGCTGGGGCGGCGTCACCCCACGGGCGGGGGCCCCGGGGCGCCGCCGAGGGTGACCATCGCTCGCCCGTGTCGCACACGCAAATGCCCGGCATTGTAGTATAGATGACGTTGGGCTCCAGCTTCGACTCTCACATCTCGCTCAGCAGCGCCAGGGGCCGCTGCCACTGATCACCCTTTTCGCACGCGCTGATCCCAGCGCTGTAGCTGACTAGTGTGAACCCGTGGAGAATCCACGGCCCCCCGGGCATTGGTCCCGAACGCGCACGTGTCGCCGAAACCTGCGGGAGGGCAGGGCGCAGTGGAGGAAAGCCCTTCGGGCCGTGTCCAGGGCCTCTGGTCCTTGGTCGGGAGCGCGGTCGGCGCGATGCAGTGGCAAAACCTTCGGGTTTTCGCTGATCGCGCCAAGGCCGGGCGCGATTAGCGACAGCCCGATGCTTTCTGAGGCGTGTCGAAGTTTCCAGAAGGGACCAGAGGTCGATGGGAAGATGGAGTCAGAATCGGCGGGAAGTCCTGGGGCTCGGAGGCAGTGGTTAGGGCACTCTGAGACCGTGTCCAGGGCGTCCTGGGGCGTCTTGGGGCCATCTTGGGGGTCTCGGGCCGTCTCGGAGGTTGCTTTGGGCCCTCTTGGGCGGCATCTGGGGCCCGTCTTGGGGCGTCTTGGGGCCATCTTGGGTATCTCGGGCCGTTTCGGCGGTCGCTTTGGACCCGCTCGGGTGGGATCTGGGGCCCGGTTGGGGCTGACTTGGGGGTCACTTGAAACTATCGTGGGCCGTCTTGGGGCCCTCTTGGGCTGTCTACGGGCCTTCTTCGGCCGTCTGGGGGCCCTCCTGGGGCGGGGTTTTCTTGGACCGTGCAAAGGCGATCTGGGAAGCCCTCGGGGCCATCGGGAGCAGGAAAACCTTCAAAACCTTCGGGAAGCGCACATATATTGCCCCTTGGCGCCGTCCACGCGGTCCTCGGGGGCCGTCTCTGAGGCCTTTTTGGGTTGTCCTGGGGCTCCAGTCGGGTCGGCTTCGGCCCTCTTGGGTGTATGTGAAGCCGTCTTGGGGCGATCTGGGGGTCCTGGAGCCGTCGGCGAGCGCTCCAAGGGCCTCCTGGAGCCGTCGCGGAGCGTTCCGGAGGCTCGCTGGGCGGCCCGCGGGCTCTCTGAACGGCCCTGGGCGCTGCCACTGCTTCTACTACTCGCACGCGCTTCGCCCGGAATTGTTGTAGAGATGACATCGGGCTCCAGCTTCGCCTCCCACATCTCGCTCAGCAGCGCCAGGGCCCGCTGCCACTGCGCGCCCTTCTCGCACGCACTGATCACAGCGGTGTAAATCATGACGTCGGGCTCCAGCTTCGCCTCCCACATCTCGCTCAGCAGCGCCAGGGCCCACTGCCACTGCTTGCCCTTCTCGCACGCACTGACGCCAGCGATGTAGCTGATGTCGTCGGGCTCCAGCATCGCCTCCCACATTTCGCTCAGCAGCGCCAGGGCCCACTGCCACTGCTCGCCCTTCTCGCACGCACTGATCCCAGCGTTGTAGGAGAGACTAGGGCGAACCCGTGAACTTCGCCCACGACTAGCAGGTCCCCCCTGGCGCGCCTCCACGTTGGGCCCCCGCCCAGAAAAAAGCCACCCCGAAGCCTTCGGTTACTTTTTCTGGCCGCCTTCCCGAAATTGGAATTCGGGCGCTTCCTCCTCTTCGCCCGCCTTCCGCTCCGCGTCCGCCTGGACAGCCTTTGGAGCATCACATACGGCTATGGTGGGTCTGCGGTGTGCCTCTCGCCGCTTGTCTGCTCACCTCAGTTTGAACCATTTTGAAAGCACCTGGAGCCGAAGAAAAAAGTGACCCGGAGGGCTCTGGTGACTTTTTTTCGGCTGCCTGTTCGAAGCCTGGTAGCCGGCGCTGCCTTCTGCTTGGGAACTGTTTGGGCGCCTTTCGGGGTTTCTTTTCGGCCTCCTGGGGGTCTTGGGCCGTCTTGCGGCCTCCTGGGGTTCTCTTGGGGCCCTCTTAGGCCGTCTTGGGTGCCTCTCGGGGCCGTCTGGGGCCGTCTTGGGACCGTCTAGAGGCCCTCGGGCGCTCTCTGACCGCTCTTGGGACTGTCTTGGGTGCTTCTTGGGCTGTCATGGGCGCCACAGGAGCCGTCCAGGGGCCGTCTGGGGCCGTCGTGGAGGCTTGCGGGGGGCCTCCTAAGACGTCTTGGGGCGAGCTTGGGGGCTTGTATTGTCGTCTGGGACGCTTCACAAAGCACGGGAAGTGCGAACGTGTGTGTTTTCCCGCAGGGTTTGGCATGATTTTTGCTTGTGCGGGCCTGTTGGGCGTCTTCTGGGAGCCCTCTTGGAGCGTTTTGGGGGCATCTTGGGCCGTGTGGAAGCTATCTTGAGCGTCTTTGAGCGCTCTTGGACCGTCTCGGAGGCCCTCTTGAACCGTTCTGGGACGTCTCGGGGCTGTGTTGAAGGCCTCCGGGGGCGTCTCGGAGCGCTCCTTGGCCATCCTCGAAGCGCACCAGGGCCTTCTGGGTCTCGCAAGGGCCGCCAGGGATCAGAAATAGCCTGTCGGAATCCCGGTCGTCTCACACGCACCTGCCCCTGCATTGTAATCAAGATGACGTCGGGCTCCAGCTTCGCCTCCCACATCTCACTCAGCAGCGCCAGGGCCCACTGCCACTGCTCGCCCTTCTCGCACGCACTGATCCCAGCACTGTAGCTGATGACGTCGGGCTCCAGCTTCTCCTCCCGCATCTCGCTCAGCAGTGCCAGGGCCCACTGCCACTGTTCGCCCTTCTCGCACGCACTGATCCCAGCACTGTAGCTGATGACGTTGGGCTGCAGCTTCGCCTCCCGCATCTCGCCCAGCAGCGCCAGGGACCACTGCCACTGGGCGCCCTTCTCGCACGCACTGATCCCAGCGTTGTAGCTGATGACGTCGGGCTCCAGCTTCGCCTCCCACATCTCGCTCAGCAGTGCCAGGGCCCACTGCCACTGCTCGCCCTTCTCGCACGCACTGATCCCAGCGTTGTAGCTGACTAGGGCAGACCTGTGGACTCCGTCCACGACATCAGCTCGACGTGGCGAGGGGTCTCTGGGCAAGCGCGGGGGGGTGCGGCTGCAGGGCCGAAAGGCAATCATGATGGCGTCGGGCTCCAGCTTGGCTTTCCATTTAGGGCTTCGTGGGGGCCGTTTGGGGATCTCTTGGGGCGTTTTTGCCTGCGATATGCCTGTCGCCTCTCGTCCGCTCCCCCGCTCCTGAAGGGAATTCTGAAGGCACTGAAGGCTTTGTGGGGGCCGTTTCGGAGCCTCTTCGGCCTTCTTTTGGGCCTCCCGGAGGGGCTCTTAGGGCCCTCTCGGGCCGTCTTGGGTGCCTCTTGGGCCGTCTTGGGGCCGTCTGAAACCCGCCTCGGCGCCTCTTGGGCTGTCTTGGGCCGTCTTGGGCCGCTCCTGGGGCCGTCTTGGGTGCCTCTTCGGCCGTCTTGGGCGCCTTCTGGGCCGTCCTGGGGCCGTCCTGGGGCGTCTTGGGACCGTCTGGGGGCCCTCCTGGCCCGTCTTGGGGCTCTCTTGGGGTCCTCTTCGGCCGTCTTGGAGCGGTCGGGGGGGCTTCTTGGGCCGTCTTGGAGCGTCGGGAAGCCGACGAGGCGAGGAGGCCGAAAACATAGAAAAACACAATAGAAATCGACGATTTCTGTCGCTCGGGGCCCTCTTGGGAGGCCTCTTGGGAGGCCTCTTCGGGCGTCTTGGACGCCTCTTGGGCCGCCTGGGGCGAATCTCGGGCGTCTTGGGCCCATCTTTAAGCGTGCCGGGGCTCTCCGGGGCCGTCTTGGGGGCTTCTGGGGGCCCTCTCGACGTGTCCTGGAGCCTGCCTGGGCGGCCCGGGGCGGCCCGGGGCCAGCCCGGGGCGGTTTCGGTGCATTGGGGCCTGCGCCATTCTGGCACGCACTGGGCCCTGCAATGTAGTAGAGACTAGGGCAGACCTGTGGACTCCGTCCACGACATCAGCTCGACGTGGCGAGGGGTCTCTGGGCAAGCGCGGCGTGCCTGTCGCCTCTCGTCCGCTCCCCCGCTCCTGGAGGGAATTCTGAAGGCACTGAAGGCTTCGTGGGGGCCGTTTCGGAGCCTCTTCGGCCTTCTTTTGGGCCTCCCGGGGTGAAGCTACTGAAGGCTTCGTGGGGGCCGTTTCGGAGCCTCTTCGGCCTTCTTTTGGGCCTCCCGGGGGGGCTCTTAGGGCCCTCTCGGGCCGTCTTGGGTGCCTCTTGGGCCGTCTTGGGGCCGTCTGAGGCCCGCCTCGGCGCCTCTTGGGCTGTCTTGGGCCGTCTTGGGCCGCTCCTGGGGCCGTCTTGGGTGCCTCTTGGGCCGTCTGGGCGCCTCCTGGGCCGTCCTGGGGCCGTCCTGGGGCGTCTTGGGACCGTCTTGGGGCCCTCCTGGCCCGTCTTGGGGCTCTCTTGGGGTCCTCTTCGGCCGTCTTGGAGCGGTCGGGGGGACTTCTTGGGCCGTCTTGGAGCGTCGGGAAGCCGAAGAGGCGAGGAGGCCGAAAACATAGAAAAACACAATAGAAATCGACGATTTCTGTCGCTCGGGGCCCTCTTGGGAGGCCTCTTGGGAGGCCTCTTCGGGCGTCTTGGACGCCTCTTGGGCCGTCTGGGGCGAATCTCGGGCGTCTTGGGCCCATCTTTAAGCGTGCCGGGGCTCTCCGGGGCCGTCTTGGGGGCTTCTGGGGGCCCTCTCGACATGTCCTGGAGCCTGCCTGGGCGGCCCTGGGGCGGCCCGGGGCCAGCCCGGGGCGGTTTCGGTGCATTGGGGCCTGCGCCCTTCTGGCACGCACTGGGCCCTGCAATGTAGTAGAGATGACGTTGGGCTCCAGCTTCGCCTCCCACATCTCGCTCAGCAGTGCCAGGGCCCACTGCCACTGCTCGCCCTTCTCGCACGCACTGATCCCAGCGTTGTAGCTGACTAGGGCAGACCTGTGGACTCCGTCCACGACATCAGCTCGACGTGGCGAGGGGTCTCTGGGCAAGCGCGGGGGGGTGCGGCTGCAGGGCCGAAAGGTCCTGCTCTCCTGTGTTCCTCAGCTGCTGCTGCTGCTCGGAGGTCCTGCTGCTTCCTCCCCCTCCTCCTCCTCCTCCGCCTCCTCCTCCTCCTCCTCCTCCTCTTCCACCTTCTTCTCCTCTTTCGCTGGATTCTCCATGCCCTCGGTCGGCAATCGTCGATCCTACGACGACTCTCCCCAACAGAGAAACATCGAAGGCCCTCGGAGCGTCCAACATTGTTCTTTTGTGCCTTCGATATGCCGGTCGCCTCTCGTCCGCTCCCCCCCTCCTGGAAGCAATTCTGAGGCCACTGAGGGCTTCGTGGGGGCCGTTTGGGGATCTCTTGGGGCGTTTTTGCCTGCGATATGCCTGTCGCCTCTCGTCCGCTCCCCCGCTCCTGGAGGGAATTCTGAAGGCACTGAAGGCTTCGTGGGGGCCGTTTCGGAGCCTCTTCGGCCTTCGTTTGGGCCTCCCGGGGGGGCTCTTAGGGCCCTCTCGGGCCGTCTTGGGTGCCTCTTGGGCCGTCTTGGGGCCGTCTGAGACCCGCCTCGGCGCCTCTTGGGCTGTCTTGGGCCGTCTTGGGCCGCTCCTGGGGTCGTCTTGGGTGCCTCTTGGGCCGTCTTGGGCGCCTCCTGGGCCGTCCTGGGGCCGTCCTGGGGCGTCTTGGGACCGTCTGGGGGCCCTCCTGGCCCGTCTTGGGGCTCTCTTGGGGTCCTCTTCGGCCGTCTTGGAGCGGTCGGGGGGGCTTCTTGGGCCGTCTTGGAGCGTCGGGAAGCCGACGAGGCGAGGAGGCCGAAAACATAGAAAAACACAGTAGAAATCACGATTTCTGTCGCTCGGGGCCCTCTTGGGAGGCCTCTTGGGAGGCCTCTTCGGGCGTCTTGGACGCCTCTTGGGCCGCCTGGGGCGAATCTCGGGCGTCTTGGGCCCATCTTTAAGCGTGCCGGGGCTCTCCGGGGCCGTCTTGGGGGCTTCTGGGGGCCCTCTCGACATGTCCTGGGGCCTGCCTGGGCGGCCCGGGGCGGCCCGGGGCCAGCCCGGGGCGGTTTTGAGTTATTTGAGCCTGCGCCCTTCTGGCACGCACTGGGCCCTGCAATGTAGTAGAGATGACGTTAGGCTCCATCTTTGCCTCCCACATCTCGCTCAGCAGCGCCAAGGCCCACTGCCACTGCTCGCCCTTCTCGCACGCACTGATCCCAGCGTTGTAGCTGACTAGGGCTGACCCGTGGACTCCGTCCACGACATCTTTCTGGAATGGTTCTCGGAGGAACGGCGCAGATTGTACCGAAAATCTACAAACACGGCGGCGGCTCGGGCGGCGGCAGCGAGACCGCGCCTTCGTGTCCGAGCTCTTGCAGCGCTGCAGCAGCTTGGCCCAGCGCACTGCTCGTTCACCCCCCTCCTATTGAGGACAGTTTCGAAGTCTCTCGGGGATGTGCGTCGAAGTCGAAGCCCATCTGAGGCGTCTCAGGAGCGCTCGGGGAAGGGCTCGGGAGGCCATCGGGGAAAGCCACCGAACGCGCCGGGGAGGCTCGCAAGGATCTACAGGGAGGGCCCAAGAGAGCTTCAAGAAAATTTGAAATCCAGTGAACTCTTAAGAGAAACCGCTGTTGGGTCGGCCATCACCTCCGGGCGCGCCTTGATGGTGCGATCCAGTCGCATCACCGCCAACGGGAGGGTTTGTTCGCCATGTCCCATTCTGTTCGCCCAGAGGGTCTGTGGAGGCCTTCGGGCGAACAGAACGGGACAGGGCAAGGAATGGGGAAGACATGTCCGAATCTCCTGGGCCCCCCAGATGCTCGTCCGAAGAATGCGGAGAGGTCCCAGGGTCATATCAATTGGCTGCTGTCCCAGGGGTCCGGTCTGCTTGGCCCGAAGAGTTTGCCAAGGCCCCTGGGGGAACAGAATGGCACAGCATATCGGGCAAAGGGGGGCGGTAGCTGGCCTGTCAGACCCGGCGTTCGTCTTCTGCCCAAGCGGCGCGGGGCCCACGGGCCCCAGGGTTGGCGTCCCGCTGGGATTCCTCTTGTTCGCCCACAGGGTTGGAGGAGGCCTCCAGGCGAACAGAATGGGGCAGGACAATGAATGTGGGAGACTTGTCGCAAGCTCCCAGCCCCCCCAAGTGTGCGCCCGAAGGGTGTGGGGCCGCGTTGGCTCCCTCAAAGGGCCGTCTTGGAGCCGTCTAGGCCCGTCTTGAGGGCGCCGTTTGCCCTGATGGGGCCGTCTTGGTTCGTCGTGGGCCCCTCATGGGCGCGTCCGTAGGCCGTCCTGGGCCCATCGGGGTCCTCGTGGGGCTGTCTTGGAGCCGTCTGGGACCGTGAGGAGGCCGCCTTGGAGTCGTCTTGGGCCCCTCCTGTGCGCCTCCTTGGGCCGTCCTGGGCCCAGCAGGGGCCGTGTTGGCACCCTCTTGGGGCTGTCTTGGAGCCGTCTTGAGCCGTTGCAGCGCGCCTTGGGTTGTGCTGGGTCCGTCTTGGCCCGTCTTGGGGCCTTCCTGGGCGGTTCCTCGGACCCTCCTGGGACTTTCTGGGGCCTCTTGGTGCATCGGACCGCCGAAACGGCGGGAAACGCAAAGGGTGTAACAGTAAACAATGGAAAATTAACGATTTTTGCCAGCTGGGACTCTCTTGCCATCTTGGCCCGTCTTGAGGCCCCGAACGGGCGCGTCCTTGGGCCGTCCTGGGCGCACCCTCCTGGGACCGTCTTGGAATCGTCTTGGGCCGTCTTGAGCGCGCCTTGGGCCGTCCTGGGCCGGTCTGGGGCCGTGTTGGCACCCTCGCGGCGAGGAAGCTCGGAGGCGGGCTCGAGGCCTCTTCGGGGCCATTTTGGAAGCTGTTGGGGCCTCTGTAGGGGCCTCGTTTGGGCTCCTTGGGAGCCTCCTGGGGCCTCTTCGGGGGATTCTTGGCGGCCCCTTGGGGCCTCTTGGGGGCCTGTTTGGGCCTCCTGGCGCCCTCTTGGGGCGGAAGGCTCGGATTTTCGGTCCGTGGTCCCCCTCTTGGCCCCCTCTTGGGCCTGTCTTCGGGCCCTCGTGGGCCGTCTTGAGCGTCTCTTGGGTCGTCTTGGGGCCCTCTTGGGCTGTCTTGGGGCGCTCTTGGAAACCTCTTGGGCCGTTCTGGGGCGCTCTTGGAGGCCTCTTGGGCCGGCTTCGAGCGTCGGAAAGCGGAAAAGGCGAGAAGGCCAAAATCCTTCCAAAACCGTCGTAAAGCGGACGATTTTGAGGCCCAAAACCGTCCAAAACCTCCTGAGGCGGTCCCCTCGTCCGCCCCCCTCGCTTCGAAGCAGTTTTTAAGCCCCGTGGCACCTCTTGGGGATCTCTTTTGGGCTCCTGGGGGCCTCTTGGGCCTCCACTGGATTCGCTGCCCTCGGTCGGCAATCGTCGATCCTACGACGACTCTCCCCAACGGAGAAACATCGAAGGCCCTCGGAGCGTCCAACATTGTTCTTTTGTGCCTTCGATATGCCGGTCGCCTCTCGTCCGCTCCCCCCCTCCTGGAAGCAATTCTGAGGCCACTTAGGGCTTCGTGGGGGCCGTTTGGGGATCTCTTGGGGCGTTTTTGCCTGCGATATGCCTGTCGCCTCTCGTCCGCTCCCCCGCTCCTGGAGGGAATTCTGAAGGCACTGAAGGCTTCGTGGGGGCCGTTTCGGAGCCTCTTCGGCCTTCGTTTGGGCCTCCCGGGGGGGCTCTTAGGGCCCTCTCGGGCCGTCTTGGGTGCCTCTTGGGCCGTCTTGGGGCCGTCTGAGACCCGCCTCGGCGCCTCTTGGGCTGTCGTGGGCCGTCTTGGGCCGCTCCTGGGGTCGTCTTGGGTGCCTCTTGGGCCGTCTTGGGCGCCTCCTGGGCCGTCCTGGGGCCGTCCTGGGGCGTCTTGGGACCGTCTGGGGGCCCTCCTGGCCCGTCTTGGGGCTCTCTTGGGGTCCTCTTCGGCCGTCTTGGAGCGGTCGGGGGGGCTTCTTGGGCCGTCTTGGAGCGTCGGGAAGCCGACGAGGCGAGGAGGCCGAAAACATCGAAAAACACAGTAGAAATCGACGATTTCTGTCGCTCGGGGCCCTCTTGGGAGGCCTCTTGGGAGGCCTCTTCGGGCGTCTTGGACGCCTCTTGGGCCGCCTGGGGCGAATCTCGGGCGTCTTGGGCCCATCTTTAAGCGTGCTGGGGCTCTCCGGGGCCGTCTTGGGGGCTTCTGGGGCCCTCTGGACATGTCCTGGGGCCTGCCTGGGCGGCCCGGGGCGGCCCGGGGCCAGCCCCGGGCGGTTTTGAGACATTTGAGCCTGCGCCCTTCTGGCACGCACGTGCCCCTGCAATGTAGTAGAGACTAGGGCTGACCCGCGGCCTTCTGGCCGCGGAATCTGCCCGCCATGGCGTGGACGTGAAAGTGAAGCGTCTCTGGGGCCTCGCGGGTGAGGGGAGGTTGGAGGGGGCGGCGTGGATGGAGGAGGTGGCCGCTGGAGGGAGAGGTGGCGGAGGAGGGATGCAGGCAAGCAGGCCTGAAGGCAGGAACGCGGTGGTGGAGGCGGTGTTAGTGGAAGCACACCCATGTGGACATGACATGGTGTGGACAGAAGCTGTTTCTGACGCCGCAGTCTGTGTTCATCATAACTTCTGCGGGGAAGGTAGCCGTGATCATTTTATCTGCTCTTCGCCGGGGCCGAATGATAATTTGACCTGGTAGTGTGGCGACAATGGGGCCAGTAGGCGTGGCCCAGGAGGCCCGCAAGAGGGCGGCGAGACAGAACTCCCTAAGACGGGCCCAGTGTGAGGGTACGAATCGACCTTTCGAGCGCACCGCCCCAAGACGCCCCCAAATGGCGCAGAGATGGCTCCCAGAGGGTCCAAGAAGCCCCCAAGACGATACTGGAAGTTCGACGCTCCCCAAGAGAGAAGCATGCAAGGGATCTTGGGGGCCGCTTGGGGGCCTCTTTCCGTCCTCCTGGGGTTCTCTCGGGATGCGTCTTGGGCCGTCTTGGGGCGATGTGGGGCCGTCTTGGGGGCCTCTCGGACCATCTTGGGACAGTCTTCAACCATCTTGGGCCAATATAGGGCGCTCTTGGGGCTGTCTTTGGGGATTCTTGAGCCGTCTCGGGCGCCTCTGGAGCCGTCCCGGACGGCCCAGAGACCGTCTTGGAGACTGTCCAAACGAGAAGGCTTGGAGACGGGGCGGCGGGGGCCTCTACAGCCGTCTTGGAGATGGGGCGGTGGGGCCGTCTTGGGCCATTATGAACTGCTCTTTGGGCCGTCGTAGAGGCGTCTTGGGCCGTCTTGGCGCCGCAAAAGGCAGTCTTGGCTTGTCGTGGAGCGCTCTTGGAGCGTCTTGGGGATACCTTGGGCCGTCCTGGGAGCCTGTTGGTGTCGCCCTGCGGCCGTTTTGGGCGCCTCTTGGGCTCTCTTGACGCCCTCTCGGGCCGGTTTTCGTGCGTCTTCGGGGCCTCTTGGGCTGTATTGGGGCGGTCGTGGGGACCTTGAACCAGCGTCTGCGCCATATTCCCGACAAGCAGCGTATGCTAAAATGGAACGTTTTTCTCTGGGAAAACAATGGTTTTCGTTTCTTGGGGCCATCCTTCGACGCCTCTTGGGCGTCTCTGGGGCCGTCGTGGAGGCCTCCTGGGCCGTCTTGGGTTTGTTTTCGGCGGTCTTGGGCTCTCTTGGAGCGCTCTTGGGCCGTCTTGGGGGTGTCTGGGGCCGTCCTGGGCGCCTCCTGGGAGCCTCTTGGGGCCGCCTGGGGGCCGTGTTGGGCGCCTTTTGGGTCTCTTGACGCTCTCTCGGGCCGGTTTTCGTGCCTCTGGGGGGGGCCTCTTGGGCCGTCTTGGGGCGGTCGTGGGGACCTCTTGTCCCATCTTCTGCGCTATATGCCCGGCAAGCAGCGCATGCTAAAATTGGACGTTTCTCGATGGAAAAACCATGATTTGGGCCTGTGGGGGTCATCCTGGGACGCCTCTTGGGCGTCTCTGGGGCCGTCGTGGAGGCCTCCTGGGCCTTGTCGGGGCAGTTTTCGGCGGTCTTGAGCTCTCTTGGAGCGCTCTTGGGCCGTTTTGGGGGTGTCTGGGGCCGTCCTGGGCGCCTCTTGGGCCGCGTGAGCGCCTCTGGGGCGTCCCCGGAGCCGTTGTGGGATATTTTAAAGCGATCAAGACAGGGACCCTTCCCGCACGCGCGGGTCCCTGCATTGTAGAGAAGACTAGGGCTGACCCGCGGCCTTCCGGCCGCGGAATCTGCCCGCCGTGGCTTGGACGTGGAAGTGGAGCGTCTCTGGGGCCTCGCGGGTAAGGGGAGGTTGGAGGGGACGGTGTGGATGGAGGAGGTGGCCGCTGGAGGGGGAGGTGGGCGAGGGATGCAGGCGAGCAGGCCTGAAGGCAGGAACGCGGTGGTGGAGGCGGTGTCAATGGAAGCGCACCCATGTAGGCATGACAGCTGTTTCTGACGCCGCAGTCTGTGTTCATCATAGCTTCTGCGGGGAGGGCAGCCGTGAGAAGTTATCTGCTCTTCGCCGGGGCCGAATGATAATTTGATGTGGTAGTGTGGTGACAATGGGGCCAGTGGGCGCGGCCTAGGAGGCCCGCAAGAGGGCGGCGAGACGTAACTCCCTAAGAAGGGCCCCAGTGCGAGGACACGAATCGACCTTTCGAGCGCACTGCCTCAAGACGTCCACAAATGGCGCAGAGATGGCTCGCAGTGGGTCCAAGAAGCCCCCAAGACGATACTGGAAGTTCGACGCTCCCCAAGAGAGAAGCATCCAACGCCCCTTGGGGGCCGCTTGGGGGCCCTTTTCGTCCTCCTGGGGGTCTCTTGAAGCCCTCTTGGGCAATCTTGAGTGCGTCTTGGGCCGTCTTGGGGCGATGTGGGGCCGTCTTGGGCGCCTCTCGGCATCTTGGGACAGTCTTGGAGCTATCTTGGACAAATATTGGGCGTTCTTGGGGTTGTCTTGTTGTTTCTTGAGCCGTCTCGGGCGCCTCTGGAGCCGTCCCTGACGGCCCAGAGACCGTCTTGGAGACTGTCCAAACGGAAAGGCTTGGAGACGGGGCGGTGGGGGCATCTACAGCCGTCTTGGAGACGGGGCGGTGGGGCCGTCTTGGGCCATTGTTAACTGCTTTTGGGGCTGTCTTGGGTGCGTCTTGGGCCGTCTCGGGGCCCTCCTGGGGCCCTCCTGGGAAGCCTCTTCGGCGTCTCTTGGGCCGTCGCAGAGGCGTCTTGGGCCGTCTTGGCGCCGCAAAAGGTAATCTTGGCTTGTCGTGGAGCGCTCTTGGAGCGTCTTGGGGATACCTGGGGCCGTCCTGGGAGCCTCTTGGTGTCACCCTGGGGCCGTTGTGGGCGCCTCTTGGGCTCTCTTGACGCCCTCTCGGGCCGGTTTTCGTGCGTCTTGGGGGCCTCTTGTGCCGTCTTGGGGCGGTCGTGGGGACCTGGAACCAACTTCTGCGCCATATTCCCGTGAAGCAGCGCATGCTGGAAGCGAGCGTTTTTTCTTCGGGAAAACAATGATTTTCGCCTCTGGGGGCCATCCTTGGACGCCTCTTGGGCGTCTCTGGGGCCGTCGTGGAGGCCTCCTGGGCAGTCTTGGGTGTGTTTTCGGCGGTCTTGGGCTCTCTTGGAGCGCTCTTGGGCCGTCTTGGGGGTGTCTGGGGCCGTCCTGGGCGCCTCCTGGGAGCCTCTTGGGGCCGCCTGGGGGCCGTGTTGGGCGCCTCTTGGGTCTCTGGACGCTTTCGCGGGCCGGTTTTCGTGCCTCTGGGGGGCCTCTTGGGCCGTCTTGGGGCGGTCGTGGGGGCCTCTTGTCCCATCTTCTGCGCCATACTCCCGACAAGCAGTGCGTGCTAAAATCTAACGCTTTTCGTTGGAAAAACAATGATTTGGACCTGTGGGGGCCATCCTGAGACGCCTCTTGAGCGTCTCTGGGGCCGTCGTGGAGGCCTCCTGGGCCTTGTCGGGGCCGTTTTCGGCGGTCTGGAGCTCTCTTGGAGCGCTCTTGGGCCGTTTTGGTGGTGTCTGGGGCCGTCCTGGGCGCCTCTGGGGCCGCGTGAGCGCCTCTGGGGCGTCCCCGGAGCCGTTGTGGGGCATTTTACGCCCATCAAGACAGGGACCCTTCCCGCACGCACGGGTCCCTGCATTGTACAGAAGACCAGGGTATGCCCATGTACTACGCTCACGAACACGATCGCCGACATGCTGACGAAGGGCTCGAACTTTGCATTCTGCGCATGCTGCTGCATGCTGCTGCTTGCTGCCGCTATGGTATGATGTGTGTTGCGTGCTGTTGGTAATGTTTGCTGTTCATGCGTGTTGTTGTTGCTTTCTGCTGCAGGCACCGTTGATGGCCGGTTCTGCTCGGTGCGCACTGCTGCCCGCTGCCGCGTGCTGTTGCTGTGTGTGTTGCCGCTGCTGCTGCCCGATTCGTGCTGCATGCTGATGCCGCTCGCTGCTGCTGATGCTGCTTGAACCTGCAGGGTGGTGGTTCGCGCCACTCCAGCTTGCTGGCGCAACCTGCTGCCAGGAGGGGATCGAGAAGTCAGGATCCAGGAGATCGAGGAGGATCGAGAAGTCGAGAGGATCGAGAAGTCAGGATCCAGGAGATCGAGAAGGGAGGGGATCGAGAAGTCAGGATCCAGGAGATCGAGGAGGGATGGGGAGAGAGCCGAGGGAGCGAGCAGGGAAGAGCGGGGACCGAGCAGGGATGATGGACGGCCGAGAAGAGAGGGTTTAGGGTTCAGGGCTTAGGGTTTAGGGTCTAACAGGGCAAGGCCAAGAATACCTACCCGCATAGGCACCCACCTGCGGCGGCTATCAATCCCCCCCGCATCTCCACCCCCACATAAAGATCATCTCTCCTCTCATGTTATACCGTGGTTATAGCATAGCATAGCATAGCATACCATAGCAAGCCTGGGAGATTCACTTGACACGCGTGAACCCTAACAAGCGGGTCGGTTCGGGTCGGGCGGACTCTAGGGTTCGCCCGACCTCAACGTGCTTTGCTATGCAACGCCTCTCGTATGCTATGCCAGCATAACATAGATTAGCACAAAGGCGAGTTCCACAACATCTGGATAACCGCAGCCTCTAGCGTGGCTGTCGCATAGCACCAGTGCTGAAAAACATTAACATGTCCAAAGGAGTTGGCCATGATCGCGCGGCCGCCGCACGCTTGTGCACTTTGTCGTATTTTTTTGCCATGGAATAATACCATGCGCACATCTTGCAAAGGCAGAATATTCAGTTTATAATATGTTTTACAATATAAAACTCCGGTACGCATACGGGGCCGCCGCGCGCGTGTGCACTTTGTCGTATTTTTTTGCAATGGAATATGAGCATGGACACATCTTGCAAGAGCGGGATGTTAAGGTTATCGTATTTTTACAAGAGAAAGCTCCGGTACACTTTCCGGCCCGCGACCACGCCCGCGATCACGGTTGGGCAGAATGTATTGTAAAAAATATGGTTTTCTGATAAATGCGATGCGCATGATCAGGATATAGTGTTTTTTGACAGGGATCAGCCCGGTTCGTTTATAGAACCGGTCACGATCCATTGTAAAAAAACATCGTTTTCAGAGCACATAGAGAGCGCATGATCAGGAAATAATATTGTTTGCATAGGATGGAGGCCGGTCCGCATAGCGGCCGGTTTTGAAGGATTTAGGGTTTAATAATTATAGAGTTGGCCATGATCGCGCGGCCGCCGCGCGCTTGTGCACTTTGTCGTATTTTTTGCCATGGAATAATACCATGCGCACATCTTGCAAAGGCAGAATCTTCAGTTTATAATATGTTTTACAATATAAAACTCCGGTACGCATACGGGGCCGCCGCGCGCGTGTGCACTTTGTCGTATTTTTTGCAATGGAATATGAGCATGGACACATCTTGCAAGAGCGGGATGTTAAGGTTATAATTTTTTTTACAAGAGAAAGCTCCGGTACACTTTCCGGCCCGCGACCACGCCCGCGATCACGGTTGGGCAGAATGTATTGTGAAAAATATGGTTTTCTGATAAATGCGATGCGCATGATCAGGATATAGTGTTTTTTGACAGGGATCAGCCCGGTTCGTTTATAGAACCGGTCACGATCCATTGTAAAAAAACATCGTTTTCAGAGCACATAGAGAGCGCATGATCAGGAAATAGTATTTTTTGCATAGGATGGAGGCCGGTCCGCATAGCGGCCGGTTTTGAAGGATTTAGGGTTTAATAATTATAGAGATTAGAGATTTAGGGTTTAGGGCTTAGGGTTTTGTGGGGAGGAGGGAAGCCCCGAGGAGGGAGGAGGCGGGAGGGGGGGACTGGCCTCTTGGGGGTCTTGGCCCAGGACCCCCAAGACCCTGTGGGCCTCATGACCGGAGGCCGTTCGGGATGTCTCCTGGGAGCATCTTGGGGGTCTCTTGGGACCTTGGGAAGCGAGAGGCATGGAGAGCGGAAGAACGCGCAAGGAGCGTTGGGGGAAGGGTGAAAGAGTGAGGGGCTCGGGGCGACAGAAGAGAAGGGGCGAGGCGGGAGCGAGGAGGGAGGGCGGGGAAAGGATGCTGAAGAAGCGGCTTTCGTGGGCGCGTCTGTTTGAAGCGCTGGGTGTCATCTTGTCTTGCAGTGCCCTTCTTGAGAGTGGTCTGGGACCCCAGTGATCGTTCATTCTCGGAGCCACCTTGGGCTCTTTGGGGCGCCACGGACCGTTCAGAGGGGCCAGAGACGGCTCCAACATGAGCCAGCACGGCAAAAGGGCCCCAGGAGGCTTCTCCGAAGCCGTGCTGTGGCTTTCTGGCGCTGCGAGAGCTGAAAAGCCAAGCACACGACTGACATATTTCAGTCTCCGAGGAGGCCTCCAAGCTCCAAGGAGGCCTCCAAGCTCCAGCAAAGCTGTACCGGACGGCTCCAAGGAGGCCTCTTGGAGCCAAAGTGGCTCTCTGCGGGGTCTCCTGGGAGCCGCCTGGAGCCTCTCGAGTCCCTCTCGGGTCGCTCTTGGAGCCAAATTTGGCCCTCTCGTAGGAACAAGGAAAGGCGACACCAACACCAGCAGGGCGAGGAGATGCGAGGAGGCAAGGGGGGTCTCCCTTGTGGTGTGGTCCCCCCCCCCCCTCTCGCTCGAGACATCCCTGGCCTCCAGCTCGGGGAGGCATCGTGGAACTCCTCGCTGGAGGTGTGCCCCCTTGTGGTGCTGGTGCTGCTCCTCCCTCCCTCCCATCTCGGGCCCTCTCGAAAACCAACTTGATGCCGTTTTTGGGGCGGCGCACGTGGGAGCCTCTTGATTCGGGGATCTTCTGACCCAGGTCAGTCCAACATCCTGCAAGATCCTGCAATCTTGCACCCCAAATCCTGCAAGATTCTGCACCCCAGATCCTGCAAGATCCTGCAAAAATCCTGCAACATCCTGCAAGATCCCGCACCCCAGATCCTGCAAAATCCTGCAAAATCCTGCACCCAAGATCCAGTCAGGCCTCCCAAAATCCTGCAAGATCCTGCGCCCAAACCCGGGTCGATGCGAAGGATCCTGCAAGATCCTGCAGTATGCAGCGCCCAAATCCGGGTCAATGCGACCCTGGCCCTCAGGATCCGGCACGATCGGGCGCTCTGGCTGTCCCTTGTTTGCATGGACCCCCGTCTCGAGGCTCCCGATTGAAGCGTCCCGGGGGAGCACCGGGGCCGACTGGGGAAACTCTTGATTCACTTTCGCGGGCGTCCCTCTGGCATGCGCTGTGTCCAGCACTACAATCTTGGCTTCGGGGTGACGTTGGGCTCCACCTTCGCCTCCATCATCTCGCCGAGCAGCTTCAGAGCCCGCTGCCACTGCTCACCCTTCTCGCACGCGCTGATACCAGCGCTGTAGGTGATTATGGCTGACCCGTGGACTACGTCCGAGGAATCTGCACGCACTGGCACTTGGCTGTTGACATGCGGCCAGAAGGCTGAAATCATGACGTTGGGCTCGACCCTCGCAATCCGCGCATGCTACTGCATGCTGCTGCGAGCTGCCGCTGTTGCGTGCTGTTGGTAGCGCATGCCGCTTCTGCGTGTTGATGTTGCTTGTGGCTGCAGGTGATCGTTTTCTTATCCGGCGTCTCGACATTGAGCACTGAGCGAAGAGGTGGGGCGAGGGGAAGGGTCTGGCTCTGGACCTCTGCCTAGCGCGACCGTTTGCAGCAGTGTCCATGATGGGGAGACTCCACCTGCTCCAAACAGGCGCCAAAAGCAGCCAAGATCTACTCCATGCGGGGGGGGGAAGAGGGGAGGGGTGCGAGAGCCCGCGCCGATCGGCAGAACAATGCATCAAGAGAAGCGCACCAGCGTGCTGCTGGTGGCCAGCTCTGCTGGGCGCGTGCTGCTGCCCGCCGCACTCCGCTGCTTGCTGCTGATGTGTGTTGCCGCTGCTGCTGCATGCTTCGTGCTGCGTGATGCTGCCACTCGCTGCTGCCGCTGCTGCTGCTGCTGCTGCTGCTGCTGGCTTCTTCTTTTTCCTCCTCCTCCTCCTCCTCCTCCTCCTCCTCCTCCTCCTCCTCCTCCTCTTCCTCCTGCCTCCTCCTCCCTTCCTCCTCCTCCTCTTCCTCCTGCCTCCTCCTCCTCCTCCTCCTCCTCCTGCTGCTGCTGCTGCTGCTGCTGCTGCTGCTGCTGCTGCTGCTGCTGCTGCTTGAGCCTGCAGGGTTGTGTGTCCTCGCAGCTTCAGCGTGCAGGCGCAACCTGCTACCATGAGAGAGGATCGGGGAGGCATGATCGAGGAAACTGACGAAGGAGGGGAGAGAAGCGAGGAGCCAGAAGCCAGGAGCGACGGCCGAGGAGAGAGGGGTGAGCAGGGAAGAGGGGAGAGCCGAGGAGGGGAGGAGGCGGGAGGGGAGAGGAACCTCTGGGCCGCCTTGGGCCCTTCTTGGGGCCATCTTGGCGGCCTCTTGGGCCGTCTTGGGGCCCTGCTGGGCCGTCGTGGAGCCCTGTGGTGCCGTCCTGCACTCCCTGGGAAACCTGTTGGGCCATCCTGTGTCGGTCTCGGAGGCTTCCTGTACCGTCCTGGGCGCGCCCCGAGGCCCACAGGAAAGGCGAGCATGCGAAACTCACTCGAGGAGCATAGGAGTGGTGTTGACCCCGGAAGCTGAAGTCCTCTTCGGGGTCCTCTTGGAGGCGTTTGCGGGCGTGTTCGAGGCCTCTTGGGTCATCTTGGGCCGCCTTGGCGTTCCGAGGCTCTGTCGGAGCTCCCTGGGACCGTCTTGGAATACAATTGGACGGTCCAGCGCCTCCCCTGGAACGTCTTGGAGCTCTCTCGGGCCGTCTTGGAGCACCCTCTGGGGGGGGCCTGGAGCTCGCCGGGGCTGGCCAGGCCTGCGCGCGGCTAGACTTTTTGAAGTAGACGACGTTGGGCTCCAGCTTCGCCCCCCGCATCTCGCCGAGCAGCGCCAGGGCCCGCTGCCACTGCTCGCCCCGGGCGCTCGCGCTGATCCCGGCACTGAAGCTGATGACGTCGGCCTCCTGCTTCGCCTCCCGCATCTCGCCGAGCACGGCCAGGGCCCGCTGCCACTGCCTGCTTTTCTCGCACGCGCTGATGCCGGAGTTGTAGCTGACTGGGGTGCGCCCGCGCTTGCTGCCACCGGCGCCTCTGGGGCAGTGTCGGGGCCGCTTTGGGGCCGTCGTGCCAGGGGGCACGAAGAGGGCCCCAAAGAGGGCTCCGAGAGGACTCCAAGAGGGCCCCAGGGCGCCGTCGGGCGCGGGCTCACCACTCTGCCACGAGAGGCCTTTCTGTGGCAGAATGCATCTGGCCCTGTCTTGGAGGGGCCCGAAGGCCTCAGGAGGGCCCCCAGGGATCCCCAAGAGGGCTGCAAACCGCATGCACTTGATATGCTTCTTGGGCTTGCGAGAGGGGCACCCAATAAAACTAGTCACAGGGCCTTGTCGGGGCCCTCTTGGGGCCCTCCTGGCCCCTTCTTGGGGCCCCTCGGGAGCGCTTCCCTGTCCTGGCCCCTCTTGGGGCCGCCATGAGCGCCCGAGGAGCCGTCCTGGCGCAGTCTTGACCCGTCTTCGGGCCCCAGCCTGCTGAGGCGTCCTGGGACGATCTTTGAGGGCTTCGAAAACGAAAAGCACGGGAACTCCCGAAATGTACGTCTTCCCTAGGGTTTGGGACGATTTTTCCTTGTTCGGGCTCTCATGGGGCTCCCTCTGGAGCCCACTTGGAACATTTTGGGGGCCTCTTGGGCCATCGGGCGACTGTCTTGGGCGTCGTCGAGCGCTCGGGGCCCGTCTCGGAGGCCCTCTTCGGCCCTCTTCGGGCCCTCTTGTGCAAGGGGCCTCCAGGGGCGGCTCGGAGCGCTCTGAAGCGCGCCGGGGCTCTGGCGCCGCGCCGGTGGCCGCCGGAGGGAGCTGGTCCGCTGCCACTGCTCGAGGGTTTGGTGAGCGGCGAACGCTGCATTAAAGAGGAAAGACAAGCGCGAACCCGTGCATTACATCCACGGTGTGCTGAGCCTGGGCTTCGCACGCTGTGGGTGAATAGCTCGTCGAAGGTGATCAGCTCGGGCGTCCCTGGGGCCGTGTCGGGGGCATGTCGGGCCCTCCTGCGAGCCTGTCTGGAGCGTGTTGAAGGCCTCTTGCGGTTTTTGGGCGCAAGCCTCGGAAGAGCCCGAAAGGCTTCCAGTGTGGCCCGAAAAGGCCCAAGCAAGGACCAAGAGGGGTTCCGTAGGGCCCTCCAGGGGGCACCCGACCGACGCTACAACAGGGGTGATGGTCTGAGGGCTTCCTGATCCAGGGCTGGATGGGGGGTCCACGATCTGAAGGTTCTTGAGTGGACCTGGGCAGGTCGGAGTGATCTGGAGGGCCTGGTGTGTGATCTGGAGCTTGTTTTGGGGCTTCCAGGTCCGGTGGTCCCAATACCATCGTGCCAACCACTCTCTGGGCCCACCAAAACTAAGACGCGCAATGTTATACTCTTGCACAGGGTGTCTAGAGCTCCGACCACTTTATTTCGGCGTCGTCGTCGCTCCCCCCCAGCTGCTTTGTGCCCTTCATGTGTCGCTATATGTGTCGCTGTGTGCCTTGTGCCCTTCATGTGCCGCTATATGTGTCGCTATATGTGTCTGTGTCGCTGTGTGTCGCTATGCGTCTCCATGTGTGCGTCGCTATGTGTCGCTGTGTGTCGCTATGCGTCGATATGTGTGCGTGTGCCGATACATGTCTCTATATGTCGATATGTGTCGACATGTGTCGCTATGTGTCGCTCCCCAGCACCCCAGCGCACCGCCCCCTCCGCCCCGACGACTTTATTTCGGCGTCGTCGTCGCTCCCCCCCCCCCTCCTTCTCCTCAGCAGCCCAGCGCGCTGCCCCCTCCGCCCCGATTACTTTATTTCGGCGTTGTGTCGACATGTGTCGCTATGTGTCGCTCCCCACACCGCACGCGCCCCCTCCGCCCCGACCATTTATTTCGGCGTCGTCGTCGCCCCCCCCCCCTCTCCCTCTCCTCAGCAGCCCAGCGCGCTGCCCCCTCCGCGCCGACCACTTTATTTCGGCGTCGTCGTCGCCCCCCCTGTCCCTATCCCCAGCAGCCCAGCGCACCGCCCTCTCCACCCCGACCACTTTATTTCGGCGTCGTCGTCGCCCCCCCCCCATCCCCCTCTCCCGAGCAGCCCAGCGCGCCGCCCCCTTCGCCCCGACCACTTTATTTCGGCGTC
>CAUYUJ010018135.1:35534-185534 GCA_963575745.1 Prorocentrum cordatum
CGCTTCTGAAACCATGCTTCCGTGGACCTGTGTCGGCAAGCCAGGACGCTTCGCCACTGCTCGCTTCTCCTCCTCGCTTCCCCGCCTCGCTCGCCGCCGAGAAGGACGGGCTCAAAGCGGCCGGGGCCGGAGCCGCCGCCGTCGTGGCCGGAGCCGCCGCCGTCGTGGACGCCGCCGCGTGCAGACCGGCGGAGGACCGCTTCAGCGCGGCGGCGGCGCCCGCCGGGCTCGCGGCACCGCCGCCCGGGCCTGCGTTGCGGCCGCCGGCCGCCAGGGCCGCGCCCGCCATCGCCGCGGCCGCAGCCAAGGCGAGCGTCGCCACGGCCACGGTGGCCTTGCGGGGGGAACGACAGGCTAGGACAGCAGCGAGCACGGTCGAGAATCAGCTCACTTCGCTGGTTTTCCTGGCGCCCCCTGGCGTCGGGAGGCGCCCCTGTATCGAGGAAGAGGCCTGGCGGCGGGGCGGAAACCAGCTGCATGCAGCACATTTCGTACCCCACCTTTCGCTAAGCCCCCCGTTTCGTCCAGTTTGGGCGTCGCGCACAGTGGGCAGGAGGAGGGGGAACGGCTTCTTAGACAGAGGTTTCTTCTTAGAAGGCGCGGGCCCTTCATCTACAGACAGAGCGCGCGCCTTGTAAAAGACTGGGTGTTTCCAAGAAGCCCCCCCGCCCCCCCCAGACTCCCTCTGCGCGTGGCCGAACCTTGCGGGCCCAGCAGTGCGCCAGCAGAGCACGCCCCGCCTCTGGGTCCAGCAGCGGGCTCCAATCGCTGGCGGCCTGGACCTCAGAGGGCGCCCGCTCCCTCGGCGGCTCCCTCGGCGGTTCCCTCGGAAGGCGCCCGCTCCCTTTCGGGGAAAGTTTCGGCGTGGCCGGGTCGGCTGGCGGGGCCGTCGGCACCCAGATCATGGCGCGAGAATCTGCTCACAGGAAGGACTAAGATTTGGTCGGGCCTGTGTTCCTACAGGCGAAATTCTTAAGACACGTAAGATTTGATCAACAACTATCCAAACATTACAAAACACAGTGGAACAAAATGCCCCGTGACTACTCCCCAACCGTCATGTGGTGTTGGGTCGTCGTTTTGAAAAAGACAACGCCCCTTGTCCCACCTTCCTTCCTCCTCCCCCTCCTCCGTCCCCCCGCCCAACAACCCAACCACACCCACCGAAACTCCGAATGGCGGAACTCGCACGCTGTTCCTGCGCCCGGTGCAACTTTTCGTGGCCCCGTGGGGAACGCCACCGAAGGTCCCAACCGCGGAACTCACATGCAGTTCTTGCGCCCAGTGCAACGCTGCGTGGCCCCGTAGGGAGCTCCACCGAAGGTCCCAGTGGCGGAACTGGCATGCGGTTCCTGCGCCCAGTACAGCGCTTCGTGGCCTCATAAGGAGCTCCACCGAAGGTCCCAATGGCGGAACTCGCATGAGGTTCCTGCGCGCCGTGCCGCGTTTCGTGGCCCCATCGGGGGCTCCGCCGAAGGTCCCAATGGCGGAAATCTTATGCGCTTCCCGCGCCCAGTGCCGCGTTTCGTGGCCCCACAAGGGGTTCAGTCGAAGGTCTCAGTGGCGGAAGTCGCACGGGGTTCCTGCGCCCAATGCAGCGCTTCATGGCCCCATAGGGAGCTCAGCCGAAGGTCCCAGCGTCGGAACTCACATGCGGCTTCTCCGCCCAGCGCAGTGCGTCGTGGCCCCGTAGGGAAGGAGCACACCTTTTCACACGCCTCGTGGCCCATAGCGTTGGCGCGAGCGGTCGGCATCCAGGCCTTCTCCCGGTCCTGTAGAATCTCGTCCTGGGCCGTAGGCTGTCCGGCGCGCCGCCCCCTTCGGCCGACGCCGCCCAGGCGCGATCCTGGACTGCGGCCGCCACGAGGTCGGGAACTGCAATAAGACGGAGGACGACGACTGGTGGCTAGAGCTCTACGCGCTGCTCTCGCGCGCCACGAAGACCTCCCGCTCATGCGGGCGACGCGGATCGAGTTCTTCCTGGCAGGGCCGCCTGAGGGTTTGCGAAAGCAGCAGGAACAGCTTGCGGCGCGCACGAGGCGGTGCCGGAGGGAGGCGACGGCCCTGACCAGGGAGCTGGGTAAGCTTTACCGAATTTATCCGCGAGGCCTGGGCAGGGGAGAGGCCCGCCAGAGCCTCGCTGTCTCTCGACGGTGTGACTGCTTGGCCCTCGCTGGGACCCTCTCGGAACGACAAGCGCGCGTCGCGGGAACTCCATGCTGTGCTTTGCCCAGCGCCTCGCTCGCTGGTCGTCGCTCTACCCAGCAGCGAACACTTGCCCGCAATCGTAGCTCTCTCTCTCTCTCTGCTCCGCGCAGCAAACATACCGCGTGCGTCGGTGGGACCCTTTCGGGGCGACCGGCACGCGTCGCGGGGATTCCGCGCTGCGCTGCGTCTCCAGCCTTGGGCTTTGGAGCGTGCGGGCACACAGCGAAAAAAAAACGGACGATCTTGGACGTTTTAATTTTTCGCTACCCCCCATGAAACATATCACGGACAGAAAGAGCCATGCCGAAGGTCCTATATGGAAGCTCCGCTGAATGCGTGGGTGAAATTGCAAAAATGGAAAATGATAACAATAAAAGAACACTCGCATTGAATGCCCCAGTGGCAGCGCCCGCGTACCGCCGGCCCCCATTCCACCTGGGCACACCATTCGCACGCTTCGTGCCCCCAGAAGGAACTCCGCCGAAGACGATATTCACAGATGCGGCACCAAAAACTGCACATGGTTGGGTCCTTCGCCGCGCAGATGTTGTACTATGTTTGCAGCTGCTCGCTGTAGAAGGACAGGCCCGACTCCAGGGTAGGCCTAGCGAGCAGGTGACCTGGGCATGGGTAGGCGCAGCCCTCCAGCGCAGAGCGTTGGCCAGCCTGCTTGAGCCAGCTCTGAAAGCAGAAGGTGGCACCAGGCAGGCGATGCGCAAGAGGAGCAGGGGCCCGGCGCCTGCCCGCGCCGTGGCGGTTTGCCGGGCTCGGCCTGCCTCGCTGTCGGCGCAGCTTCGCTTACCAGCCACTGCGGAGCAATCCCGCGCAGGCCAACGAAATGTTCGAAGGTCCAGGAACGATTATCTCTATCGCTACTCCGCCTCTCGCTCTCTATTTCTCTCTCTCTCTCTCTCTCTCTCCTTCTCCATCTGTCTCTCTCTCTCTCTCTTCCTTGCGCTCTCTCTCTCTCTCTCTCTCTCTCTCTCTCTATATATATATATAAAAATAAATATATATATATATATATATATTTATACATATTAACGGCGCACACGGTCCCGGGGGCCCGGGCCGGGACCACCACCAGCGAAATGTGGGCTCCGTGGGCCCGATGCTCGTCGGGGGCTGACCGGAGGCCTCCCCGGTCATACAAGACGGCCCCCATAAGCGCCCAAGACGGCCCTAGAAACTTCAAAAGGCTCCAAGATGGGCCCGAATCGGAAGATGGCCTCCAGGACGTCCAAGGACGCCCCCAAGACGCCCCAAGAACCCTCCAACATGCGTCCCAAGAGGGCCCCTAGACGCAAACATTGACCCATTCCCTTCGTAAAACGTACATTTTCCACAAAGTCGCCTTTTGGGCTTTCCGACGTTACAGGACGGCCCAAGAGGCGCCCAAGACCGCCCCAAGACGGCCCAAAAAGCTTCCAAGAGGGCCCCAGGACAGCCCAAGAGGGCCCCAAGACGGCCCAAGAGGCGCCCAAGATGGCCCAAGAGGGCCCCAAGACGGGCCCAAGAGGGGGCCCAGAGGGGGACCACGAACCGCAAGCTCGAGCCTTCCGCCCCAAGAGGCCGCCGGGAGGCCCCAAGGAGGCCCCTCAAGAGGTCCCAGGAGACCCCCAAGAGGCCCAAAGGAGGCTCCGAGAAGCCCCAAATCGGCCCCCAAAATGCTTCGAACCTGCTTCCAGGAGGCCTCCGACAGGTTCAGAGGCTCCCGAGAAGCTACGTCAAACTCCCAGCGAGCGGCCGGACGAGGCCCCCAAAAAATCCCAAGAGGATTCCAGTATTTGTATCCTTCAGCGCTCTCTGGCCTTCTTCCCCCTGCCCCCTTCCCTGCGACTTTCGTTGACTCAAGCTCGCCTCCTCTCCATTTCCTCTCTCTGCCTCTCTCTCTCTCTCTCTGTTTTTTTTTGTTTCTCTCTCTCTCTCTCTCTCTCCATCTCTCTTTCTCTCTCTCTCTCTCTCTCTCTCCTTCGCTCTCTGTCTGTCTGTCTCTCTCTCCCTCTCTTTCTCTCTTTCTCTCTCTTCCTTTCACATTCTGTGTCCTTGCGACCTTCTGCAGTCCCCGACGTCGCCACGGCTGGATCCGCTCGAGCGTGTCTTGTGATGTGCGGCGGTGCGAAGCCCGTCCCACTGATCAAGGCACAGGTACGAAATGATGGGTCCATCATTTCTTGCCTTCCCATGTGCGTTCCCCTATCGATTCCTGGGCCCGAGGTCGCAAAAATTACGACGTCGGAGGTCTGGGGAGGCGGGAAGCACGACCTGGACCTCCGACGTCTTGGAAAAATCACGACGGCGGTTTTTGTCAATTTTCGGCCTCCGGGGCCCCTCGCAGGGTCCCGGGACCGTCAGCAAACGACTCAGGATGAAAACGACGGGGGGCTACAGGGCTCAAAATCACAGGAATCGACTACAGGCTATAGGGCTGTAGGCTAAAAAAAAAAAAACAAAAAAAAAAAAACAAATAAAAAAAAAAAAAAAAAAAAAAAAAGAAAAAAAACAATAAAAAAAAAAAAAATTAAACATAACAAAAAAAAAAAAAAAAAAAAAAAAAAAAAAAAAAAAAAAAAATAAAAAAAAAAAAAATTAAAATTAACAACCCAAAACACAAAAACAAGAATCAAAAAAAAAAACAAAAAAAAACAAGGTCTCTAGGCTATAGGGCCATATGGCCATAGGGCTATGTGGGCTATTCGGCTATTGGGCTATAGGGTTGTTAGGCTGTAGAGCTATGGGGCTATAGGGCTACAGGGCTATAGGATCAGAGGGCTATAGAGCTAAAGGGCTAGATGGATATAGGGATATAGGGCTATTGGGCTATAGTCCTATAGGGCTATACGGCTATAGGGCAATAGGGCTACAGGGCTATAGGGCGATAGGGCACCCCCAGGCACCCCAGCACCCGGGCACCGGGCACCCAGGCACCCGGGCACCGGGCACCCGGGCACCCGGGCACCCGGGCACCCGGCCCGGACGCATGGGGCCGGAATCTTGCCGAACCTCATCGAACCTTTTAATCCGCCAGGACCTTTACAGAGGCAAGCTCTGATTGGGTACTAACCCATGGCAACCGCCGCTACCTTCGTCGCCGCGATCGCCGCCGTCTTCATCGCCGCCGTCGTCGACGTCCTCGGGTTCTGTTCGGGCACCCTCTGGCCATCTCGTGGGGCACGCTGGGGGATTATCAGAGGCATCCGCACGTATCCTGAGGGGCCCCGCGACTTCCCCCAGAGACTCTAACTACAGAAACTCCTTTCGTATTCCGGCCAGAAGCATCCAGAAACGATGTACATTAGCCATGGCGGGGGGAATGATGGCGATGGTGATGTTCATGATGACGACGGTGACGATCCTAGCTAGAACCTAAGCGCGCGCGAAGCGCGCGTGTGGTTCTAGTATATCTATATATATATATATACCCGTCTCTCTATGGATGTCTCTCCCTCTACGCTGCATAGCTTCTCTACCGTTTCAAGTCGCGTTCTGCTCTCTATTTGCAGATCAGCACTGAACACCATCTCCCCCTCTCTCTCTATGACTGGCATATCTCTCTTTCTCTCTCTCACAGTCATAATATGTCTAAACCCCTCTCTAAATATATCGTCCTGTCCCTCTCCATCGCTCGTTCTCCCTCACTCTCTCACTCTTGGATTCTCAATACTTACTCAAGTCCTTGATGCAATCACTGACATGCATTTGCAAATCAAAATGCACATACATATGCATACGTAAGTATGTATATGCATATAAATGTATGAGAACGTATCGCCAATATATACAACGAGGGATACACCTTTACCTCTTTCTCTCTGACGCCTGCTCTGCGTTGCCTCCCCTCTCTCAATCAGACTTGTTTCCTAGATATCCCTCTCACTCTCTCTCGATATAAATCAGCATTACCACCTCGCTGCGCTGTATATAATTATAGCAGGCTCTCTCTCTCTATATCTCGCCCCTCCCTCTCTAACCTTATATGTGTACACCTGAGATCCATACATGTGCAGATATAAATATCCAAGTCTGCGCTATACTCGCTGATACGTACTCTCTACTCTCGACCGTATACTCGCTGATTGCTGAGCCGCCAAACGAATGAAGGGAACAAGCACGGCTGAACCTCATGCCCCTGAGAATAACACCTAACAGGCTAATCGAGCTCGGGGTCCCCGAGGGATAATCAACGATGCGTCCTGGCAAATCGTATGTAGGATGTACGGATGGCGAGGAATGAGAGTCGTCGTCGTCGTCCGGCTGCCACACGTTCGTAACGTAGGAAAGCTGAACTGGTGTTAGTACCGTACCCCTGCCACGAGTTCGTGACTTGGGAAAACTGCAATGGCGAGAACCTACTATAGTCCTGCCACACGTCCGTGACTGTATGCAATCTGAAATGGTGAAATGAAGTTCGGCCTCGCTGCCCCTCTCCCCCAACACACTCCGTCTTGGCTGGAAGGAACCACCTCTCAAGACTCAAGGGGAGGGATGATTTATTATCCAGGGCATGAGGTGAATTGTGTGGCATGGCGTGGTCCCACTACTCGGGGCCCTCCAACGCCATCACGTGTGGATGGATCGCCTCGGGGCCAGCGGACCGGCTGGCTGGTCAGCGCCGAGCTCTCGCGAGGGCCGCCAAAGGCGCGGGCGCACGATCGATGACCATGACAGACTCCCAAAAGGCCGAGAACCCTCAAACGCAACGGGGGTCTAAGAGAAACACCCGAGGCCCCGTGGGGGCACGGACAAATCTATACCCTGAGAAAACGCAAGTCCTTCGGTTAAGAGGTTTCAGAGCGTCGGTAGGCCCAATGGGCCCTGCCCGGTCGGGCCCTCGGGGGTCGCCGGCAATGATTGGTGGCCGCTCCCGCTACCTGCCTGGCCCCGCTGGCCAAATAGCCAGCGCTTGGCAGCTCCCAGGGTTCCACGCGGGTCGGGGGCAAGTTGGGTAAACGCTGGGATGGCCGACGTGCGACGCAAAACCCAGTCGGCTGACTTTTCATGGATGGGGCCTGGCAAACACAAACGAAACACTTTAAAATACACGGTTTGCTGTCCCTTGAACTGTGGTCGCAAAGATCCGGGCGCTTCGCCGCAACCGAAAACCCATGCATGTTGCAATGTCGGGAACCCCAAATTCGGAACCTGGGAACCAAAGAACCAATTGAGCAGGGACAAACCGTCCCGGCATTCCTATAGTCCTACCACGAAATGTTCTTAGAACCCACACATGTTCGAAGGACAAAAACAATGTTCTTAGAAGATAAACCCGATGTACTACAACAAGACAGACTCCGCCAGAAATGTTCTAACATTTCGTGGAAACCACAGAAGGTTCTTAGAACATTGTTTGGTAAGGCTATAGGCACGCCAGGACGCTTCGCCACTGCTGGAACCAGGCCGCCCACAAAAATGGGCCCCACACCAAGAACCACGAACCGAGGAGCCTGGCCAACCACCGGCATAGGCACGGCTCTGTCGCCAGAACCCGGACCAGAACCCAAGAACCATGGCGCCCAACAAACATCGCCTGCTACTTTCGCCAAGTCCCTAGAAACCGTTCAATGCAAACGCTGATCGGGGAATGTGTTCTCATGTTGCTATAAATACTAGTCGGCGCGATGCCGGATCTGAAATCGGTCGGGCGGCATGGCCGTCCGTTGCCTCACGTGGCCTCCCGCTGTCTTCGGTTGCATCCTGTGGCCTCCAGTGGCCTCCCGTGGCCGCCTAAGGCCTCTCACAAGAAAACAACACACACTGATTGTCCTTAACCTCGAGGGGTCTTTAGCAATCCTCCCGCAATGGGGGGTACGTGATTGAAATTGTTTTCGGCAGCCCTACTGAAGGACAAAGGTCCCACGAATACGGGGTAGCTACTTATATATTTGTTTCGCGGCGCCCACCTCGCAACAACGACGACGACAACTACGACTACGGTTGCGACTGCGACTACGACTACGACTACGACGACTACTACTACTCCGACTACGACTACGACTACGACTACGACTACTACTACTACTACTACTACTACTACTACTACTACTACTACTACTAGTAGTACTACTACTACTACAATACTACTACTACTACTACTACTACTACTACTACTACTACTACTACTACTACTACTACTACTACTACTACTACTACTACTACGACGACGACGACGACGACGACGACGACTACTACTACTACTACTACTGCTACTAAATACTACTACTACTACTACTACTACTACTACTACTACTACTACTACTACTACTACTACTACTACTACTGCTGCTGCTACTACTACTACTACTACTACTACACTACAACTACGACTACTACTGCTACTACTACTGCTGCTACTACGCCTACTACTACTACTACTACTACTAGCTATTACTACTACTTACTACACACTAACTACTACTACTAACTACTATACTACGACAGCTCCGAATACTACTACTACTACTACTACTACTACTACTACTACACGCTACTACTACGACTTACGCTGCTGGCTGCGGCAGCTGCAGAATGCTATTCCGACTGCTACTACTACTAGACTACTACTACTACTACTACTACTACAACTACTACTAACGACCAACTACTACTACATCTACTACTGACTACTGACTACTACTACTGACTACTACTACTACTACTACTACTACTACTACTACTACTACTACTACTACTACTACTACCCCTACTACTACCCCTACTACTACTACTACTACTACTACTACTACTACTACTACTACTACTACTACTACTACTACTACTACTACTACTACTACTACTACTACTACATACTACTACTACTACTACTACTACTACTACTACTACTACTACTACTACTACTACTACTACTACTACTACTACTACTACTACTCCTACTCCAACTCCTACTCCTACTCCTACTCCTACTCCTACTCCTACTCCTACTCCTACTCCTATCCTTATCCTTATTAGAATATACTCCTACTCCCCCCTCAGGCCGGCCGATAGGGGCCGCATCCGGGTGGTCCCATCCTAACCTGTAAAAAACAATACAAAATCAACATTTTTCTTATTTTTTCCTCTCGACATGGACGTCCTGTCGTCCACGGCGATAATCCATTGCAAAAAAAAACAACGAAAGAGCACACGCGCGCGTTCATGTCAGAATCCTACCGACACAGTGTGTTTGCAAGCATTTCAACATAAAAACATCAAAAATCCAATGCTTTTTCACAAAAATTGTACAAATTTCCCGCCCGGGCTCTCTTGCTGAAATCATAGGAAAACCATAGGAATCTTAAGAATTCTGTCAAATCCAGCGATTTCACGTCATCGCGCTGTGCACTCGCGATGCTCTGTCATGCACCCAGGCCGCGAATCCTGTGCAAAAAATACAACAAAGAGCACACTCGCGCGTTCATGTCAGAATCCTACCGAACACCGTGTTTTTGCAAGCATTTCAACATAAAAACATCAAAAACCCAATGCTTTTTCACAAAAATGCGTTGGGGTGTCCTGTCAGACCGTCGGGCTTCCTCCGGCCACCTCTGGCTTCCTGCGGTGTACCGGGCCATTCTCGACTCGTCTGGCAATGCGTGCGCGGCATTCACCACGCGCTCGCCAGTTCCCGTCGGCAACCGCCATCGCGGCCGCATCAGCTGTACCAAACCGGCTGGCCGGTGTGACTTCGGCCCCAGTTGTGCCAGCTTTGCTTCTTATGTTGTGGGAGGGCGGATGGGACTGGGCATGCCATGCTTGACTCGCTCGAGCTGGCTAGCTTGACTCCTACTCCTACTCCTACTCCTATTCCTACTCCTATCCTTATTCCTTATTAGAATATACTCCTACTCCCCCCTCAGGCCGGCAGATAGGGGCCCCATCCGGGTGGTCCCATCCTAACCTGTAAAAACAATACAAAATCAACATGTTTCTTATTTTTTCCTCTCGACATGGACGTCCTGTCGTCCACGGCGATAATCCATTGCAAAAAATACCACAAAGAGCACACGCGCGTGTTCATGTCAGAATCCTACCGAACACCGTGTGTTTGCAAGCATTTCAACATAAAAACATCAAAAACCCAATGTTTTTTCACAAAAATTCTACAAATTTCCTGCCCGGCTCTCTTGCTGAAATCATAGGAAAACCATAGGAATCTTAAGAATTCTGTCAAATCCAGCGATTTCACGTCATCGCGCGGTGCACTCGCGATGCTCTGTCATGCACCCAGGCCGCGAATCCTGTGCAAAAATACCACGCGGGCGACATGCGCGCGCGTCGCCGCGAGCGCATGCTCAAATCCTTCTAGAGTCGTCGCCGTCATTGGCACCGTCGCATGGACGTCCTGTCGTCCACGTCGCAAAATGCATGGCAGGAATGGGACGCGGCGCACACCCCGCGCCCGCCCATCCAATCCGTCCCATTCTAATCTGCAAAAGACAATACACAGTTTTTGTTTTTCTTGTCAACATGGTCGTGCTGTCGTCACGTCGCAAAATGCGTGGCAGGAATGGGACGCGGTGCACACCCCGCGCGAAGGGGTGACATGTCGCTCTCGCCTCGGCGCCGCGCACCAACGTTTTCCTCTCAGCATGGACGTCCTGTCGTCCACGTCGCAAAATGCTTGGCAGGAATGGGATGCGGCGCACACCCCGCGCCCGCCCATCCAAACCCCCCCTTTATAAAAAAACAGTACCAGTTGGGGCCTTCAGGCTTCCTGCGGTGTACCGGGCCATTCTCGACTCGTCTGGCAATGCGTGCGCGGCATTCAACACGCGCTCGCCAGTTCCCGTCGGCAACCGCCATCGCGGCCGCATCAGCTGTACCAAACCGGCTGGCCGGTGTGACTTCGGCCCCCAGTTGTGCCAGCTTTGCTTCTTATGTTGTGGGAGGGCGGGTGGGACTGGGCATGCCATGCTTGACTCGCTCGAGCTGGCTAGCTTGGCCCCTATCCTTATTCCTTATTAGAATATACTCCTACTCCCCCCTCAGGCCTAGGGGCCGCATCCGGGGGGTCCCATCCTAACTTGTAAAAAACAATACAAAATCAACATTTTTCTTATTTTTTCCTCTCGACACGGACGTCCTGTCGTCCACGGCGATAATCCATTGCAAAAAATACAACAAAAAGCACACGCGCGCGTTCATGTCATAATCCTACCGAACACAATGTGTTTGCAAGCATTTCAACATAAAAACATCAAAAACCCAATGTTTTTTTTCAAAAAAATTGTACAAATTTCCCGCCCGGGCTCTCTTGCTGAAATCATAGGAAAACCATAGGAATCTTAAGAATTCTGTCAAATCCAGCGATTTCAACGTCATCGCGCGTGCAACTCGCGATGCTCGACCAGCACCGGCCGCGAAATCCTGGCCAAAAAAATACCACAAAAGAACAAACTCGCGACGTTCATGTAGAATCCTACGAACACCGTGTGTTTTGCAGCATTTCAACAGCAAAACATCAAAAACCCATGCTTTTTAGCAAAAATGCTTTGGGTGTCCCTGTCAGACCGTCGGGCTTCCTCGGCCACCTCTGGCTTCCTGCGGCGTACCGGGCCATTCTCGACTCGTCTGGCAATGCGTGCGCGGCATTCAACACGCGCTCGCCAGTCCCCGTCGGCAACCGCCATCGCGGCCGCATCAGCTGTACCAAACCGGCTGGCCGGTGTGACTTCGGCCCCCAGTTGTGCCAGCTTTGCTTCTTTTGTTGTGGGAGGGCGGGTGGGACTGGGCATGCCATGCGTGACTCGCTCGAGCTGGCTAGCTTGACTCCTACTCCTACTCCTACTCCTACTACTACTACTACTACTACTACTACTACTACTACTACTACTACTACTTCTACTACTTGCACTACTACTACTACTACTACTACTACTACTACTACTACTGCTCATTATACTGCTACTGCTACTGCTACTGCTACTGCTACTGCTACTGCTACCTACTACTACCTACTGCTACTGCTACTGCTACTGCTGCTGCTACTACCACTACTACTGCTACTACTACTACTACTACTACTACTACTACGACTACTACTACAGCGGCTACTACTACTACTACGACTACTACGACTACTACTAACGAACTGCCACTACTACTACTACTCTACTACTACTGCTACTACTACTACTGCTACTACTACTACTACTAACTACGACAACTACTACTACTACTACCACTATCTACTACTACTAACTACTACTACTACTACTACTACTACTACTACTACTACTACTACTCTACTACTACTACTACTACCTACGACGATACTACTACTACTACTACGACTGCTACTACTACTACTACTACTACTACTACTACTACTACTACTCTACTTCTACTTCTACTAGTAGTATAGTCCCCAGTAGTAGTCCTACTCCTACTACTAATCTACTACTACTACTACTGCGACTACGACACGACTACGAACTAACGACTACCACTACCACTACACGACCAGTACCATGCACTACTACTACACTACTCTGCTACTACTACTACTTCTATTGCTAATACTACTACTACTACTATGACTACTACTATTACTATTACTACTACTAATACTACTAACTACTACTACTACTACTACTGTTACTCCACTTATTATTGACTACTACTACTACTACTGCTACTACGACTCTAACTACTACTACTACTACGACTACTACTAGTACCGGTACTGGTACTAGTACTCGTAGTAGTAGTACTACTACTAGTACTTGTACTTGTACTACTACTACTACTACTACTACTACTACTACTACTATTACTACTACTACGACTACTACGACTACGACTACTACTACTACTACGACTACTACGACTACGACTACGACTACGACTACGACTACGACTACGACTACGACTACTACTACTACTACTACTACTACTACTACTACTACTTGTGTACTACTACTACTACTACTACTACTACTGCTGCTGCTGCTGCTGCTGCTGCTGCTACTACGACTACTACTACTACTACTACTACTACTACTACTACTACTACTACTACTACTACTACTACTACTACTGTTACTACTACTACTCGTCGTCCCTAGTGCCCTAGGGCTAGCACTCCCTGGCGCCAGTCCTTCCTAGGGCTAGCACTCCCTAGCGCCAGTACTTCCTAGCACTCCCTCGGACTAGCACTCCCTAGGACTAGTATTCCCTAGGGCTGTTACTCCGTAGTGCAAGTACTCCCTAGGACGAGTACTCCTTTGGACGAGTACGCCCTAGGGGTAGTAATTCCTAGGACTGGTTCTCCCTGGGGCTAGCACTCCCTGCGGCTAGTACTCCGTAGGACTGGTACTCCCTATGAATGATATTACCTAACACCAACACTACAGCACCATAGTACTACCACACTACAGCACCACTACCACAATACCAGTACCACAACACCACAACACCGCTACCACAACACCACAACACCGCTACCACAATACCACAATCACAACACCACAACACTGCTACCACAACACCACTACCACACAACCACTGCCACTACCACAACACTACAACCTACTAACATCTCAACAACACTACCAACACCACACCACTAACACAACACTACCAACATCAAACCACTAACACAGCACATCACTACCAACACCACACCACTAACACAGCATACAACACAACCCGCCACTACCAACACCACACCACTAACACAACATTACCGACACCACGCAACTAACACAGCACAGCGACCACCACACCATCAACACAGCACTACTACCACGTTGGTTCCAGAAGGGAGTTACTGTGGCCACTTTTGCCTGCGCGGGAGTGCATTCCCTTAAGGGTTGCGAATCTCTCTAGATCTAACATGAGATACCTTTACATACTACTTTTCACTGAGCGGCATGCGCGGGCCACAGTAACTCCCATCCCGCCGCGCGACGGGCCACAGTAACACCCAACGGGCCACACTAACACCCAACGGGCCACAGTAACAACCGGTCGTCCTGTTGGAGCCCTCTTGTGCCGTCGTGGGTGCCTCTTGGGGCCGTCTGGGGCGCCTGTGGGGCCGACTTGGGACCGTTTGGAGGCCCTCTTGGGCCATCTGTGGCCGCTCTTGGGGCTGCCTTGACTGCGTCTTGTGCTGTAGTGAGCGCCGCAAGAGCCGTCCGCAGCCCGTGGGCAGTGGGGGGCCGTCTTGGGAGCCTCATGGGGGCCTCCTGAGGCGTCTTGGGCCTATCTTGGGGTTCCGTATTGTCGTCGTGGACGCTTTGAGAACGAAAAGCACGGGAGTTGCGGAAATACGATTTTCCCTGAATTTGTGGACGATTTTTGCTCGCGCGGGCTGGGCGTCTTCTGGGAGCCCACTTGGAAAATGTTGGGGGCCTCGTGGGTGCATCTTGGGGCCGTCTTGGGCGCCTGTGGGGCCGACACGGGACGGTCTTGAGGCCCTCTTGGGCCATCTGTGGCCGATCTTGGGGCTGTCTTGACTGCTCTTTGGGCTGACATGGGCGCCACAGGAGCCGTTCTGGGGCCGTCTTGTGATCCTCGTGGAGGCCTCCTGAGACGTTTTGGACCAATCTTTGGAGCCCGTATTGTCGTCGTGGACGCTTTGAGAACGAAAAGCACGGGAGTTGCGAAAATGTGCGTCTTCTTTTTTTTAGCGATTTTTACCTGTGCGGGCTCTCTCGGGCGTCTTCTGGGAGCCCACATGAAGCGTCTTGGGGGCCTCGTGGGTGCATCTTGGGGCCGTCTGGGGCGCCTGTGGGGCGGTCTTGGAACGGTAAGAAGGCCCTCTTGGGCCATCTGTGGCCGCTCTTGGGGCTGTCTTGACTGCTTCCTAAGCTGTAGTGGGCGCCGCAGGAGCCGTCCGGGGGCCGTCGGGGGCCGTCTGGGGGGCCTCTTGGGGGCCTCCTGAAACGTCTTGGGCCGATCTTGGGGTCCCGTATTGTCGTCGTGGACGCTTTGAAAACGAACAGCAGAAGAGTTGCGAACATGTACGTTTCCCTTCGGTTTGGGGGCGATTTTTGCTCTTGCGGGCTCTCTCGGGCGTCTTCTGGGAGCTCACTTGGAACGTGGGTGCATCTTGGGGCCGTCTGGGGCCGTGTTGGGCGCCTGTGGAGCCGTCTTGGGACCGTCCGGAGGCCCTCTTGGGCCATCTGCGGCCGCTCTTGGGACTGTCTTGGCTGCTTCGTGGGCTGGAATGGGCGCCACAAAGGCAATCATCCATCGATGGGTTCCTCAATTTCCAGAATATGGGAAACCCATAATTCGGAATTGCGGGGAACCCTTAGATAAACCCATAGGTCGCCAGATTCCGTAGGGTTTCTGGCAGCCGATGGATTTCCCATAATTCGCGTCGGCGAGCGGGGTCCAGATTCCGAATTATGGGAAACCCATCGGCCGCCAGAAACTCCTGAGGAATTTGGCGACCTATGGTTTTCCCATCATTCGCCCACGCCAGGGGCCCCGTGGAATTTGACAGAACCCTGGACGTCGCGCAATCATTGTACATTCGCATTCGAATTCGCTCGCGCAGTGGGGGCGGCGAGCGGGATCCAGATTCCGAATTATGGGGCACCCATAAGTCGCCAGATTCCCTAAGGAATCTTGCGACCTATTGGTTCCCCATAATTCTGAATCTGGACCCCGCTGTCCGCCGCGAACCCCGCTCGCCGCCGCGAATTAGGGGAAACTCATTGGTTGCCGGAAACCCTAAGAAGTATGGCGACTTCTGGCTTTCCCGCAATCCCGAATTATGGGAAACCTATAAGTTTCATATTTCGTACGGTTTCTGGCGACCTATGGGTTTTCCATGACTCGGAATCTGGTCCCCACTCGCCGCCATGCAATATGGGAAACCAACTTGTCGCCAGCAACCCTGGGGAATCTGGCGACCTATAGGTTTCCAACACTTCGGAATTGCGCCAAACTCGCATGTCGCCAGAAACCCTTCGGTTTCTGGCGACCCATGGGTTTCCCATAATTCGGAATCTGGACCCCGCTGGCCGCCAAGAACTATGGAAAACCCATCGGTCGCTAGAAACCCAGAGGAATCTGGCGACTCTATGGGCTTCCCGTAGCTCCGAATTACAGGAAACCCATAAGCCGCAAGAACCCCTAGGGAATCTGCCGACTCGATGGGTTTCCCATAATTTGGATTCTGGACCTCGCTGGCCGCCGCGACTTCTGGGAAACACATAGGTTGCCAGAAACCCTAGGGAATCTGGCGACCTATAGATTTCCCATAGTTCGGAACGATATGAACCCCATAAGTCGCCAGATTCTACAGGGCTTCTGACAGCCTAAGGGTTTCCCATAATTTGGAATATAGACCCCGCTCGCCGCCATGAATTACGGGAAACCCATGTGTCGCCAGAAACCCTGGGGAATCTGGCGACCTATAGGTTTCCAACACTTCGGAATTGCGCCAAACTCGCATGTCGCCAGAAACCCTTCGGTTTCTGGCGACCCATGGGTTTCCCATAATTCGGAATCTGGACCCCGCTGGCCGCCAAGAACTATGGAAAACCCATCGGTCGCTAGAAACCCAGAGGAATCTGGCGACTCTATGGGCTTCCCGTAGCTCCGAATTACAGGAAACCCATAAGCCGCAAGAACCCCTAGGGAATCTGCCGACTCGATGGGTTTCCCATAATTTGGATTCTGGACCTCGCTGGCCGCCGCGACTTCTGGGAAACACATAGGTTGCCAGAAACCCTAGGGAATCTGGCGACCTATAGATTTCCCATAGTTCGGAACGATATGAACCCCATAAGTCGCCAGATTCTACAGGGCTTCTGACAGCCTAAGGGTTTCCCATAATTTGGAATATAGACCCCGCTCGCCGCCATGAATTACGGGAAACCCATGTGTCGCCAGAAACCCTGGGGAATCTGGCGACCTAGAGGTTTCCAACACATCGGAATTATGCGAAACTCATAGGTCGCCAGGAACCCTTGGGTTTCTGGCGACGTATGGGTTTCCCATGATTCGGAACCTGGGCCCCGCTCGCCGCCGCGTATCATGGGAAACCCACAGGTCGCCAGAAAGCCTGAAGAATCTGGCGACCAATGGGTTTCCCATAATTCGGAATCTGGACCCCGCTCGCCGCGAATTATGGGATAGGCCACGAGAACCCTAGGGAATCTGGCGACCTATGGGTTTCCCATAGTTCGGAATTGCAGGAAACCCATCGGTCGCTAGATTCCCTAGGTTTTCTGGCGACCTATGGGTTTCCCATCATTGCCCACGCTAGGGACCCCGTGGAATTTCACAGAATCCCGGACGCCGCACAATTATTGACATTCGCATTCGAATTCGCTCGCGCAATGGGGGCGGCGAGCGGGGTCCAGCTTCCGAATTACGTTCGGGAGCCCAGAGGCCGCCAGGAACCCGTAGGGAATCTGGCGACCTATGGGTTTCGGATATTTCTGCAGGGGCGAATTCTGACAATCCCTAAGAATCCTGCCCCACGGCTGCCCCCGCGAATTATTGGAAACCCATTGGCCGCCAGATTCCCAAGGGTTTCTGGCGACCTATGGGTTTCCCATTCGACGGGGACAATTCTTGGAAACCCATAGGTCGCAAGATTCCCCATGTGTTTCTGGCGACCGATGGTCTTCCCATGATTCCAGGAAGAGTTTTTTTGAAGTCGTGGGGCTCGCTCCCGGCGCCCTGCGACCTGGGGTTTCCCGTACTTCGCCTCTGGCATTTACCAAAATATGGGAAACTCACAGATGGACGGCAGCCGCCACAGGAGCCGTCCGGGGGCCGTTCTGGGGCCGTCTTGGGAGCCTCGTGGGGGCCTCCTGAGACGTCTTGGGCCGATCTCGGGGGCCTGTATTGCATCGTGGACGCTTTGAAGACGAAAAGCGGAGGAGTTGCGAACATGTGCGTTTCCCCCAGGTTTTGGGACGACTGTTGCTCGTGCGGGCTCTCTCGGGCGTCTTCTGGGAGCCCACCTGGAGCGTTTGGGGTGCCTCGTGGGTGCATCTTGGGGCCTCTCGGGCCAGCTCGAGACTATCTTGAGAGTCTTCGAGCGCTCGTGGACCGTCTCGCAGGCCCTCTTCCCAGACCCCCGACGTCATGATTTTTTCATGACGCGACCCCCAGAGGTCCGGACCGATCCCCCGGGACCGGTTTTTCATCCTGAGTCGTTTTTTGACGGTCCCGAGGGCCGGGAAGGGCCCCCGAAGGCCAAAAATAATGAAAAACCTCCCGTCGTATTTCTTTCATGACTCGAGGGGTTCTGCGGGGGGCCGTCCGGGGCCCTCGAGCCTCCGCGGGGAGGCCCAACCGAGGCCGCCGTGGCGCGCCTCGGTGCTGCCCCGGAGCGCGCGGGGGCCCCGCCGGAGGGCTGTGTGCCGACGTGTGGCATTTCTTCCTTCTGGCACGCGCTCCTGCCGGCCGTGCAGGAGAGAGAGGGCATCGGTATCGGTGCCTTCTCCTCCTCCTCCTCCTCCTCCTCCTCCTCCTCCTCCTCCTCCTCTTCCCTCCTCCTCCTCCTCCTCCTCCTCCTCCTCCTCCTCCCTCCTCCTCCTCCTCCTCCTCCTCCTCTCCCTCCTCTCCTCCTCCTCCTCCCTCCTCCTCCTCCTCCTCTCCTCCTCCTCCTCCTCCCTCCTCCCCAGGGCTGACGCGTGGACTCCGTCCACGAGGCCGGTTCTCGGAGGAACGGCGGAGATTTGCCGAACACCCAGAAGCACGGCGGAGGCCAGGGCGGCGGCAGCGAGACCGCGCCTTCGTGCCCAAGCACCTGCAGCCCTCCAGCAGCTAGGCCCCAGCGCACGGTTCGTTCGCCCCCCTCCTGTTGGAGGCAGTCTTGAAGTCTCTGGGGGATGCGTGCCAAAGTCGACATCCACCCGAGATTGATTGATTGATTGGGCAGCTGATGGCGGCAGCTGTCGCTCTGTGACTGACGACTCCAGACCTGCAGCCTGGGCTGGAAACATTGAACGCTACGTACATCACTGGCACGTCCAAGAGGAGGGAGGGGAGGGGGGGGGACGCCCAGGGGAAGGGCTCGGGAGACCATCGGGGAAAGCCACCGGGAGCGTAGGGAAAGCCAAACCCCACTCATGGCGGGCGCTTCCTTCTCCCTGGGAACCGTTTGGGGGGCCTCTCGGGGTTGCCTCTCGGGGCCCTCTTGGTGCGCCTTGGGCCGTCTTGGGGCGAGGGGAGAAAATACGGTGCGCATGGGGCCTTCCCTCAGAAGCCTTCTGTAGGCAGTTTTGGGAATGTCTTGCGGCCTCTCGAGGGTCTCTTGGGACCTGAATTGGGCCTCTTGGGAGGTCTTCTCGGGCGTCTCGGAGGCCTCTTGGGGGCCAGCTGGCGGTTTCGGGGATCATCCTGGAGCGAAGGACGCGAAGTGTCAGTTCGAGTTCTCCCTCGTGGTGCCCTGTTGGGGTGGTCTTGCGCCGACTTGGGGCCCTCTTGGGCCGTCTTGGGGCCCGCCTTGGCCGTGTGGGAGCTCTCTGCGGGGCCTCTTGGGCCATCTTGGCGCGATCTTGGGTGCCCTGGGGCTGGCTTGGAGCGTGGAGACCCCGAAAAGGCGAGAACGCTGAAACCATGCAAAAACCCTGAAGAACTCAATGATTTTGGCCTCTCGGGGCCCTGCATGGGGACCTCTTCGAGGAATTCGGGGGCCGTCTTCCAGCGGTGCAGGGCCTTCTGGGGCGCCTGGGGGGCCTCTTGGGGGCCAGCTGGCGGAGAAACCCTGCAGAAACAGTGGAAAAGACACTGCAAAAACGGAGAAACCCTGCAAACACCTTGGCGAAGGGCCCAACCATATGCAGGTGTGGACATCGCGGTTGTGGGTACCGCCTTCGGCGGACCTCCATCCTGGAGCCACGAAGCGTGCGAGGGGTGTGCCGAAATGGGCGCGGGGCCGCCATGCGAACGCTGCCTCTGGGGCTCTCGGTGAAGCTCCCGATGGGGGCCACGAAGCGTGCGAGGGGTGTGCCGAAATGGGCGCGGGGCCGCCATGGGAACGCTGCCACTGGGGCCTTCGGGGGAGCTCCCGATGAGGGCCACGAAGCGTGTGAGGGGTGTGCCGAAATGGGCGCGGGGCCGCCATGCGAACGCTGCCACTGGGGCCTTCGGGGGGGCTCCCGATAGGGGCCACGAAGCGCGTGAGGGGTGTGCCGAAATGGGAGGCGTAGGCTGAGCTGAAATCGAAAAGGAGGAAGAGGAGGAGGAGGAGGAGGAGGAGGAGGAGGAGGAGGAGGAGGAGGAGGAGGAGGAGGAGGAGGAGGAGGAGGAGGAGGAGGAGGGGTCACCTGGAGGAAGGAAGGAGACGCGGGGCGCCATCTCTTCAGGCTGGGAAGCGCCCTCGGGAGAACAACGATTTTGGCCTCTCGGGGCCCTGCTTGGACGCATCTTGGAGCCCCCTGGGGCCGACTTCCAGCACTGTGGGGCCGTCTGGAAGCCATATTGGCGACCTCGTGGGCCGTGTGGGGGGGTCCAGGGCCATCTTGGGCCGCCTTGGGGCCCTCAGAAGCCATCCTGGAGCCCCCGGGGGCCAGCCAGGGCCGGTTTTGGTTCAATGGATCCCCCGCCTTTTTGGCACGCGCGCCCCCTGGCGGTGTAGTATAGATGACCTCGGGCTCCAGCTTCGCCTCCCGCATCTCGCTCAACAGCGCCAGGGCCCACTGCCACTGCTCGCCCTTCGCGCACGCACTGATCCCAGCACTGTAGCTGATGACTATGACTAGGGCTGACCCGTGGACTCCGTCCACCACATCTTTCTGGAATGGTTCTCGGAGGAACGGCGCAGATTGCACCGAAAATCTACAAACACGGCGGCGGCTCGGGCGGCGGCAGCGAGACCGCGCCTTCGTGTCCGAGCTCTTGCAGCGCTCCATCAGCTTGGCCCCGGAGCACTGCTCGTTCACCCCCCTCCTATTGAGGGCAGTTTCGAAGTCTCTCGGGGATGTGCGTCGAAGTCGAAGCCCATCTGAGGCGTCTCGGGAGCGCCCGGGGAAGGGCTCGGGAGGCCTTCGGGGAAAACCACCGAAAGCGCCGGGGAGGCTCGCAAGGATCTACAGGCAGGGCCCAAGAGAGCTGAAAGAACATTTGAAATTCAGTAAAATCTTAACAGAAACCGCTGTTGGGTGGGCCATCACCTCCGGGCACGCCTTGATGGTGCGATCCAGTCGCATCGCCGCCAACGACAGGGTTTGTTCGCCAAGTCCCATTCTGTTCGCCCTGAGGGTCTGTGGTCCGAAGAATGCAGAGAGGTGCCTGGGTCATATCAATTGACTGCTGTCCCAGGGATCCGGTCTGGTTGGCCCGAAGAGTTTGCCAAGGCCCCTGGGGGAACAGAATGGCACAGCATATCGGGCAAAGGGGGGCGGTAGCTGGCCTGTCAGACCCGGCGTTCGTCTTCTGCCCAAGCGGCGCGGGGCCCACGGGCCCCAGGGTTGGCGGCCCGCTGGGTTTCCTCTAGTTCGCCCACAGGGCCTCCAGGCGATCAGAACGGGGCAGGACGATGAATGTGGGAGACTTGTCGCAAGCTCCCAGCCCCCCCAAGTGTTCGCCCGAAGGGTGTGGGGCCATGTTGGCTCCCTCAAAGGGCCGTCATGGAGCCGTCTATGCCCGTCTTGAGGGCGCCGTCTGCCGTGATGGGGCCGTCTTGGTTCGTCGTGGGCCCCTCATGGGCGCGTCCGTAGGCCGTCCTGGGCCCATCGGGGTCCTTGTTGGCACTATCTTGGGGCTGTCTTGGAGCCGTCTGGGGCCGTGAGGGGGCCGCCTTGGAGTCGTCTTGGACCCCTCCTGTGCGCCTCCTTGGGCCGTCCTGGGCCCAGCAGGGGCCGCGTTGGCAACCTCTTGGGGCTGTCTTGGAGCCGTCTTGAGCCGTCGCAGCGCGCCTTGGGTTGTGCTGGGGCCGTCTTGGCCCGTCTTGGGGCCTTCCTGGGGCCTCTTGGGGCATCCGACCGCCGAAATGGCGGGAAACGCAAAGGATGTAACAGTAAACCATGGAAAATCAACGATTTTTGCCAGCTGGGGCTCTCTTGCCATCTTGGCCCGTCTTGAGGCCCCGACTGGGCGCCTCCTTGGGCCGTCCTGGGCCCATCTGTGGCCGTGTTGGCACCCTCCTGGGACAGTCTTGGAGTCGTCTTGGGCCGTCTTGAGCGCGCCTTGGGCCGTGCTGGGCCCGTCTGGGGCCGTGTTGGCACCCTCATGGAGCCGTCTTGGAGCCGTCTTGGGCCGTCTTCAGCGCGCCTTGGGCCGTGCTGGGGCGGTCTTGGCCCGTCTTGGGGCCCTCCTGGGAGCCTCCTGGGGGCGTTTTCGGTCCTTTTGGGGTGGCCTTGAAGCCTTCCAGGGTTGCTTCGAGTGTCCGAAAGCTGAATTGGCGGCAAGCGGGAAATCTTTGGAAAAGCCTAGGAGATCAAACGATTTTGACCTCTCGGGACCCTCTTGTGAGGCCTTGTGGAGGCCTCTCGGAGCGCCTTGGCGCTCGCTTGGGTCGTGTCGTGCCTATTGGGGGGCCTCGTGGACGCTCTGTGGGGCTTCCCGGAGCGTGCGAGGACCGTCTGGGGCCCTCATGGCGCCGTGTGGGGCCGCCACGGCGCGCGTTGAAAACAGCTCTTGTGGGCATGCGGTCCAGCCCTCGCCTCTCGTCCGACCCCCCTCTCTCAAAGGCAAGGTGGAAGCCACTTAGGGCCTCCTGGGGGCCGTTTGGGGGCCTCTTTCCGGCCTCCTGGGAATCCCCTGGGTCCTCTTGGGCTGTCTTGAATGCCTCTTGGGCCGTCTTGGGGCCGTGTGGGGCCTTGGGCGCAGCTCGGACCGTCTTGGGGCCGTCTTGGGCCGTTAGTGGCCGCTCTTGGGGCGGTCTTGGTTGCCTCTTGGGCCGTCTAGTTCCTAGGGCGTCTCTGGAGCCTTCGCGGGCCCACCTCGGGCCGTTTGGGGGCCCTCCTGGGGTGCTCTGGGGCCGTCTTGGGGCGATCGGGAAGGCCTGTATAGCCGTCTTGGGCGCGGTGAAGACGAAAAGAGCGAGCATATCCACAATGAAGTTTTCCGAAGGGAAGGGGGCAATTTTTGCCTATTGGGTCCCTCCTGGGGGTCCTCCTGGGCCGCCTTGGGAGCCTCCTGGCCTGCCTTGGAGGCCTCTGGGGCCGACCTGGGGCTCGGTTGGGTCCCTCTTGGTCTGTCCGGGCGCCCTCGTGGGCGTTTCTGAGCCGTCTCCGAGCGGCCTGGGGGCGCGCAGGGCGGCCTGGAGAGCCCCGCGGACATGTCAAGACAGAAGACATCCTGGCACGCATCATGGCCTTCGGCGAAATCCGCCACCGTGCCTGTGCCTGGGTAATGGCTCAGAGGCGTCTGGGGTCCCTCTTGGAGGCAGCTTTGGGGCCTCTTGGGGGCCGTCTTGGGGCTTGCTATTGGACTTCTTGGGGCCTCTGGGGACCTCTTGGCGTTCCCTTGGGGGGGTCTTGGGGCCTTGTGTGGGCGTATGGGGGCCCAGGGCTCGGAGTGTCAGGGTGTTTCCTCGTTCTTTGGCCCCCTCTTGGGCCTGGCTTGGGGTCCTCTGGGGCCGTCTTGGGCGCCTCTTGGGCCATCTTGCGGCTCCCTGGGCCGTCTGGAGACGCGCTTGGAGGCCTGTTTGGCCGTCCTGGGGCGGTCTTTTGGGTCTCTTCGGCCGTCTTGGAGCGTCGGCTAGCCGAGAAGGCCAGAAGGCAAAACTCCTTCAAAAACCAGTGAAAAATTGGAGATGTTGGCCTCTGAGGCATGCGTCGGAGGATTGTTGGAGGCTCTTGGAGGTCTCTTGGGCCTTGTTGGGGCCTCTAGGGGGCCTCTTGGACGCTCCTTGGAGCCTCTCATGGCCACCTCCGCGCGTATTTGGGCGTCAGGGGCCAGGATCTGCGTGAGGGGTGTCGAAAAATTGCCCTCCAGAGGGCGCATCGGTGCACAACGTTCTGGCACGCGCTGATGTCCGCCAGAGAGAAGAGACTAGGATTAGGGCTGACCCGTGGACTCCGTCCACCACATCTTTCTGGAATGGTTCTCGGAGGAACGGCGACCGCCCTTCCGAATTGTCATGGCGGCCGCTTGGGGCCGTTCCGGGACCGTTTCGAAGCCGTCTTGGGTCGTCTTGGGCTGCTCATGGGGCTGCATTGGGTGGCTCTTCAGCCGTCATCTTCGGGCCTCTTGGGAACCATCTGGGAGCCTCCTGGGGCCCTCTTGGGATGTCTTGGGTGCCTCTTGAGCCGTCTTGGGGCCGTCTGGGGTTGTCTTGGGCGACTCTGGGGCCGTCTTGGGGCCCTCTGGGGCCGTCTCGGGCGCCTCAAGGGCCGTCTTGGGGCCGTCTTGGACCTTCTTGGACCGCTTTTGGCGCTGTCTTGGAAGCCTCTTGGGCCGCCATGGGCGCCTGATGAGCCGGCCTGACACCGTCCTGGGGCCGTCATAGGGGCTTCCAGAGGCGTATTGGGGCGATCTTGGGGGCGTGTATTGCCGTCTTGGACGCGCTTCCAACGCAAAGCGCGGGAATTGCAAGATTGGGACGATTTGTCCTTGTTCGGGCTCTCTTGGGGCTCGTCTTGGAGCTCACTTGGCGTCTTGGGAGGCCTCTTGGCCCGACGATGGTGTCTTGGGCGTCTTGGAGCGCTCTTGGACCTTCTCGGAGGCCCTCTTGGGCCGTCTTGGGCCGTCATGGGGCCCTCGTGGGAGCCTCAGGGGGCGTCTCGGAGCGCTCTTGGGCCATCTTCGAGCGTCTTGGAGCGCGCCGGGGCCTGCTGGGTCTCGCAGGGGCTGCCGGGGCGCCTGCTACGCCACTTTGGTCCGAATGGTATTTTTCCGCGCATGACGTCGGGCTCCAGCTTCGCCTCCCACATCTCGCTCAGCAGCGCCAGGGCCCGCTGCCACTGCTCACCCTTCTCGCACGCGCTGATCCCAGCATTGTAGCTGACTAGTGTGTACCCGTGGGGTGGATCACCACCATCGAAGCACAGGGGGCAGTGTCTGTAAGGCAGGGTCCAACAACCTGTCACGAAAAAGGGTCTTGCTTGTGACAGGTAGTTGACTACTCTTGGAGCCTTTTGAGGCTCTCCGTGGCCGTCGTCGTCGTCGCCGTCGTCGTCGTCGTCGTCGTCGTCGTCGTCGTCGTCGTCGTCGTCGTCGTCGTCGTCGTCGTCCCCGTCGTCGCCGCCGTCGTCATCGCCGTCGTCGTCGTCGTCGTCGTCGTCGTCGTCGTCGTCGTTGTCGTCGGGCTGCCCCCCCGTTTTTTCTCTGGCCGTAGGGCCTCTTAGGGCCACCGAAGAAACAACGGATCCTGCCAGCTGCCTGGTCCGAACGGCCCTCTTGGGCCTGCGAGCCCCAAGTTTTCCTTCAGCGGGAAGGTCGTCGTCGTCGTCGTCGTCGTCGTCGTCGTCGTCGTCGTCGGCGTTGTCGAGGGCGTCCACCCCATGCAGGATCACGACGACGACGGGCTGCGGGAGAAGCTGATCGCGATCGTTGCCCAGGCCGCCGCCTCCTTTTTTCAAGGGTCCTCCTCCTCCTCCTCCTCCTCCTCCTCCTCCTCCTCCTCCTCCTCCTCCTCTCTCCTCCTCTTCCTCTTCCTCCTCCTCCTCCTCCTCCTCCTCCCCTCCCCCCTCCCCCCTCCTCCTCCTCCTCCTCCTCCTCCTCCTCCTCCTCCTCCTCCTCCTCCTCCTCCTCCTCCTCCTCCTCATCCTCCTCCTCCTCCTCCTCCTCCTCCTCCTCCTCCTCCTCCTCCTCCTCCTCCTCCTCCTCTCCCCTTCCTTCAAGGGTCGGGCCCGGGTCGGCCACGAGGCGGAGGAGGAGGAGGGCCCGGAGCCCCCCCCTCCTCGGTGCGCGGTGGCCCCGGGGGCTGCCCGGGGCGGCCCGGAGCGCCGAAGGGCTTGCTGGGAGCGGCCCGGAGGGGGCCGGTTCGATGCCACCGAAAGCCTTGCCACACGCGCTGAACGCTGCATTGTAGGAAAGACTAGGGCTGACCCGTGGATTCCGTCCACGACATCTTTCTGGAATGGTTCTCGGAGGAACGGCGCAGATTGTACCGAAAATCTACAAACACGGCGGCGGCTCGGGCGGCGGCAGCGACACCGCGCCTTCGTGTCCGAGCTCTTGCAGCGCTCCAGCAGCTTGGCCCAGCGTACTGCTCATTCACCCCCCTCCTATTGAGGGCAGTTTCGAAGTCTCTCGGGGATGTGAGTCGAAGTCGAAGCCCATCTGAGGCGTCTCAGGAGCGCCCGGGGAAGGGCTCGGGAGGCCATCGGGGAAAGCCACCGAAAGCGCCAGGGAGGCTTGCAAGGATCTACAGGGAGGGCCCAAGAGAGCTTCAAGAAAATGCGAAATTCAGTAAAATCTTAACAGGATCCGCTGTTGGGTCGGCCATCACCTCCGGGCACACCTTGATGGTGCGATCCAGTCGCATCACCGCCAACGGGAGGGTGTGTTTGCCATGTCCCATTCTGTTCGCCCAGAGAGTCTGTGGAGGCCTTCGAGCGGACAGAACGGGACAGGGCAAGGAATGGAGAAGACTTGTCCGAATCTACTGGGCCCCCCAGGTGCTCGTCCGAAGAATGCGGAGAGGTCCCTGGGTCATATCAACTGGTTGCTGTCCCAGGGGTCCGGTCTGGTTGGCCCGAAGAGTTTGCCAAGGCCCCTGGGGGAACAAATGGCACAGCATATCGGGCAAAACGGGGGCGGTAGCTGGCCTGTCAGACCCGGCGTTCGTCTTCTGCCCAAGCGGCGCGGGGTCCACGGGCCCCAGGGTTGGCGGCCCGCTGGGTTTCCTCTTGTTCGCCCACAGGGTTGGAGGAGGCCTCCAGGCGAACAGAATGGGGCAGGACGATGAATGTGGGAGACTTGTCGCAACCTCCCAGCCCCCCCAAGTGTTCGCCCGAAGGGTGTGGGGCCGCGCTGGCTCCCTCAAAGGGCCGCCTTGGAGCCGTCTATGCCCGTCTTGAGGGCGCCGTTGGCCGTCATGGGGCCGTCTTGGTTCGTCGTGGGCCCCTCATGGGCGCGTCCGTAGGCCGTCCTGGGCCCATCGGGGTCCTTGTTGGCACTATCGTGGGGCTGTCTTGGGCCCTTTTTTCAGGATTTTTCCGGGGGCGCTGTTTCGGGGTCTGTCGGCCTTCGAATTCACCGAGTTGCGTTCCAAGGTGTTTTGAATTCGCATATTGTCTCGTCAATGGGCCATTGGCGCCTCGGTCGTCAATTTTTGATCCTACTACGTCGCTTCTCAAAAGGCAAACGTTTAGCCGCTCTTGCAAGTCTGGGGGCAAGCGCTTGGGTGGGGGTTGGGGCTCTCGTGCTGGTGCCGTCTTTCCAAGACAGGTCCGAGGGGCCGAAGACGGATGCAAGATGGCCCAAAGGCATCCGGGAGGGCCGGCAGAGCGCCCTAAGAGGCTAGCTAGAAGGGCCCCAAGCGAGCACCAGGAGGGGCTCAGAGGCGTTCGACATGGCCCCCAGACGGCTTCGCGATGGTAAGGAGCGCTCGCAGAGCGAAAGATCAGCTGAGGTCTTGGTGGGCGACTCCTGTCGTCGTCGTCGTCGTCTGCGTCGTCGTCGTCGCCGTCGCCGTCTGGCGACTGTTTGTGTTAGGGCATGTGGCCCTGCCCGGCGCGCGGAGCGCGCCAGGGGCGGCGCCGGAGGCGCCGCCAGGGGGGCCCAGCGCAAATCCCAAAAATCCGCGTGGACATCCGACAGTTTATGCTTATGGCGTTTTTTCTCATTCGACTGTGAGGCCCACTTCGACTGACACCAGCGATTGGATTGAACGAGTGATCCCTGGAGCTTTGCTCGCACTATGCGGGCGGGCTCGCCTCCTCGAGCTCTCGCATCAGCCAGGCGAGAGAAACGGGAGGCGTCAGAACGGTCGACAGGAATCGGGTATACCTTAGGGGTTCCTGCCCTCAATAGCTTTCTGGCGCTGCAGGGGGCGACCGTCTATCCTGGGACTCGCTTGGGGTCCTCTTGGGGCGTCCGTCCGGGCGCCCTTTTCATCGTCTCTGAGCCGTCTGGGCGCCGTTATCGAGCGCTCTTGGGGCTGTCTTGGCAACCTCTTGGGCCGTCTCGTGCGCCCCTGGAGCCGTCCCGGGGCCGTCGCGGGCCGTTTTGGGACCTTCCTGGGTGCGTCTGGGGGCGTCTCAGGGCATCTTGGGGGTCTGGTCTGTACAGCCGTCTTGGAGACTGTGCAGACAAAGAAAAAACATACATAGGACATGTACGTTTCCCGGAGGAAATGGGGCGATGTTTGCCTCTTGGGGGCTCTGCTGGAGATCCTCCAGGGCCGTCTTGGGAGTCCCTTGGCCTGCCTTGGAGGCCTCTGGGGCCATCCTGGGGTTCTCCTACGGCGTGCCAGCGCCATCTTCAGCGTCACTGAGCCTTGGGGCATCTTGGGACCCCCTGGAGCCGGCTCGGAACGCCCGGGGGACTCGCAGGGCGCCCCGGATGGCCCGGGGAGTCTTTCGGGACAAAACCGTCTCGCACGCAAAGGTCGCCCGATACATTGTAGAAGAGATCGCGTCGAGCTCCAGCTTCGCTTCCCGCATCTCGCTCAGCAGCGCCAGGGCCCGCTGCCACTGCTCGCCCTTCTCGCACGCGCTGATCCCAGCGCTGTAGCTGACTAGGGCTGACCCGTGGACTCCCTCCACGGCATCCAGCGCTTTCGTCTGGAGGCAGTATCGAAGCGTCTTACGGGCCATTTGGGGGCATCTTGGGGCCTCTTTTGGGCCTTTTTGGGGACTCTTGGGGCCTCTTGGGAGCCTCTTGGGAGCCTCTTGGAAGCTTCGTGGGGCGGAAAACTACAAGTGTCGGTCCGTGGTCCCTCTCTTGGGGCCGTCTTGGCGCCCTCTTGGGCCGTCTTGGGCGCCTCTTGGGCCGTCTTGGCGCCCTCTGGGATCGTTCTGCGAGCCTCTTGGGAACTTCTGGGGCCGGCTCGGGGCGGTCTTGGGGGCCTCGTGGGCCGTCGTCATTGCCGTGGGGACCGGAAAGCCGTACATGCTTAAACTGTACGTTCTCCCATCGGAAATTGACGAGTGTGGCCTCTGGGGTTCCTCGTGGGAGTCCGCTTGGGGGCCTCTGTCATCGTCTGGAAGGCTTCGAGCGCCTCCCCCGAGGGCAGACACCTGGTACTTTTTCCTCCCACGAAGAACCTCCAGGAACCGACGCTCGGGAATCTTCTGACCCGGGTCAGCCCAGACCCGGGCCCACCAGGCCTTGCAAAATGCTGCAAGATCCTGCGCCCAAGCCCGGGCCAACGCGGAGGGCCCTGCAAGATCGTGCAGGATCCTGCACCCAAGCCCAAAGGATACCCCCTCAAGCAGCACTGGTAAACTAAAACCTCTTGAGCCTAGTAGGCGGGGGCTCAAGAGGGGAGGAAGAGGGGCGGACACGGCCTCAGATGATGACGACGACGTTTTGGCAAAGGGGCAGTGCTGTTCCTCTGTGCCGGCGTCCGGCGCTCCACGCGCCAGCGCCGTCTTCGGCCACGCGCAGCGGGCCACGCCGCCGCCGAGGCACTCTAGCGCCTCGGCGGCGCTGTAAAAGTCCAGAAAAGGGGCGGGTAGGGAGCCCTGCGGGGCTCCCAGGGCGGGCCAGCTTGGCCTTGAAAAGGCTTGAGCCGCCAAGCGGCGGCGAAGAGAGAGGGAGAGAGAAAGGGCAATCAAAGAGGCAAGGGCAGGAGCAAGGGAACCGCAAGTGAAAGCCCGCGCCAGTTCTGGAAGCGGGGAGATCCATCAGTTTTACCAAACATCCTAGATATCCCCTCAAGCAGCACTGGTAAACTGAAACCTCTTGAGCCTGGTAGGCGGGGGCTCAAGAGGGGAGGAAGAGGGGCGGACACGGCCTCAGATGATGACGACGACCTTTTGCCAAAGGGGCAGTGCTGCTCCTCTGTGCCGGCGCCCGGCGCCCCACGCGCCGGCGCCGTCTTCGGCCGCGCGCAGCGGGCCGCGCCGCCCCCCTCCCCCTGCGAGCGCACCACCACGCCGAACTGGCTGTAGTGGGACGCGTAGTCGCCGACCTTGTCGGCGTAGAACAGTCCCGGCATCTGCGGCAGGTTGCCGCGTCTGCCCAGCAAGGTGGGCCCGCAGGCGCAGGGCGGCACGCCGCCGGCGCCTGCGGTGGTTTTTCGTGCGCCCTAGGCGGCAGCCCTGGCTGGGCTGGCCGCCGGCGCCCCACGTAGCCGCCGCCGCCGCCCCCCATGACGGCGCTGCCGGTTGCCGGGCCGGCGCGGCGCTCTTGCCCTCAGGCGCCAGCTGCCGCCGCACCGCGCCCAGCTGCTCGCAAGCGCACAGCTGAGCGCGAGCGCCAGGCTGAGCTCAGCCGGCGTCGCGCGGCCGCTCGCACGGCGGGCGCCGGCGGCGGTGGTTCCTCCTGCGCCCTGCGCGGCAGCCCTGGCTGGGCTAGCCGCCGGCGCTCCCTCGTAGCCGCCACTGCCGCCCCCATGACGGCACTGCCGGGTGCCAGGCCGGCGCGGCGCCTGCCCACGGGCAGCAGCGGCCGCAGCACGCGCCCAGCTTGTTCGCAAGTGCGAAGTTGATCGCGAGCGCCAGGCTGAACTCAGCTGGCGCCGCGCGGCCGCCCGCACGGCGGTTGCCGGCGGCGGTCCACCGCTGCCCGCTCGGCTGCTGGCCGGCGGCAGCCTAGTCACGATGCGGCCTCTGTTCCCCTCCGCGGGGCCATTCTGGCGACCTGCGGTGCCCTGACGGGGCCACCTCCCGCGTCACTTCGTTGGCCCGGCGGAAGCCGTGGGTCTCGTGCACGTACTTCACGCCGTGGTAGTGCACCGGGCCCATCACCCCTGCGTCGCAGTTCGCCCTCTGCGGCTGCTTGGAAGGCTTGTGCGCCTTAGGCGTCTGCTGCGCTGTGGCCTGCTGCGCTTCTGGCTCCGGCCTCTCCTCGTTCTTCTTGGCCATCCCGCAGCAGCAGCAGCCGAGCACCCCGATGCCCGCCGCAAGCAGCACTGCGATCGTGGCCACCACTTTCAGCGCCGTCTCCACTGGGAAAACGATCGCCACCGTGCCCATCTGCGGCTCCCAGCGAAGCGTGGCCCCTTGGGCCCTGCTGCCGACTGCTGCCACTTCCTGGCTCTGTATCTCCCCGGCTGCCGTCGTGAGCGCCGTCACCACCAGCGCTGCGCGCAGCATGCCTGCGCGGGGGATGCGGGCTCTGCGGTTGCTGCCGCGCTCGCTGGCCGCCCCTCCGCGCGCCTTCGCTGCTGCCTGTACTGCCACGCAGCGCCTAGCAGCACGGCTGCCAGCAGCACCCCCGCTGCCATCGCCCAAGCCCCCAAGCCGACCGGGAGCGCGAAGATCAGCAGGTTCTGGCTCTCCGCCGGGTCGACCTTGATCACGTAGCCGTCTGCGCTGCCAGCCGCGGCGGCGAGCGTCGTCACGGCCAGCGCCGCTCTGGGCCACAGCGGGGTCGGGCTCCTGCCCGCGCGGCGCTCGCCTTCGGCCGCGTGGGCCGGCGGCGCCGTGAGCTCGGACGTGTCTGTCGCCATGTCGGTCGAGATACCGCGCATGGGCTCGTGGCTCTCCCACAGGTACCCGTGGAAGCTGTCGGAGGCCCAGCGCCCGAAGCGCTGGACGCGCTGCAGGTCGTCCACGGCGTGGTGCATCGCTGTCGCGCCCCCGACGCGGAGGCTGCGCGAGCCGATCTCCTCCTTCCTCAGCCCGGCGGCCAGCCCCGCGATCGTCAGGTAGCGTTGCACCTCCTCGCGGCGGATGGGTGCTCCGCTCGCCCAGCGGAAGAGCGGGAGCTCCTCCTCACTCCCTCGCAGCCTCTGTGGGTAGTGCTGCTCCAGCTGGCGGAGGGCAGCCACTGGGCACAGCGACGTGCCTGTCTCATACTGATTCCTTACGCACCCCACATTGTACTGGTCTGTCTTCGAAGAGGTGATATGGAGCACCACCTCCACCGCGTCCTTGAAGGTGCAGGGCTGGTCGTTGCCGTCGCGGCCCGTGAGGTCCACGCCGCGCACGACGCGCTTTCGGCCCCATGTCTTCCCAGGCTGGATCTGACGCCCTCAACGTGAAGAAGAAGGCCACCGCCACGGCGGCCCACAGGACCGCGGCGTCCGTCTCGGGGAGGTTCGTCTGGTCCCTCAAGAAGCCTTGGAGCCACAGGAGCATGCGTGGTGTCACTGGCCGCTTCCGCCCACTCGGCCCCTGGCCTCTCCGGAGGCCGGCGAGCGTGGACCAGAGGCGGCATCGGTGGAATAGAGGGCCCGGGTATCCGACCACGAGGTGGGCGAAGCGCACCGCGAACAACTTCTGTTTGATCGTGCCTTCCGTGCGCTTCAGCACCTTGGCCAGCACGACGACGAAGCCCAGCACGCCTCCTCGTTGGCGTGGCGCTCCTCGCGGTCGCGTCCCTCCAGCCAGGGCGACTCTCCTTGGGCTGCCCTGAAGCCCTGCCACTGTCTTCAGCCGGTCTCATAGCCGGCGCGGGTTCCCTCGGACAGCCGTAGCATCAGCGCCTCGCGCTTCTGCTCCTCGATCCACCCGCCGTAGTCCTCCCCTCCCAGGGTCGGGTGGTCCGGCAGGGCGATGGCGGCTCGAGCTCGACCCAGCGCGACCGGCTTGACCAACCCCTGGGTCTCCACCTTCTTGCCCCGGTTGGGGCTCCGCTTCCGCCGCTTCTTGAGCGCGCTGACGGCTGCGTTCGGGTCCACCTCCTTGGCATCAGGAGGGGGCTCGGGACCCCGCACGAGGTCCTCCTCGATTGCCTTGAAGCGGACGCCTTGGCTCTTGCGCCTCGCCTTGTGGGTGTCGTCGCTCAGCACCCTTGCGTGCTGGTCGTCCTCGGGGGCGTCGGCCTTCGCCCGGAGCTCGCCCCGTGCCCAGGCCCTGAGCCACCGCCGGGTCGTCTCCGAGGCGGCCGACTCCGCGGGGTCACGGCAGCCGCCCGCCCGCTGGGTGGCCTGCGACAGCGCGTCCACAGTGGCGCCCAGGACGGCTCTCGCCGTCTCGGGTGGCAAGGCCCTCGCTGCTTCTCGCATCAAAGTGGCCTCGGTGTCGCCCTGGGCCCGCCTCCTTACCCAAGCTGCTTCGTCGCCCCCCTGCGCGATCCAGACCTCCTCTGGCGACTGCGCCCTGATGCGCCCGCCGCTGTTTCCTGGGACATGGACCAACGTTCCTCCCGGACCGCCCGGGCCCTCTGTGGGCCAGCGAACCGTGCCGATCGGGCCGTCGATTGAGCAGACCAGGTGCTTCGTGCCAGCGAGCCTGTTGTGGCCGATGCCCTTGGGCAGCATGGGGTCGGAACCCCCTCGAGCTGCCGGGTCCCAGGTGACGCCCCCCTCGTCGTCGAGCCAGTGGTGATCGCCTTCGCTGAGCTTGTCCTTCATCGCGTGCTTCGCCCCGTGGGGGCAGCGGCGCGCCGGCGGCATACGCATGCCCGCCAGGCTAGCGCCTGCTGGTCCCCGGCCTGCCACGATCAGGCTCCGAGCTCGGGCTGTCATGTCGCCGTAGTGGGTGCAGACGACCTCCAGGTCGTACGTGCGGTATCCCAGCTTGCGCAGCGCCTTGACGACGCGGGCCAGGTCGAGCTTGCCAGGGGCGTCGACCACGACGACCTGCGGCCTCGCCCGGGTGATGGCTGACACCAGTTTCTCGACTTCGAAGCCCTTCGGGTCCAGGGACAGCGTGCACATGATCCAGTCCACCCCCGTTGGGTTGCCTGTCGTCAGTTCACCACCTAGCTGCTCCCAGGCGCGCCCGTAAGTCCCCAGTGGGCTCCCGAGCTCAAGACCCCGGCGCCCTTTGAGGGCGAGGTTGCGCGGCACTGCTGCCGGAGTCCTCAGCGCCCGATGGCGGAGCGCTGACTCCGCAATGGGCCCTTCCTCCCCAGGCAATCGCAGGAGGAGTTCCTTTGCCTCGGCCAACATCTTCCCCCACTCCTGGGGCGGCTCGATGCGGGTCCACCCCTTGCGCAGGAGCTCGGAGTGGACCTTCTTGGCCTCCTCCCGCGACAGCCAGTCCGCGATGTCGTTGTGGTAGGTGCGGATGTACAGCGCGGTCGTGCTGAACCCGTGGCAAGCCTCTAGGCGCTGAGTGAGGCGAATGAGATGCCGCGCGAGCGGGTGCTTGGGCCGCCTCTTGGAAATCCACGACCGTACATTCATGTTATCGGTAACGTAGAAGACCAGCTCGCCCTGCCACTCCTCCTCTTGCGGCGGCCAGGGCCACGAACGCAAGCAGCTCCAAGATGGCTATAGCCCAGTCCTTCTCGGCCCCCGGGTGGCTCAGCACGTCCTCCAGCTGGCGGAGGAGCGGGGCGGCGTCCACGGCCATGTAGCGGGGTGGCACCGCTTTGCTGCCGGCCACCGCGCGCCCCCAGTCGATGCTGCCAATGGTCGTCGTGGTGGCGTCGCCTCCAGTCCATCTTGTCCGGGCGGCGGCTCCTGGGAGTGCCAGGCGCTCGCGCGGCCCTAGACAGGAAATGAAGCTCGCTTCGAAGGTGGACGCCCAGGCCTCGGGCGCGTCGACGAGCACCCGCAGCAGCTCGAGGGTCTGGTCCCACTCGTCCCAGGCAAGGGCGATCTCCTCGGCGCTCCCTCGGGGCTCTACCCATGCCGCCCCGAGCCCGCCGCCGAGGAGGCGATCGATGACTGGCAGCTCGGGCTTGATAGCCGGCTGAGTGGCCACCCAGAACTGGGCGGAGCCCCTCAGCTCCTGGACGACCTTGATGGGGGCCCGACGGCACCCGTAGCGGAGCTCGTCGATTGCCAGGAGGTGGGCGGCTTTCACGCACTTGGGCTCTGGAAGCCTCGAGCGCTGCTTGTCCACGTCCAGGTGCAGGCCCCAGACCAGCTGTTCTGCCTGGAAGGTGCCCTCCTCCGCCATCTTGTCAACGTTGATTGCGTCGCCAACCCAGACGCGCCTCATGCTCGTGTCGCAGTCGGCTGCGCTGAGCCAGGGCCTGAGACCGACCAGCGGCTCGACCAAGACGCCGTCGTCCATCAGCCACTTGGATGACCAGCGCACTGTGTCGTTGACTTCGGGGTTCGGCGGGCGGCGCCGCTCGTGGTCCCACTTGGCACTCCAGGCGAACGCCATGTACTCGCCAGGTGACCCCGACCACCCGAAGACCATCACGCAGTGGATCATGATCACGCGTGTGGCCAGGCCCACGGCGTCGCCCGGGAGGGAGGTGCCGAACTCGGCCACATCCTCGTCGCGCACCCAGTGGCACTTGAAGGCCCGCGAAACGTCCCTCTTGGCTATCACCTGCGGCACACCTGGGTGGCGCGCGGACCACCAGAGAGACAGGCGCACGAGGGCTTCGTGCTTAGGCTGAAGCGCCGGCGGATGCAGCTTCTTGGGCGAGTCCCCATTGGCGACCCGCATATCGCGCATGGGCGCCCCATCGCTGCTCACCGTGCGGTCGGGCAGCATCCTAGGCACTCGCCCTGACGGGCTCTCGATGAGCTCCGAGGCGGACAAGGCCTCCTCGGCCTCCGGGGTGGCCTAGAGCACGGCGCCGTAGGATGTATCCTTCCAAGCTTTAGCGTGCATCTCCAGGGCGTGTTCCCTCGCTGAAGCGTGGGGCTTGGCTATGGTGCGTCGCCTGGGCCGCTGCCTCCGTACAGGGACACCCTTGCTCGCCATCTCCTGGAGGTACTGCCGGTGGTCCTCCTCCAGGGCTGCGCCGAACTCGGGATCGAGCACCCCTCCGAAAGGATTCCCGAGGACGCTCTCCCGCTCCTCGCGGAGCCGCGCCGCGGCGGCCTCCACGCTCCCCGCGGCGAGGAGCAGGCGGTTCCCCAGGCTCGTCACCTCCTTCACCAGCTCCGGGGCGAACTCGGCATGCTCCAGGCACCAGGCCAAGTACTCCTTGGCCTCCAGGGCTCCAGGGTGGGACGCCGCTGGCGGCGCTGCTTGGCGCTCGCTCTGGCGTGCTTCCGCTCTGCTCTCGTGGTGCACGCCCTGGCGGGCATCCGCCGGCGGCATCTCGGGGCCTCCGCATCTGCGCCCGGGGTCCCTTGGGTCGGGGGCGGAGCTGCGCCCGCGGCTCTCGTCCGGAAGCGACCTCGCTCGCAGTCTACCTCGGGCGGCGGGGGCATCGTCTCAGATGCGGACGACTCTGAGCCACCGTGCGCCTCTCCGGAGGACCTCGCTCTCTCGTGGGGGTCCGCCCCCCCGCCACTCCTGCGGCTGCGGCTGCGGGCGCTGGGAACGCCCTGGCCCTCGTACTCCTCTATGTAGGTCTTCTCGGTCTCGACGTAGATGGGGTCCAGGACCCCTCCCCGGCATGCTCGTCTCGCGGTATGCCGAGGCTCTTCATCTTGACCTTCAATGTCTCGTGCTCCTCCACGTAACGCGCCAGGATCTCGCCGAGCTGGCGAGGCTCCAGCGCCAGGGACGGGTCAGTCGGGTCGGCCCCGGGGTATTCTCGCATTAGCACGTCGCTGATCTGCCCGATCCCGTTCAGGTAATTACAAGATGTCCGCGTGCTGGAGGTCGTAGCTCTTGCCACCCCTCCGTACGTCGTTGAAGTTCCTGACGAAGCGCCGAGCGGCGTTGCACTTGTGGACTCCCCCGCGACAGGCTACGCCCGGATGTGCCTCGGCGGCCCTGCGTCCCGTCTCGTCGGAGGTGGCCCCCGGGTCTTCCTCCGCCTCAGGTGGAGGGGGGGCCTCTGGGGGCCCCTGCGGGCTCGGAGGCCCCGGGGGGGCACTGGCGGCCCTCTGGCCCTCGCGCTCCTTCCGGCGCGCCTCGCGCGCGAGCCGGGCAGCGCGGCGGGCCTGGACCTCGTTGCGCCTGATCTCTTGTAACCTTGCTGGCTCGGAAACCAGGAAAATCATTAAAACAGAAAAATGATTTTAAATATTCGGAAAATACGATTTCGTAAATTTTACAAAATAGCAGTAAAACTGAATTTAAAAAGGGCACGCGTGTTTTTTTAAGCCGCGGGTCGTAACGCAATGCCATAGTAAAATGCAGGCCCAAGGGCACGATTGAATTAGCTTCCCAAGACGATTGCACGTCATGTGCGACACCCGAACATGACGGTCATAACATATGCGACACTGCACAGTGGCGCCCAAAGTAGATGTGAGAACTTCGAAAACCTGAGCTGATGAGAATCAGTAACGACACCTGTCGTCGGCCAAGCGATGACCGAAACGAGCTCACGGCGCAACCACACATAGGATCCAACCCATTCGAACATCGAGTGCCTCCCAAAAGCCCATGGTCGCACGAACCAGGCGACATTGTGGGAGCCACTAGGCCCGATCGGGCCACTCGGAGGACCTCTCGGGGCCATCGCTAATCTAGATTGCCACTGGAGTGGCGAGGGGCCCGAAAACGTACCACAGGTTGAAGCCCTGGGGGGGGGTGGGGGGGGGTGCGGATGTTTAGTTGGCCCTGCCGCGCGTCGGGGACTGGGCAGCACGCGTTGGCCGCAATATTACGTCGCCAATCAACTGCCCAAACCATTATCCGCAACGGCGGGAGGGCGCCGCGTGATGGGCGCGGGCGGAATCCCCGACAGGGGTGCGCATATCCAGGGGAAGGAAGCGCCGCGACAGACCGTTGAACCCTTGATGGCCCAGCTGCGCGCAGGAAAATCATCATCATCCCTTCCGCCCCCCCTCTGCACATCCTCCTTTGATTCATCATATGCCCCTTCCTCCCAATCATCGTTATCATCATCATCATCATCATCAGCAGCATCATCATCATCATCTCTCCGTCGCCCTCCTCAACCTCTTCATCCTCTCTCTCTCTCATTCTCTCTCTCTCTCTCTCTCTCTCTCTCTCTCTCTCTCTCTCGTCCTCGGCGGGCGGTGGGCGCCTGTCCTGTTCCCGCGCCGAGGCGGCGGGCGGGCGGGCGAACCCCCTCCCAGGGCGAACGAGGTCAGGGGGGAATAGACGGAGGAGGATGGGGGGGCTTGATGACGAGGAGGATGACATTGAGGGCACGGGCGGCGTGGATAAGGAGGCAGCGAGGATGAGGAGGAAGAAGAACGGCGGAGGAGGGCGGGGATATCTCAGAAAGGTGGGTTCGGAATGGGAAGGGGGGCTGCGCCCAGCGAGGAGGAGGATATGATAGTGACGACGACGACGAAGATGCGGAAGGGGGAAGGCGACGAGGGCGGGGAAGTGCAAGGGGGCGCGGACAGGATGGCGAGGATGGGCGAGGACGGGGGCGGGATGGTGCGGGGGGGGCGAGGAGGCATGTGAAGGGGGGGGGGGGGGGGGGCGAGGCGGGCGGAGGAGGAGACGCAGAGGAAGTGAGGGATAAGGGCGAGGGGGTATGGAGGATGACGATAGGCGGATTGCTGTATGGCCCATGCTCCCGGGCATGGGCCACGTCATCTGGCTATCTGCGCTGGGTGTTGTGTTGTTGTTCCACATCGCTTGCTCGCTGCGGTCCACCTGCAGCGGGGCGCGAGCTCCACCTCGCTGGCAGAAACAGCCCGCCGACCGCGAGCCGAACACTCAGACTCAGACTCCGTATCCTCAGACCCCGTATCTTTGCCGATCCGCCTAGCCGAACACGGACTCCATCTCTGAGCCGAGTCGCACGGCCTTGGCGATGATAGGATGCATGGGGTCGCCTTTGCACTTCTCTACCTGCTTGGTTACAGCCAGCATGTATTTCTTGAGCGCGATGGGGTTGCTGCCGACCTTTCTGAGGCCGTACATCGCTTGGTACTCGCAGGCTGTCTTCGCTGCGGCACGGTGCGTGCTCAGCGCTGTGTCGTAGGTGGCGTTGCTCGGAATCTTTGTGTTGAAAGCGTTCTCCAAATCCTCCAGGGCCTTCAGCGTGTCGTACTTACTAGTGACCTGCTGGATGAACGGGTCGTAACTGAGCTTGAAGAGGCTCTTATCGGCACGCTCCAACAGCGCTTCGACGGTCGTGTCGGAGGCAGGGGCCCACTCGCCATCCAGGGCACCGCCTTTCAGCTTCGACAGCGGCACCTCCTCGGACTCAGCAGTGAACCGCTCCAACGCCGCGTTGGTCTTGGCCTTGAAGATGTTGTTCTTGAGCGCGATGATCTCGTCGTCGAAGCCGTCCATGAAGGTGTCCTTGATGAGCTCCGTCTCGTCGCTCTTGTCCTCGCGGGTATGCGATGCCACAATATTCATCAAACCCAAAAACGACTGGACAGTGTGATCTGGCACGTCCGACAACTTGCCCATGCCCCCCTGCAACTCGTAGCCCTTGGCTTCGCAGAAGCAGCGCGCAAGGGAGTGGTGCGTCTTTGTTCTGTCCAAGAGCTCCTGGGTGGACTTCCACATGCACCTGCAGCCCAAGACGTCAGCCAGGTTCACCCACGAAGCCGTCGCACTGATCACCTTGTGGGAGGGCTCCCAGAGCTCGTCAACCACCACTTCAGGCCACCCGCCCTTTTCTGCAAGCACCTTGGCAACCGCCTGGCCCACGAAGTCCCTGAACCGAATGATCTGAGGCTCGTCCGCGAAGCTGCGAAGACCTTCGATCTTGGAGAAGTTGTCGACGACGTAGTTCAAGCTCTCCTTGTTGAAAACAGTGATGTGGTTGAAGAAGTCTTGCACGCGGCCGCGGCTGTTGTGGTCCGACTTGGCGGCGTCGATCTTGGCCAGCAGCTCGGGCAACTTCCCCACCTCCCCGAAGTTCTTGACGGCCTCCTTCGCGAGGGCCTCGTACTTATCTCGCGCCCCGCCCAGCTCGGTGTCCGTTGCGATCCTGGTTGCCGCGTCGCCCGCGCACTTGCAGACTGCGGCCGTGAGCTTCTTAGAGTGGTCAGACGCGTGCCGCGGCGGCACGCTTTGCCCAATCTTGGCGAGGTCTCCGGCGCACTTGAGCAGGGATTCTGGCTCGCACGTCTCCGAGTTGCTGAACTCCTTCCCGCGCGACTCGATCAGGGGGGCCCACTCCTTCAACCCAGGCGAGTACTTCATGAAAGTCAGCATGCTCTCGTTCCAATACGGGCAAGCTTTCACAATAGCAAGCAGGGAGCCATTGAGCGCGGTGGATTTCGCCTTCGTGAACTGGTCCATCTTCACCAACCCGACTGTGTCGTTAACGCTCCCCGCGATGGTGTTGAGGACCTTCAAAGCCGTCATGACCTCGTTAGCCGCGCTGTCTAAAGACTCATCGAGGTCCATCGGCATGTTCTTGATGGCGGTGAGGCCAGACTTGATCAGCTCGGTCGCGGCAGCCGCGCAGCCCTTGCCACCCTTGAGGAAGGAGCCCATGACGACCTTGATGAACGCGTCCTTGAATATACTCCCCTTCTCGTGCGGGCTGCACGCCATCTGCGAGAGCCTAGGCTCCACGCGCGAGAACTTGACGGGCGAATCCACGTCGCCGATGTCGCCGCCCCATGGCAGACACAAAGCCACCACGTTGTCCAGCTTCGAAGCGAAGTTGGGGTCGTTCTTCCAGTCGGAGATTGCGCGGTCCCAGAGGGCCCGCTGGAAGATCAGCGGGATCTTGACGCCCTCCTTGTGTAGATTGAACGCGAGCTCGTTGAGGTCCTCGCGGCTCATGGTGGGGGCCGCCTTCGCCTTCTGGCCCCCCGCCAGCTTGGCCTGCTCGCCCATCAGAAGCCAATGGCTTGCAGCGTCGTAGTCAGGCTCGTCTGGGCCGCACCTTTTGATGTAGCCCCTGAGATTGCGCAGCTTGTGGCCCAACTTCTTGCCAGACAAGAGCTTATGGATCTTGCACGACTTCATCAAAGATCTGCGGATCGGCAAGACAAAGGTTAGGCGGGCTGACCGCGACGACCCCTGGACCCCCCCCCCCCCCCCCTCAACCCAGATGCGCGCCTTCGAGAGCACGGAACCCTCTCCGACGCTCTCGAAGAAGCAAACCACCCATTCATCCACCAGCGCTTCCTCCACATATTGAGAACTAGACAGTGGCCCGTCCCAAAGGGGCGGTGGTGGCGATTGATTACGGCATCGCTGAGGGCGACGGCGGCAACGCAACTACGTTTCGAGCGCAGGCCCCAGGGCCCACGACCGATAGTTCCCCTTGCGATGAGTAAGTGGAAGCGCCCATCACCCAATGTAAGAACTCCCATAGGCACGCGGAGTGGACAAGAGAACCCACGGACCCCAACACTTCGAAACCGTATTGCAGCCGCCAAACCTGAGCTTGCTCATGCCTTCATCGTCGGACGGCTCCTCCTCGGACGAACCCTCGAAACCGCTGGCGCAGGTGCTGGCCCCAACATTGGCCCCGACAATCAAGCCGGCGCGTGGCGACATCCGAGGGGCGTGGCCCTCGGGAGAGGGACTGAGCAGGAGCTCCTCCCCCTGCAACCCTTCAAGCCGCTGCGCCGCTGGCGTCTCGAATGCGGCCGATGGCACTGGCGAGTCGACGCTCTCGACGGCGGCCGCCACCCTCCCCTCCTTGATGGCCTGGTTGACGTGTTTGATCTCTTCCTGCCGATTGTACTCTGCGACTTTCGCCTGGACGTCCTTGTGCGTGGGCGCGTCGAGGAAAGCGGACGACTCTGCGGGCCGCGCGTCAACGAGCGACTGCAAATACGCTTCGCCCTGGCCTTCCCACATCTTCTGGTCGGGCTGCATCAATTCGGACTCGAGGCCCAGACACCTGCGACGGACTATGTTGACGACCGTGTGGGGCTGATCGGGGTTCACAATGATGTACCTCGCGCGCGTGGCGCCCTTCATGTCGGTGATGCTGCCAGTCCTGATCTTCGCCAGGTGGAGGTCCAGCCCGAACTCGGCCTTCGCCTCGTTGAACGTGTAGGCCTTGTAGCTCTCGATCGTGTCCTCGTACACCAGGGTCTGATCCATCAGCTGCTGCGGGGCTGACGTCGGCAACGTGCCGCCCTTCTCCTTGTGCTTCAACGCGTGCGCGTTATCGAAGCCCGCGCCGACCTTGTCGTCGGAATGGTAGCGCTCGCACAGGCCGGCCCAGCTCCAGAACAGAAACGCCCCCTGGTGCACCTCTTTGCACTTCAGGCACTGCGTGGCGGTAATCATGGTCGTGTGCTTGGCCGTCTTGCCGCAGATGCCGCAACTGCAAGCGGCCTTCTTGCCCGCGGAGCTCGGCCCAAGAGGCGTTGATGCAGCCGCGTCAGAAGACGCCGTCATGCCCTTGGCCTTTTTTGTCGGCGGTGGAGCGGCCGCGGACGAACTGGCCTCGGTCGCCTGCCTCTCGTCGCGGCCCAAGGGGTCACGGGCGGCCGAGGCGGCGTCAGATTTTGCTTTTGCTCGTTTGGCCATCTGAGAATGGTGCTGCGCCCCTGGAATTGGAACGTGTCTGAGTCAATGCATTCAAGCCTTGATTGAGCCAAAATGGCTACAGGGGGATGTAAGGACACGCGGGGGATCGATGAGCCACCGTGCTACATGTAACACGGGAAGAATCATATCCTCGGCCTCGAAAGCATCTCGCCGCCGCGGCTGGATACTGGAACCAGGGCGCAAGTTCCCCGTCGCCGCGGCTGGGCTAACCTCGAAGAGCTCATCGTCACCACGTCTGGTTTCCGACGCCCTGCGAGGAGGGGGAGGATGAGGATGGCGAGGGGCATGAGGGGGAGGAGGACGAGGAGGCGGACGAGGAGGACGAGGCGAAGGATGCGAAAGATGAGGAGGCAGATGAGGATGATGACGAGGGCAACGGTGATTATGATGAGGGGATGTTGAGGAGGGGGGGGGTGATGAGGCAACGGAGGACGATGGGGATGCAGATGAGGAGGCGGCGGGGGCGGGACGGATGACGAGAGAGAGGATGGGATGGACGAGGCGATGGGGGAAAGCCACGCGGGCGAGGAGGAAGCCAGAGAGGACGAGGGCGCGGCGGAATCCAAAGGGAGCAAGACAACTGACTACATTTCAAGGGCCCCGACTGCCCCGCAGCAGGGCATCGATTAGCTCGGCGTTTCTTTCCTGGAGGTGCGAGGCGCGGTGAAGGGGGCGTAGCTCAGTGCAAGGTTCGACCCCGACAGGGGGGCCAGGGAAGAGCGGGGCGGGCTGCGTGGGGGGGGGGGGGGGGGGGGGACGAAATAGTGGAGAAGAGGACGTGTTTTCCTACCTAACCCGATGCTGGCCCCGAGGCTGGCCACCAACCTGGCTTCGAGACTGGCCTCCGATGGCCCTGCGGGCCTGCGGGCGTCGAGCGCGCGGTGGCGGCCCTGCGGGCCGCGGGCAAGCGTGCAGAGCGTCTGGCTGCGCCCCTCCTCCGCCCCCCGTTCCTTCCCACCCTGCCCCCGCCCCCCCTTATCGAAGTTGCGCGCCCCCCCCTCGTCGCCCTCCTCATCCCCGTAATGCTGTAATGCCCGCGCCTTCCCTCCCCGCCCCCACCCCCCGCCCCCCTTCGCCCGCCCCCCCCCCCCCTCTCCGCCCTCCCCCCCCCCCTCCCCCCTTGTCTCTGCAACCTCCACATGCCCTCCCCCACCCACCCACCCCACCCACCCACCCCGCGCAATGCTCCCCATTTTTCACATTGCCTCCTCCACCTCCTGGCCTCCCTGGCCCCGCCTCCTCGCCATCATACTTCGGGCCCGTCGGGGCCCCTACATTGCGAATCCAAGCCACTGCTCAAGCACAACCCAGTAAACACCTAGAGCATAGAACTACTCCATTGCGAGGTCCCCGCCGTCGCTGCACACCAGCGTGGGAAGCTGGCTGATTTTCTGGAGCTTGTCGAGCTTCGTAGTTTTCGCCTGGGTACCCCCCGACTCCTTCTGCTTTTTCTGCTTGAGCTTCTGCTGCGCGCCAGCAATAATCGAAGAGTGGCCATCAGCTGCTCTGAAGACCTTCTCGACGAACGACTTGACTTTCGTCAGCTCCTTGTTCTGGTCGATGCACTTCGCCTGAAGGGCCTTCACCAACTGCCTGAGCGAGTCTGGGCTCATGTTGCTGGGGCCCTTATGCATGATCAGCTTGTTGCCAGCGTTGAGTGCCATCTGATCGGTCGGCCAAGTTGGCAACGCGGAGTGAAGGAAGTTGAGGCCAACGCAATATCGAACGAAGCTCGGATCGCCGAAACGTGGTGCTCGAGCCAATGGGTGGCTACGGCCAACATCGACAACAACCAACATTGAAGACGCCGACGAGTCACGAACAACGGCGTTGCGCAGCGACCCTATGACACGGTCAACGCCTGGCTCAAAGCAAATAATCAGATGCCCCCCCCCCCCCCCCCCCCCCCCGCCTCCATCCATAGCTACCCCTCACCCGCCACTCCCTCTGAAGTTTCTAATGGCCCTGCGCGCGTGGGCAGCTGTTGCCCGCGCCCTGGCTAAGTCTGGCTAAGTGCCCCAACGCCCGATTCCCATATACACTGGCGGCGGCGGGGGCAGGGCAAAGGGCGGACACATGGGGTCGGAATCGGGCGGCGCATGGCGCAATGAGTACACCGCGGGAACGATCGATGCGACGACGGTAGCATTTGGGAAGGCCAGGCGGATGAGGAGGGCGGGGGGGGGGGGGGGAGACAGCGGGGAGAGGAAGAACGGGGAGGAGAAGGGAATTACGAGGGAGGACGAACCGACTAATTGCTTCGAAATCATCCAGAGCAAGACCGCCCCCGCCACTGCCCGCTGGATTCTGGCACGCGCGACCCCCCCCCCCCGCCCTCCCCGCCCCCCCCCCCCGCCCGCCCACCCACTCCCCCCCCCCTCCGCGCGCGCATGAACACGCGCACACACACACACACACACACACGCACACACACACGCGCGCGCGCACACACACACGCACACACACACGCACACACACACGAACACACACGCACAAGCAAACACCACAAACACAAACACACACACACACACACACACACACGCACACGCACACACACCACCACCACCACCACCACCACCACCACCACACGCACCACCACCACCACCACCACACCTCACAAACGCCACCCAAACATTTGCGATCCCCGCGCGGATGCGGACGCTAGTGCCGCTTGAAAAAAAATACAGACGGCAGCGCTTTCTTAACTTATGCTATCGTGTAGGGTGCTCCTCGCATGGACGCTCTGCTAAAGAACTCGCAACATTTCCCAACCTTCTTTTTGCACCATTGATTTCCTTGTTTTTACAAAAAAACACATACAAAAACACGCCGCGGCGATGCACGCCGCCAGCCCAACTCTGACGTCTCGAGGCCGCGATGTCTCGCACGGACCATTGCCGCACGCTTTTCTATCATGCGCGGGCCACGCGTGGGCAGCGAGCGACAAGCGCATGGAGCTCTTGCACGCGGCGTGCGTGCAACGCAAGCAACGCGCACTGGGCCCTGAGCGGCATCCAGGATATCCGCGCACAAGCGCGCCGACCGCGCACGACCCATACGCCACGTACCCCCAAGCCGAACGCCGCGAGCCCGCAAAGATCCACTGGGGCTCGCAGCGGCAACGGGGGATGGGGGGGCGGCGCAGACGCCGCAAGGGCTCGGCCAAATTATGCAGAAGACGCTGGCGCGACACCCCAAGCGGTTGAGTCGAAGTGCACCGCGCGCAACGGAACGTTTGGAATACACGCGCGCATTACATGCTCATGTGCATAAATATACGCGCGCGGGCCCCGCACGCGCAACCCCGCGCGCGGAACCGCGGAGTCGGGCGCGCACAGAGCCGCGCGATAAGCAAATGCGCTTGAGATCCTGCGCGCGCGCAACGCCGCGCCAACATGCTCCAACGGAACTCTGCGCTCGCGCGGCAGAATCATGCGCTGGCGAAGCCGCGCGCACGAACCCCAGCGCGCAGAGCAACGCGCGCGCGTGGAAATCTGCGCGCGGGGCCCCGCGCACGCCGGATCCCGCGCGCGGGGCGCCGCGCGAGCGGCGCCTGCGCGCGGGATCGCTGCTGGCGCGGGGCCTCGCGCGCAGAAGCGGGCCCGCGCATTGCGCGCGCAATTGCCATGTCGGCCCGGGCCGCCAGAGCCTCAACGGTCTTAGCGCGCAAAGGCGCGCGCGAAAAAAAAAACGTCCGAATCTAGACATGGCGGCCCAAGCATCATGGCCGCGGGCGACGCGCAGGGGCAACGAGCTCGGGTTCCAGAGGGCCCCGCGAGCGGCCGCGCAGGCTCGGGCGCGCGCGGGGCAGGGCTGACTTTCACATGAACAAAGCAAAATCGCGTTACTCAGGCCGACAACGGGCTCAGCGGGCTCATTGCTGGCTTTGAGACAACGGCGCGGCGCCCCATCGTTGCCTCCAGAAGCGCGCGCCGGGCTGCCGCGGGCCCTGAAGCAAGAGCGAAGCCCCGCCCTACGCGCCAGCCGCTCGCGGGTCAAGGGGGCGCGGGGGGGGGGGGCTTTGCGGCCATCCGCGGCCTCGGCATGAACGGCCCGCAAGTGGCCATAGGCTGCGGCTTCAACAGCTCTAGAACTACGCGCGGCCCCCTTTTTCACGCGCGGCGCCCGCGCCCAAGTATTGGCCCCGCGCCTTTTGCAACATCGACGCGATATCGTTCTGCGCGGCGGGCCATGGCCCATGTCTGCCATTGATTTGTTCCGCGGGGACAGAGCGGCGCCGGTCTATGCAAACTGGGCGAATGCCCCGAGCCACAGCGACACCGACGCCGATGTCCTGTGGCAGCTGGCCGCCCATCGCGAGGACTTGCGCCCTCGGCAGACCAGCATTGACGCGATTCTGTTCTGCGCAAGCCAACCGCGCCCAACCGTGCACATTGCCTTTCTGATGCGGCGAGACGCGGTCTCGCTGCGCGCAGCTCGACCGCGCCCCCGACGGCCTCCATCGGCAGTTCTAAAGGTTAAAGCACAGCGTCGGGTTGCGCGCGGTCCAAGCGCGCCGCTACACGCGGCGACGCCGCAACATCGCGCCCGCCCCCCCCCCCCAAAAAAAAAAAAGGAATGCCGTTCGCGGCGCGGCGACCCGAGCGCGGGCATCGGCGCGCGCGGGGCATGTGCGCGGCGGTGGGGGTGGAAGGCGAGGGGGGCGGGTGGGGCCGAACACTGCGTTGTGAATGTGTTGTTTTGGTTGGCCTCGGGCAGCCAGAAGCCATGGGGCACCCAAATCAGCAGCCTTGCCCCGAGGCAATTCCCCATTCACTTTTGGGATTTGTTGCATCCAAGGTCCGGTTTCCAAGAAATCGCAAGGTGGGGCGGGAGGGTAAGGGTGGGGTGCGCGTGCTTGGGTGGGTGGGTCAGGTGGTGCGCGCGCGTGGTGGCGGTGGTGGTGGGGGGGGGGAGGGGGGCGGGGGGATGGGCGGGATGGGTTGGCGGGAACAGGGGAAATGGAAGGGGGGCGGGGGGGGGGGCAGGGAGAGCGGGGCGGTTGTGGGGGTGGTGGGAAGGGCGGGGGTGGCGTGGGGCGGGAGGGGAAGTGCACTATTGTCTCAACTTGGACGCTAAGAAAAGCCACAGGCGACGGCACATGTACATCTCTGAGACAGCCCCTCTGCCCGCTCCTCCATCCTTTCTCTTCTCCCCTCACCCGCCTCGCTCCCAATTGCTGGAGAGCTGCTGGGCCTTGCCCGTTTCCCCAAGTTCACGTGTGCGTGCGTATGTTTGTGCGTGCGCGCGTGCTTGCGCGCGCGCGTGCGCGCGCGTGCGTGGGCTGTGCAGGGGGGGGGGGGGGGGCATTATGTTTGATGCGTCGCTTCTGTTTAGTGGAAGTCAGCGTTTGCCGCTGGGCCGCTGGAGCATGGGCAGGCACGGTGCGCAGGAGGGGCAGCACCAACGCAAATTCGCCAGGTGATACGCGCGACGGCGACGGGCGTGATCGTGCGTGCGCGTGTGCGCGATTGCGCCTGCAGCTGCGTGAAGCTGCGTGCTGCGCACGCGCGCGCGCGTGCAAGGTGCGCGCTGGGCGGGCGGGCGGGGCGAGGGTAGCGCGGCGTGCGCGGGAGGGGGCGCGAGAAGGGGGATGGGCGTGCCAAACAGGCGGGCGGGTCGGGGGAAGCGGTGCGGCGCGCTCGCAAGGCGCGTGCTTGGCGGACAGGTGGGAGGGTGCGCTTTGTTCATGCGCTGCGCATTTCGCGTGGGCGCTGCGTCGAGCTGCGCTCGCGCGCGTTCGCGCGCGAACGAGGCGGGGGAAGCGGGAGGCGGAGGAGAAGGAGGAATAGGACGAGGAGGGGCGATGACGATAGGGGGCAGCATAAAGGCAACTGGGAGGTAACATAAACAACTGTTTGGCCATCAGGGGATCGGCTAAGCTATGAAGACGAGGAGGTTGCTAGGATATGAGAAAACACAGGGAACACGAACGGATACACAGCGGGTGCGAAAAATCCTCCCTGTCAGTCCTCGCTCCTTGTGCTTCCGCCCCTCCCGTGCCGCCCCAGTCCCCCTTCCCCTGGCCGCGAGGGTAACTGGTAGAGTGGGGCGGGCCTCGTCGGGGATCATGGCGTTGAGCGAACCGCGCCCTGGCCCAACCTTGCGCCCCTTGCCTCCCGCTCGGCCGCGCGCCAAGCCGCGGGCAAGACGGGCGGGGGGCGATGCCAGCGAGACAAGGCGGGAAAGGGAAAGGGTTGCCCCGAAGGCGCGGGAAGGCAATGCCCACGCTCAAGTCCAACGCAGTAGCGTTCACGGACAGTCCGAGGGAGCGGGGAGATGGTTGGCCCAGGTTCGGCCTAGGTCAGGCCTAAGAGTCGGTCCACCCTCGCACTCCAATTCAAGCTCGGTGCACGTGCGGGCCGATTCTCAAGGTCAAGTTCGACGCGCATGCAATTGAAACGATTTGCAACGGCTGGCACGGGCGAGAGGGGATGGGTGGAGGAGGCGACAGGCGGGGGAAATGCGAACGAGGAACTAGTTCGGGAGGAGGAGGAGGACGTCAGGGAAATGAGAAGCAGCGGGAGGGTGGAAGGGGATGGGGGGCGGGGAGGGGTGTCATACGGATGGCTGTAGCTGGTGGCATCGGCGCCTGACGGCGGCGCCCCCTCCTTCCCCCCCCCCCCCCCCCCCCCATGATCATCGCAATGCAAGGGCGGTGGGTGGGAATCATGATGATTGAGAGGCGGTGGGGACGGGGTGTGGGCCAGCAATCGGGCGTCGGCTTGGCCCTGGGAGCCCCCCCCCCCCCCCCTGGGGCACCCCCCCTGGGGCGCGCTCTGACCGGGATGTCGAAGCTGGCGCAGCCGTGGCGACAGGGGGTGCCAGAAGAAGCCGCGGGGGTGACGCGCCCCTCCTCCGAACCCCCTTCTGCCGAATCCGAACGGAAGACAGTGCTAGTCCCTCACTCACCCCATCAACGCCCCCTCCTGGGCCGAACATCGCCCACTCGCCCCAACTTGTTCTGCATGTTTTCTGCAAGCGTTCATGGGCAACCAAGCCCGCAAGGAAAGGCGAGCAGCGCCGCAATGTCTGCGCGCGCACAAGTTCAAGGCTGAATGTCTGGCTCGAGCGAGTCCTCGTCGCCCCAAGGCGACCTCTCCTCCCTGCGCGCGGCTCTGACGGCAAGGTCGATCAACGCCAACGCCATCAGGCGGCGCCTAGCCGCCAAACGGGCAGCATGGCTGTAAATTGCATTGTCGCAATGCGCCCTCTGGCTGCCGTGATCGGGTCCACACTCGAGAAAAAGCATCAAGAATCCGAGCGGGCGGCCCTGGGACCGCCGAGCCCCAGGCAGCGCTCGCCGCTCCCTGCTGCAACGCTTGTGGCAATTGCAGTAGGCCACGAACCGAGGTGCAACGCCCGCTTGATAATAAAAAGTTATTCTGCCGTTCGGCAGGCCGCAGGTTATCTCAGCTGGCATTGGCGGCGCACGAGGTGGGCGCGGGGGGTCATCACCCTCTCCTCCGTCGCCGCCCCAATCGGACGCGCTCGCGCCGCCGCCATCAGACTCGGGAGGCGCAGGGCCCCCTCCAGACTGGCCGCCCTCGGAGTCACCCGTCTCAGAGCCAAGGTGGTCGTGTCCAGACCCACCGTGCTCGGACCCGCTGAGCTCGGGTGCAGCAGGCTCGGGCTCGTCGACATCCTGGCTACTGTCATCGCCGTCCTCCCCCGCGCCGTCGGCTGCGTTGCCGTCGGCGCCCTTGTCGAGGCGCCTGCGCTTCCTGGCTCGGAAGCGCGGGAGGCACTGCATGTCGGCAGGCCCGTTCCAGAACGTAATTGAACCACCAACCTTCTTCACGAACTGCTGCGACGGCACGAATAAAACAGAAGCTGCTGAATCAATGAACTCGTAGAACTGGACGGACATCGTGCAATCGGTGCCGTAGTCTTGCAAGAGAAGCTTGAAAGACGTATGCCTCCTTCTCCAACGAGGAGCCATCGTAACCGTAAGCATATCCTCGCCAGCTGCCCCGCTGGCCGACGCGGGCATCAGCACGGCTCTCCACGGCTTGAGGTTTTGAAAGGCAATGCAGCTCCACTCCCCAACTTCAAACGGCAAAGGGGGTAGAGCTTTAGCATCGCCCTCCGCGTCTTGGTCACCTGGAGCCTCGCCAACGATGACAAACACCTGGCAGAAAGACGCAGTCTTGAGCTTGAGGCGGCTGGGGCCCTGCGGGAACGAGGTCTTCACGACTTTCTCCCATTGTGAAACGCGCAGGTCTGTATAGCCACCGATCTCGTCGCACAAACAGAAGCCAGCGTCATAGCAAGGGCCCCTCGCCCCCGCGACCCCGCCCCCCTTCCAGACCTCATGTGCAACCCCTGGCATCAATCAACGACATCCCCGCTCTCACAACCACCCTCCGCCCCATTGCTCATGTGCTACCCTCCCTACCCCCCTGTCCCCCGTATCTTTTCCGAAAGGAGGGGTGGGCGCATTGTGACCACCCGATGCCTTGAGCAAAGAGCCAGACTGGTGCGTGGCCTTCAGGGCAGCAACCATCCGAGCATGCTTGAACGTGCTCGCACTACGAAACAACACCCTCGTCATCGAAGGCCTGGACGGCGTGACCCGAAATTGCTCGTCAAACCCATTCACGCCTGCACGCCGTGCAATGTCTGCCCGCTCAGCGTCGGACACTCTGGCTGCGTACTCTGCGAGACCGCCGCGTATCTCATCCCGCGCGGCGCGGCTTCGAAGCCGCCGATGCCCGCATATACCAGTAATGAGGGCCAGCGCGCCCGTCAAAGGCAAAGTCCGTTCTTGGAGAGTCGACGCCACAGCCACCACATCTGATACAGCGTGAACAGCGGGGCCACCATCCAAGCGCGATCGAGCAACACCGCGTTCTCGATGGTAGCGCTCTCGGCGCATCTCGGCCAACCCCTGCTTGGCGTAAATGCTCTCTGGGATGCCCAGCGGGAAATGCTGGCCGTGCGACCTAGCCGCGGATGCATCTGCGCCCCTGGCCCTGTAGTCCGCGCGCTGCTCGTCGGTCAGGACCTCCCGATACTCGCGGCTCAGCTCGCCCAGCGTAACGTGGCGATCAGACCGAAGCTGCTCGCTGATGTACGCCCGCTGGCCGCCTCCACCGCGGTGCGGCCGCGGAGGTGCCGCTGACGGCGGCGGCGGCACCGCGCTCGAATCGGCACTGGGGGGGGGGGGGGGTCTGGCGCAGCTGGGGGGCGCGGCTCCGTTGCAAGTTTGTGCCATCGCTTGATGTTGCGCATGACGTGCGTGTTGCTGAGTGTCTTGATGGTGGCAGGGTGCGTTTGGCAACATCCGCCGACAACGTTGCGTCGGAGCCATGCGTGCATGTTCTCCCGCCTGCTGTTCTCAACCTCGGATTCCGCAGCGTGGCATAACGCGCCCATGAGCGCATCCTCGCACTCGATGCCGCCCCTGGTGGCATAGTGGTCGATCAGGCCAGCCGTCCACGAATCCAACAAACACGCGGGAACATCTTTCAGCGCCTTCCCCATGTAAGATAAGCTTCCGCTTTCCATGCTGTAGAGTGCCAGCGCATGTCCGCATCGGAAATCCCTCGACCATGCCCGTGGCCTCGTCCTCAATCACTGCGCCGCTGACTGCAAGGGCACGGAAGGCAAGCAACCTGAAGTGACAAGTCCGCTGGGAAATCGGGATCGCAGGCCACGCGCCTTCACGGTCGAGCATGTCACGCAGCTCAGCCTATAATCTTTGTTCACGTTCTGGCCTTAAGTGGGAACTGATCCGAGGAGGCGCCGCCTGGCCCCAGCCGCCGCCGTCTGCGCACCCAGCAGCGCCGCGACGGTGGTACTCTTCAAGGGTCTCGGCTGACCCATCCGCCAGAACGCCGTGGACATGTCTCTGCTGAGGCTGGGCCACGCACGTGATCAATATCATGTACGCACCAAATCTGCCATCCTCGGATGCACGTAAACCTTTTGACAAATGGATTGCCATGGCCTGGCGGCTCTCCTGTGCGCTGCCCGCGGCCGCGTCAGCGGCGCCTCCTGCAACGCCGTCATCACGCATGTCTCCCAGAGCAAGTAGTCCGCCGTCGCCGACGTTTCTGTGGGCCTTCACGCGACGCCTCGCATACTCAGAAAAACAATCCTGCCACAGCCCATGGATGTTCATCAACAGCCCAATTGCTCTCATAGACTCGCAGGCTTTGGTCCAACGGCTTCTGGGAAATGGGAAGATGCCCAAGCCGAACACAGCGTTCACGAAATATTTCAAAGTCAAATATCGATGTTCAGCCTCCGACATCTGATCATGCTTGGAGTAAAACTCGAAGATGCCAAGCTTCTCATAGTCGCCGTTCGCAACTGTGTTGACAATGAGGCGTGCCTTCTGAACCTTAAGCTCTGGAGAGTGCACAGGCAAGAACAAATCAGCGACGGACTGCCGATGGGACTCTGCCATCAGCGTAGGGCTGCCGAACTTGGGTTCGAAACGTGTCGAAATGATCGTTCTGAGAATCGCTTTGAGCTCTTTGCATGCGCCCGCTTCACACGCCGCCTTCGACATGTGATAGTGGGCGACGAGCACCTCGTCGAACGCGACGCCGACGCCCTTCTCTGCGGCGCCCTGGATTTTGTGTATGTTGCACGCGCGGTGGGTCGCATGTGCGGGGTGATCAGCTAGACACCGCTCTGCCCTGGCAATGGCTCCGTCGCCGTCGCTCATGGACGCCCTGTCGAACCATTCAAACTCATCCGTGAGGCTACTGACGCCGCCTGCGCAATGCATTCTGGCAATGTGGGCGTACACCTCGCCAGTTGTGCGGTCTACGCTGCTGAGGGTAGCGGGGAGAGCCGCCTGCAAGTGCAAGTACCTGGTGGTCTCGCCCTCAGCGCACGGCGGAAATGCGAACACTGCTCCTAACATCATCTCGTATGCTACGATCTTCCCGTTGCGCTGGAACTGGGGCTCGCCGATCTCGGCAAGCGACGCGCTCATCTCGTTGTTGGTCGCGGCCTCGGCGATGATGGGGTCCACAATGTAGTCTTCTACGAGCACGCGGTGGCGCATTGGAGTCTCATCCATTGCAGCGTGCAGCGTCACTCTGGGAGCTCTGCCGCCAGCTGCCTTGCAAGATCTCGCCAAGGACCTGGCGACGTGCAGCGTCCTCTGGCGATCGATGTGGCAGCACATGGCGGCATGAAAACCGAACCTGTCCGTCGCGAGCTGGGGGCTGACACCAGCTTTGTCGGCGACACTGGCAAACGGCGCAGTGTCGCCGGCAGCCTCGGGAGCGCCCACGCTCTTGAGGGCGTCTGGCGAAACCAAATGCACATTGGAGCCGTGCGCCACCCATGCACCAATCTGTTCAACATTCACGGCCTCAAAAACATCTCGCCACAAGTCCGTCGGTCGGATGGCTGACAACGCCCCGTCTATGGGCGGCACGGGCTCGCAGGGCAGGCGCGCCAAGTCAAGATCGATCACGTCGGGGGCAGCGGCGACGGCCACAGGTCCTGCAACATCTGCGTCGATATGGCCATCTCCGTCGATCGGGGAATCAATCTCCTCAGCACCACTCGACGCACCAGCAACGAGGGACTCCAAGACTCTGGATTCGGATGCGGGCCCCGTGTCGCCCAGCGCGCTGGCGATGCCCAACCCCAAGACGTTGGAATCATCGGGCCCTAAGGCCTCCGCCGCCAACTGCTCCAGACCATGCGTGGCGCATACTTGCCGTCGCCATCGCCAGGCGCCTCAGGCGCCGCGCACGATAAACATATTGAGTGTGAGCCAAAATGGCTACGGATGTACGAGGGCGAGGGCAACTCGACCGATGCCTGCTGGCACGTTAAGGATGTTCGAATGCCGAGTGCTGTCTGGTAGGCGCCATGTGCGCCGCATTGTGATGCCAAGTGCTATTGTCAGCGAGTTGTCGTTCCACTTGTCCCACCGTCCTTGCCGTCGTTGCCAGCGTCGGTTTTCCCTGTGTCAGGCCGCCACGATGCTCGTAATGATTGTTTATGTTTTTGTCTTGAAGGGGGCGGTGTCCTCGTCGCCGCGATCGGGCCTGGCTCGAAATCGTGGTCAGGGCGGCGCTTTCGGGTATTCATAAATATAAAAGGGCCTCGATTGGCCCGCAGTTGTGGGACATGTCAAAGACTTCCCAGGAAGGGGCTGGGTGGGTGAGCGGGCATAGGTGGGGAGGGGCGGGAGGGTGACTCGGGGGGGGGGGGGGGGGGGGGGGGGGCTGGGAGAGGTGGGAGAGGTGGAAGGGCGGGGGGCGGGGGCGAAGGCGCGGCTGGCGGCCGAGACATCACTTGCAACCAACAGTCAAATGGGGCTACATAGATCGGAACCCCTGCCGCAGAATGGGGGTGCGTTATCCCAGCCACTGCTCGGGGTATACTCCTCCGCCTCCCCCATCAAATTGCCCCTCCTTCTGCCCCCCCCCCCCCCCCGCTCCCCCGTCCCTCCCCGTCCCAATTATCCTTTTCCCTTCTCGTCCTTATCCTCCTTTCTCATCCTGCCCCCCCCCCCCCTGCCCCTCCTGGATCGAAGCGGGGGTCGCGAGATGCTTAAACCATCCACACACATCCAACATGCTATTCCCCAGGTGTCCCGCATTTCCTACCAGATAGCAAAAGGATAATCCACGTGGACAGGGAGGAGGAGGAGGAAGAGGAGAAGGAGGAGGAGGAGGAGGAAGAGGAGGGGGAGGAGGAGGAGGAAGAGGAGGACGACGACGACGACGAGGAGGAGGAGGAGGAGGAGAAGGAGGAGGAGAAGAGAAGGAGGTGGACAGAAAGGTCCCGCAGGGCAGCGCCGTGGCCAAGTGGCGCGCTCAGATCCAAGAGCCCCAGAGCCAAGCGCAACACGATTCTTCTACACGTGGGCTATCGTCGCCTCGGGCTCTTCCTTTTCAAAATCGTTTTAAACCCGATTTGATGATTTCGATGCAAAACGTATTTTTTCTCTATTTAAACTATAATTCTTAGGTTCCAGAGAATGTACTACTTTCCAAGGCCGAGCGGTTACGACTGATCTCCAACTGCCCGACTGCGTGCGCAGCGCTCCGCTCCTGGTCGCCACCCTCACTCGCCGCGCGAGCGTGTTGCCCCTGGGCTTCGGCGAGCTGCTCCTCCACCCGTCTCAGGGCACCTGAGCTCCTCGAGGCGCCCCCGCTGGGCGGGGGGACTGAGCTTGCCCGCGCGCCACCTGCTGCTGCAGCCACCTCGCTGAATGTTGGTGCTGGCATGCGGCTGCTGCTGGCTGCTGAGCTCGCCGCAGCCCCGCTCGGCCCCGCTGCTGCTGCTGCGGCCGAAGCCTGGTCAGCAATCCTGGCCGTGACCCTCCGCTGGCCTGCCTGGGCGGTGGCGCCGGGTGCTGGTTGCTGATCTCGATTCCACCTTGGGCTCCAGCTGGTCCACTCTTTCGGCGGCTTCAACGTGGCCCACAGCAGCAACTTCTCGCCGGGGCGCACCGCCTCCTCGTCGTCGAGAGGCGGCCCATGTGCGCCTGCTGTGTCCTCGTCCTCCGTGTACTCGCAGAGGTGCAGCTGATCCGCGTCGAGGAAGCCTCCGGACAGTGCCTCCGAGACCCTCAGCCTTGCCTTGACCTCTCCAGCCTCGAACGGGCCCCCCTTGAGCAGCACCCACTGGTCGCCCTGCGGCGGGACGAAAACCCGCACTGGGCTTGCTCGTGATGCCTCGTCCTCAGCTTCCCTCGCCTTCTTCTGGCGGCGGTTCTCCTCCTCCTCCTCCTCTTCGGGGCTCTCGTCCCCATCGCCATCATCGCCGCCACCTCCGCCAGATCCGCCTCCTCCACGAGCGGCAGCTTCACGCGCTTCACGCTTGCGCGCTTTGTTGCGCTTCCAGCCTCCTCGCTTGCCGCCCCGCTTGCCGCCCCGCTTCTCGTCGCCGCCACGCGCGATCATGGTCGGCTCGCCGTCGGTCTCCACCTCCAGCTCGTCCGCAGCTTGGCGCTCGCCCTTTGAGCTCCCGCTGTCCTCCTCCGCCGCGTCTCTCTCCGGGTAGCCGTCCTTTGAACGACCGCCTCCACGGGGGCCCTTTGAGCCCTCGTCAATCTTGACCTCCACTGAGCTTCTCAATTTCGGGTGGGGTAGGCAGCCCGAAACGTTGCAGCCGCTGCGAGGGGCCTCCAGCCAGCTGGTGTCGTGATTGCAACTGCATCCGCTCCGATCCTCCTCTGTGCGGCTGGTGATGGTGCTCCTCCTCGGGCTGCCGCACCGCTCGCCGCGCTCGCTGATGGCCCCGTCCTCGGTGCCAGCGCCCTCCTCCGCACAGGCCGGAGGCCGAAAAGAAGGGGGGGGTTCTTGTTCCAGGGCGTCGGAACGCCCGACCCGCGCCACCTTGCTTTCCAACTTCTCCTCCAATGCCCGCGCCACGGCGTCCATCGCCGCAATCTGCTGTTCCAGCTTCTCGGGGGCGGCGCAGGCAGCCGCTGCCTGCAGCGCGGCTGCCCAGGCAGCGCACAGCCGCGGCGCATACTGCCCCGCGTGCTGGGTCCCCCGCATGCCCCGCAGCCCCAGCCCGAAGCCGCCGCTTCCCAGTTCCCCCTTCACTGCAGCGCTGAGCTGGGGGGTGCCGCTGGGGACGCGCCCTCCACCTTCAGGTTGGGCGGGGCTTGCTTGCTGATGGTGAAGCGGAGCTCGCCCTCGGGGGTCTTCCCGAAGTAGAGGGCCCACTGGTTCTCAGGCAGAGCGGAGTAGTGCCGCTTGGTGTGGAAGTCGATCCTCGCCCAGTGGAAATTGTCCCGGGCGGCCCGCGCGATGAGCTGGTTCACGCGGATCAGCTTGTCGTCCGGGGGCAGCTTGACGGTGACACCATCTTCGTCAAGGCCGTAGCACCCGCTGGCCTCACCCAACTTGGTGCTGAGGTTGATCAACTCGCTTGCCTCGGTCTTGCTGAGCCGCATGCGCGCGTCGAGGTTGTAGGCTTCCACTTGGGCGTCCGTCAGATCGCATGGTAAGCCGCCCTCCAACGTGCGGTGCGTGTGCCTGCCTGTGCACTTCCAGGATCAGGGCATAGGGGTAGAGCCCGAGCGATGCCAACCACCAGGTTCGCTTCTGATACCGATGTTGTGGCTCGTCTGGTGGTGCGAGTCCCCACTCGCACATGTCTATGGCGTGGACTCTGGCTCCAGTCGCGTGCACCAGAGCTCTCATGCAGGGGCGATCCCAAAGCTTGGGGTACCGGCCATCCCGCGCTGAGGACTCGATGGGGAACTCCCGTCCTGCCTCGTAGCCCCGCTTCGCCCCTATGCACGCGAACTCCCCGAACACGTTGCCGTCGATCTCGATTTGGCGCTCCCAAGCTCCATCTGGGCACTCGAAGGTTCTCGTCCCTCCTGCTGCTAACTGCCAGGGGCAATGGCTCACGCAGGGTGGGGCGAACTGCAGCACGTTGGCCTCGTCGGGGCCTGGAGGCGCACTGAACTCTTGGTACAGGCGCTCGCGCACCAGCGGGTCGCGGATGTCGAACTGCGGCTTGGGGTCCTTGCCAAGCAGAGGCTGGCCAATGTATTCGACGGACTCGCTGGTGGCGATGCCCGCGTTCTTCATAGCCTGCGCCCAGCGCAGGCCACTTCGGTGGGGAGCTCGACCACGGCGGGTGCACCGCCGGCGGCTCTCCCACGTTGCTGCTGCTGCGCGGCGAGGGCCCTGCAGTGCTGGCACGGTGGAGGTTTGCTGGCCACCACTGGGCTGCCATCCTCCTCAGAGGCGAGGTATGTTTCCCAGCCCATGGTGGGGAGCTCCTTGAGGTCCTTCCCGCTCGTGGCCCAGGTGCGGATCAGCTCGTCTGCCACTCGTCGGCCCTCAGCTCCGGGCGGGGGATGAAGAACACGCATATGCCCGCGATGGACGATCACGTGGCACTCCTGCCTGGGTTCTCCCGCTGGGAGAACTGTATCAATATCCAGATGGCCCAACAAATCCGCCCGCCATACCCTGAGTACCACCTCCTCCAAAGCTTCGCACGGGAAGAGGGCGACGCACCTGACGTCTTTGTCGTGGTCGCGATGCACCGCATCATGGATGTGCATCTGGACCTCGGCCTCCCTGGAAGATGCCCAGGGTGGGGCGTCGGCAAGGCCCGCCGCTGCGTCGGTTGCCTTCTCCAGGAGGTCTCTGCGGATCTCAAGGGCCAAGTCCTTGACTTGCTGGGCGTCGGGTGGCGCTTCAAGCTGCACCCAGAGATTGGCTGCCGCCAGGTGGAGTGGGAGGCGCTGACGTTCCTCCGAAACACCGGCGGGCACGTGCAAACGCTTCGCGACGCACTCGTCGAGGGGCAGCTGGTCCTGATAGTCGAGGTAGTGCCAAGTCTGGCCCTGCACTGTGACGGAGCCCTGCCCCACCGACTTCTCAGCATTCCACCGCACTGGTGTTATGATGACGTCTGGGTCGCCCCCAGGTTGCCAGCCTTCGCCCCATGCGGTCTAGGAGCTCGCTAGCCTCGCCAGCCAGGGTGGGCCCGCCGTGGCGCGTCGCCTCAAGGAGTACTTGTTCGACTGAGAGCTCCTCCTCGCGCCCGCGGGCGCAGGCAAGGCGTGCCAAGACATGCGACCGCATGAAGTCGCTGGCGTGGCTCACGGAGTCGAGCACCCCGCTCTCTTGGACGGCCACGAGCAGCTTTCGCTGGGCCAAGGCTCCTTCGTCCGCGCAGACACTCGCCCCAACCAGGGCCGGGCTGTCGGCGCGCGGGTCCTCCAACCAGGTAGCGTCGGGCCCCTGGGCGGCCGCGCGAAGCTCCGACTCGAGCTCGGTGCACTGAACCTCGGCGTACTCGCCGGGCGGCGCCCAGCCTGTCTTGGTAGGCTGGCTCTCCGCTGCCCCCGCGCCTGCAGCCCGTTTGCCGTCAGCTTCGGTCTTAGCTTGGGCCCGCAGCTGCGCGATCCCCCCGTTGACCGAAGCTGGGTCGATCTTGGCGGCGTTGCGGAGCCCACCTCGCCTGAGCAGCTGGCACTGCACGGTCCAGTGCACGTCCTTCAGGCCCTTGATGAGCTCGTGTGAATGCGAGCACCCTTGGACACCCTTCTTGCAGCCTATCCAGGTCGAGTTGTCCCAGCAGAGCGGCTTGCCCTGCTTGTCGCAGGGCGCGTGCCGGACAGAAAGCTTGATCTCCTGTGCGTTCAGCCGCTTGCCCGCAGGGTAGGCGGCGCGTGTGGAGTTGGCTTTCGGCTGGGCCTTGGCCTTGGGCTTCTTCTTGGGGGTGGCTCCTGCTTGTTGTTCCTGTGGCTCCGCAGCTGGTTCGTCTCTCCCTCCCCTCTGACCTCTCCGGCTTTGCCCGGGGCGCCGCGCACCCCATGCATCGAGTCGTTGAGGGCGGTCTGGAGGTAGCGCTGCTGCCGCGGACGCACGACCTCTTGGTAGTAGCCCGTGGGGGGCTCGAGGTCGAAGACGTTGGGGAAGACGAACGCCGGGCGTCCGTCCGCCCAGGGAGCGAAAGCCACCATTTTGAGATCCTCCTTCCGGGGGTTGTCTGTCTGCAACACGCGCAGGAGGCCTCGCTTCTTCTCTCGAAGTCGTTCACACCAGGTCGCCCACAGCTCCTCCCACAGCTCGTATACGAACTTGGGCGGGAAGGCATGGTCGTCCTTCTCGCACTCCCGCGCGAGGGTCTCCAAGCAATCCAGGCGCTCTTTGATATGCTCTCGTCCGAAGACGAGCCCGAAGAACTTGGTCATGTTCTGGGCCTGCCGCTTCCACTGGTCGAAGACCACGGGGGCCCTAGGCCTGGGTTCCAGCTTCGCGTCGCGCGGTGCGCTGTACTTGTCGAACGCGACCGTCTTGCACGTCGGGAAGTCCGCCACGGAGGCTGACCGCGGGGCCAAGTTATCCAAGCTGCTGCCCGCGCCCTGGCTAAGTCTGGCTAAATGCCCCAACGCCCGATTCCCATATGCACTGGCGGCGGCGGGGGCAGGGCAAAGGGCGGACACATGGGGTCGGAATCGGGCGGCGCATGGCGCAATGAGTGCACCGCGGGAACGATCGATGCGACGACGGTAGCATTTGGGAAGGCCAGGCGGATGAGGAGGGCGGGGGGGGGGGGGGGGAGACAGCGGGGAGAGGAAGAACGGGGAGGAGAAGGGAATTACGAGGGAGGACGAACCGACTAATTGCTTCGAAATCATCCAGAGCAAGACCGCCCCCGCCACTGCCCGCTGGATTCTGGCACGCGCGACCCCCCCCCCGCCCCCCCGCCCCCCCGCCCCCCCCTCCCCCGCCCCCGCCCCCCCCCCCCCCCCCCCTCCGCGCGCGCATGAACACGACACACACACACACACACACACACACACACACGCGCGCACACGCACGCACACGCACACACACACACACACCACACACACACACACACACACACACACACACGCACACACACACCACCACCACCACACCTCACAAACGCCACCCAAACATATGCGATCCCCGCGCGGATGCGGACGCTAGTGCCGCTTGAAAAAAAAAATACAGACGGCAGCGCTTTCTTAACTTATGCTATCGTGTAGGGTGCTCCTCGCATGGACGCTCTGCTAAAGAACTCGCAACATTTCCCAACCTTCTTTTTGCACCATTGATTTCCTTGTTTTTACAAAAAAACACATACAAAAACACGCCGCGGCGATGCACGCCGCCAGCCCAACTCTGACGTCTCGAGGCCGCGATGTCTCGCACGGACCATTGCCGCACGCTTTTCTATCATGCGCGGGCCACGCGTGGGCAGCGAGCGACAAGCGCATGGAGCTCTTGCACGCGGCGTGCGTGCAACGCAAGCAACGCGCACTGGGCCCTGAGCGGCATCCAGGATATCCGCGCACAAGCGCGCCGACCGCGCACGACCCATACGCCACGTACCCCCAAGCCGAACGCCGCGAGCCCGCAAAGATCCACTGGGGCTCGCAGTGGCCACGGGGGATGGGGGGGCGGCGCAGACGCCGCAAGGGCTCGGCCAAATTATGCAGAAGACGCTGGCGCGACACCCCAAGCGGTTGAGTCGAAGTGCACCGCGCGCAACGGAGTTTGGAATACACGCGCGCATTACATGCTCATGTGCATAAATATACGCGCGCGGGCCCCGCACGCGCAACCCCGCGCGCGGAACCGCGGAGTCGGGCACGCACAGAGCCGCGCGATAAGCAAATGCGCTTGAGATCCTGCGCGCGCGCAACGCCGCGCCAACATGCTCCAACGGAACTCTGCGCTCGCGCGGCAGAATCATGCGCTGGCGAAGCCGCGCGCACGAACCCCAGCGCGCAGAGCAACGCGCGCGCGTGGAAATCTGCGCGCGGGGCCCCGCGCACGCCGGATCCCGCGCGCGGGGCGCCGCGCGAGCGGCGCCTGCGCGCGGGATCGCCGCTGGCGCGGGGCCTCGCGCGCAGAAGCGGGCCCACGCATTGCGCGCGCAATTGCCATGTCGGCCCGAGCCGCCAGAGCCTCAACGGTCTTAGCGCGCAAAGGCGCGCGCGAAAAAAAAAACGTCCGAATCTAGACATGGCGGCCCAAGCATCATGGCCGCGGGCGACGCGCAGGGGCAACGAGCTCGGGTTCCAGAGGGCCCCGCGAGCGGCCGCGCAGGCTCGGGCGCGCGCGGGGCAGGGCTGACTTTCACATGAACAAAGCAAAATCGCGTTACTCAGGCCGACAACGGGCTCAGCGGGCTCATTGCTGGCTTTGAGACAACGGCGCGGCGCCCCATCGTTGCCTCCAGAAGCGCGCGCCGGGCTGCCGCGGGCCCTGAAGCAAGAGCGAAGCCCCGCCCTACGCGCCAGCCGCTCGCGGGTCAAGGGGGCGCGGGGGGGGGGGGCTTTGCGGCCATCCGCGGCCTCGGCATGAACGGCCCGCAAGTGGCCATAGGCTGCGGCTTCAACAGCTCTAGAACTACGCGCGGCCCCCTTTTTCACGCACGGCGCCCGCGCCCAAGTATTGGCCCCGCGCCTTTTGCAACATCGACGCGATATCGTTCTGCGCGGCGGGCCATGGCCCATGTCTGCCATTGATTTGTTCCGCGGGGACAGAGCGGCGCCGGTCTACGCAAACTGGGCGAATGCCCCGAGCCACAGCGACACCGACGCCGATGTCCTGTGGCAGCTGGCCGCCCATCGCGAGGACTTGCGCCCTCGGCAGACCAGCATTGACGCGATTCTGTTCTGCGCAAGCCAACCGCGCCCAACCGTGCACATTGCCTTTCTGATGCGGCGAGACGCGGTCTCGCTGCGCGCAGCTCGACCGCGCCCCCGACGGCCTCCATCGGCAGTTCTAAAGGTTAAAGCACAGCGTCGGGTTGCGCGCGGTCCAAGCGCGCCGCTACACGCGGCGACGCCGCAACATCGCGCCCGCCCCCCCCCCAACAAAAAAAAAAAGGAATGCCGTTCGCGGCGCGGCGACCCGAGCGCGGGCATCGGCGCGCGCGGGGCATGTGCGCGGCGGTGGGGGTGGAAGGCGAGGGGGGCGGGTGGGGCCGAACACTGCGTTGTGAATGTGTTGTTTTGGTTGGCCTCGGGCAGCCAGAAGCCATGGGGCACCCAAATCAGCAGCCTTGCCCCGAGGCAATTCCCCATTCACTTTTGGGATTTGTTGCATCCAAGGTCCGGTTTCCAAGAAATCGCAAGGTGGGGCGGGAGGGTAAGGGTGGGGTGCGCGTGCTTGGGTGGGTGGGTCAGGTGGTGCGCGCGCGTGGTGGCGGTGGTGGTGGGGGGGGGGAGGGGGGCGGGGGGATGGGCGGGATGGGTTGGCGGGAACAGGGGAAATGGAAGGGGGGCGGGGGGGGGGGCAGGGAGAGCGGGGCGGTTGTGGGATGGGTGGGAGGGCGGGGGTGGCGTGGGGCGGGAGGGGAAGTGCACTATTGTCTCAACTTGGACGCTAAGAAAAGCCACAGGCGACGGCACATGTACATCTCTGAGACAGCCCCTCTGCCCGCTCCTCCATCCTTTCTCTTCTCCCCTCACCCGCCTCGCTCCCAATTGCTGGAGAGCTGCTGGGCCTTGCCCGTTTCCCCAAGTTCACGTGTGCGTGCGTATGTTTGTGCGTGCGCGCGTGCTTGCGCGCGCGCGTGCGCGCGCGTGCGTGGGCTGTGCAGGGGGGGGGGGGGGGGCATTATGTTTGATGCGTCGCTTCTGTTTAGTGGAAGTCAGCGTTTGCCGCTGGGCCGCTGGAGCATGAGCAGGCACGGTGCGCAGGAGGGGCAGCACCAACGCAAATTCGCCAGGTGATACGCGCGACGGCGACGGGCGTGATCGTGCGTGCGCGTGTGCGCGATTGCGCCTGCAGCTGCGTGAAGCTGCGTGCTGCGCACGCGCGCGCGCGTGCAAGGTGCGCGCTGGGCGGGCGGGCGGGGCGAGGGTAGCGCGGCGTGCGCGGGAGGGGGCGCGAGAAGGGGGGTGGGCGTGCCAAACAGGCGGGCGGGTCGGGGGAAGCGGTGCGGCGCGCTCGCAAGGCGCGTGCTTGGCGGACAGGTGGGAGGGCGCGCTTTGTTCATGCGCTGCGCATTTCGCGCGGGCGCTGCGTCGAGCTGCGCTCGCGCGCGCTCGCGCGCGAACGAGGCGGGGGAAGCGGGGGGCGGAGGAGAAGGAGGAATAGGACGAGGAGGGGCGATGACGATAGGGGGCAGCATAAAGGCAACTGGGAGGTAACATAAACAACTGTTTGGCCATCAGGGGATCGGCTAACCTATGAAGACGAGGAGGTCGCTAGGATATGAGAAAACACAGGGAACACGAACGGATACACAGCGGGTACGAAAAATCCTCCCTGTCAGTCCTCGCTCCTTGTGCTTCCGCCCCTCCCTTGCCGCCCCAGTCCCCCTTCCCCTGGCCGCGAGGGTAACTGGTAGAGTGGGGCGGGCCTCGTCGGGGATCATGGCGTTGAGCGAACCGCGCCCTGGCCCAACCTTGCGCCCCTTGCCTCCCGCTCGGCCGCGCGCCCAGCCGCGGGCAAGACGGGCGGGGGGCGATGCCGGCGAGACAAGGCGGGAAAGGGAAAGGGTTGCCCCGAAGGCGCGGGAAGGCAATGCCCACGCTCAAGTCCAACGCAGTAGCGTTCACGGACAGTCCGAGGGAGCGGGGAGATGGTTGGCCCAGGTTCGGCCTAGGTCAGGCCTAAGAGTCGGTCCACCCTCGCACTCCAATTCAAGCTCGGTGCACGTGCGGGCCGACTCTCAAGGTCAAGTTCGACGCGCATGCAATTGAAACGATTTGCAACGGCTGGCACGGGCGAGAGGGGATGGGTGGAGGAGGCGACAGGCGGGGGAAATGCGAACGAGGAACTAGTTCGGGAGGAGGAGGAGGACGTCAGGGAAATGAGAAGCAGCGGGAGGGTGGAGGGGGATGGGGGGCGGGGAGGGGTGTCATACGGATGGCTGTAGCTGGTGGCATCGGCGCCTGACGGCGGCGCCCCCTCCTTCCCCCCCCCCCCCCCCCCCCCCCTCATGATCATCGCAATGCAAGGGCGGTGGGTGGGAAGCATGATGATTGAGAGGCGGTGGGGACGGGGTGTGGGCCAGCAATCGGGCGTCGGCTTGGCCCTGGGAGCCCCCCCCCCCCTGGGGCACCCCCCCTGGGGCGCGCTCTGACCGGGATGTCGAAGCTGGCGCAGCCGTGGCGACAGGGGGTACCAGAAGAAGCCGCGGGGGTGACGCGCCCCTCCTCCGAACCCCCTTCTGCCCCATCCGAACGGAAGACAGTGCTAGTCCCTCACTCACCCCATCAACGCCCCCTCCTGGGCCGAACATCGCCCACTCGCCCCAACTTGTTCTGCATGTTTTCTGCAAGCGTTCATGGGCAACCAAGCCCGCAAGGAAAGGCGAGCAGCGCCGCAATGTCTGCACGCGCGCAAGTTCAAGGCTGAATGTCTGGCTCGAGCGTGTCCTCGTCGCCCCAAGGCGACCTCTCCTCCCTGCGCGCGGCTCTGACGGCAAGGTCGATCAACGCCAACGCCATCAGGCGGCGCCTAGCCGCCAAACGGGCAGCATGGCTGTAAATTGCATTGTCGCAATGCGCCCTCTGGCTGCCGTGATCGGGTCCACACTCGAGAAAAAGCATCAAGAATCCGAGCGGGCGGCCCTGGGACCGCCGAGCCCCAGGCAGCGCTCGCCGCTCCCTGCTGCAACGCTTGTGGCAATTGCAGTAGGCCACGAACCGAGGTGCAACGCCCGCTTGATAATAAAAAGTTATTCTGCCGTTCGGCAGGCCGCAGGTTATCTCAGCTGGCATTGGCGGCGCACGAGGTGGGCGCGGGGGGTCATCACCCTCTCCTCCGTCGCCGTCCCAATCGGACGCGCTCGCGCCGCCGCCATCAGACTCGGGAGGCGCAGGGCCCCCTCCAGACTGGCCGCCCTCGGAGTCACCCGTCTCAGAGCCAAGGTGGTCGTGTCCAGACCCACCGTGCTCGGACCCGCTGAGCTCGGGTGCAGCAGGCTCGGGCTCGTCGACATCCTGGCTACTGTCATCGCCGTCCTCCCCCGCGCCGTCGGCTGCGTTGCCGTCGGCGCCCTTGTCGAGGCGCCTGCGCTTCCTGGCTCGGAAGCGCGGGAGGCACTGCATGTCGGCAGGCCCGTTCCAGAACGTAATTGAACCACCAACCTTCTTCACGAACTGCTGCGACGGCACGAATAAAACAGAAGCTGCTGAATCAATGAACTCGTAGAACTGGACGGACATCGTGCAATCGGTGCCGTAGTCTTGCAAGAGAAGCTTGAAAGACGTATGCCTCCTTCTCCAACGAGGAGCCATCGTAACCGTAAGCATATCCTCGCCAGCTGCCCCGCTGGCCGACGCGGGCATCAGCACGGCTCTCCACGGCTTGAGGTTTTGAAAGGCAATGCAGCTCCACTCCCCAACTTCAAACGGCAAAGGGGGTAGAGCTTTAGCATCGCCCTCCGCGTCTTGGTCACCTGGAGCCTCGCCAACGATGACAAACACCTGGCAGAAAGACGCAGTCTTGAGCTTGAGGCGGCTGGGGCCCTGCGGGAACGAGGTCTTCACGACTTTCTCCCATTGTGAAACGCGCAGGTCTGTATAGCCACCGATCTCGTCGCACAAACAGAAGCCAGCGTCATAGCAAGGGCCCCTCGCCCCCGCGACCCCGCCCCCCTTCCAGACCTCATTTGCAACCCCTGGCATCAATCAACGACATCCCCGCTCTCGCAACCACCCTCCGCCCCATTGCTCATGTGCTACCCTCCCTACCCCCCTGTCCCCCGTATCTTTTCCGAAAGGAGGGGTGGGCGCATTGTGACCACCCGATGCCTTGAGCAAAGAGCCAGACTGGTGCGTGGCCTTCAGGGCAGCAACCATCCGAGCATGCTTGAACGTGCTCGCACTACGAAACAACATTCTCGTCATCGAAGGCCTGGACGGCGTGACCCGAAATTGCTCGTCAAACCCATTCACGCCTGCACGCCGTGCAATGTCTGCCCGCTCAGCGTCGGACACTCTGGCTGCGTACTCTGCGGGGCCGCCACGTATCTCATCCCGCGCGGCGCGGCTTCGAAGCCGCCGATGCCCGCATATGCCAGTAATGAGGGCCAGCGCGCCCGTCAAAGGCAAAGTCCGTTCTTGGAGAGTCGACGCCACAGCCACCACATCTGATACAGCGTGAACAGCGGGGCCACCATCCAAGCGCGATCGAGCAACACCGCGTTCTCGATGGTAGCGCTCTCGGCGCATCTCGGCCAACCTCTGCTTGGCGTAAATGCTCTCTGGGATGCCCAGCGGGAAATGCTGGCCGTGCGACCTAGCCACGGATGCATCTGCGCCCCTGGCCCTGTAGTCCGCGCGCTGCTCGTCGGTCAGGACCTCCCGATACTCGCGGCTCAGCTCGCCCAGCGCAACGTGGCGATCAGACCGAAGCTGCTCGCTGATGTACGCCCGCTGGCCGCCTCCACCGCGGTGCGGCCGCGGAGGTGCCGCTGACGGCGGCGGCGGCACCGCGCTCGAATCGGCACTGGGGGGGGGGGGGGGTCTGGCGCAGCTGGGGGGCGCGGCTCCGTTGCAAGTTTGTGCCATCGCTTGATGTTGCGCATGACGTGCGTGTTGCTGAGTGTCTTGGTGGTGGCAGGGTGCGTTTGGCAACATCCGCCGACAACGTTGCGTCGGAGCCATGCGTGCATGTTCTCCCGCCTGCTGTTCTCAACCTCGGATTCCGCAGCGTGGCATAACGCGCCCATGAGCGCATCCTCGCGCTCGATGCCGCCCCTGGTGGCATAGTGGTCGATCAGGCCAGCCGTCCACGAATCCAACAAACACGCGGGAACATCTTTCAGCGCCTTCCCCATGTAAGATAAGCGTCCGCTTTCCATGCTGTAGAGTGCCAGCGCATGTCCGCATCGGAAATCCCTCGACCATGCCCGTGGCCTCGTCCTCAATCACTGCGCCGCTGACTGCAAGGGCACGGAAGGCAAGCAACCTGAAGTGACAAGTCCGCTGGGAAATCGGGATCGCAGGCCACGCGCCTTCACGGTCGAGCATGTCACGCAGCTCAGCCTATAATCTTTGTTCACGTTCTGGCCTTAAGTGGGAACTGATCCGAGGAGGCGCCGCCTGGCCCCAGCCGCCGCCGTCTGCGCACCCAGCAGCGCCGCGACGGTGGTACTCTCCAAGGGTCTCGACTGACCCATCCGCCAGAACGCCGTGGACATGTCTCTGCTGAGGCTGGGCCACGCACGTGATCAATATCATGTACGCACCAAATCTGCCATCCTCGGATGCACGTAAACCTTTTGACAAGTGGATTGCCATGGCCTGGCGGCTCTCCTGTGCGCTGCCCGCGGCCGCGTCAGCGGCGCCTCCTGCAACGCCGTCATCACGCATGTCTCCCAGAGCAAGTAGTCCGCCGTCGCCGACGTTTCTGTGGGCCTTCACGCGACGCCTCGCATACTCAGAAAAACAATCCTGCCACAGCCCATGGATGTTCATCAACAGCCCAATTGCTCTCATAGACTCGCAGGCTTTGGTCCAACGGCTTCTGGGAAATGGAAAGATGCCCAAGCCGAACACAGCGTTCACGAAATATTTCAAAGTCAAATATCGATGTTCAGCCTCCGACATCTGATCATGCTTGGAGTAAAACTCGAAGATGCCAAGCTTCTCATAGTCGCCGTTCGCAACTGTGTTGACAATGAGGCGTGCCTTCTGAACCTTAAGCTCTGGAGAGTGCACAGGCAAGAACAAATCAACGACGGACTGCCGATGGGACTCTGCCATCAGCGTAGGGCTGCCGAACTTGGGTTCGAAACGTGTCGAAATGATCGTTCTGAGAATCGCTTTGAGCTCTTTGCATGCGCCCGCTTCACACGCCGCCTTCGACATGTGATAGTGGGCGACGAGCACCTCGTCGAACGCGACGCCGACGCCCTTCTCTGCGGCGCCCTGGATTTTGTGTATGTTGCACGTGCGGTGGGTCGCATGTGCGGGATGATCAGCTAGACACCGCTCTGCCCTGGCAATGGCTCCGTCGCCGTCGCTCATGGACGCCCTGTCGAACCATTCAAACTCATCCGTGAGGCTACTGACGCCGCCTGCGCAATGCATTCTGGCAATGTGGGCGTACACCTCGCCAGTTGTGCGGTCTACGCTGCTGAGGGTAGCGGGGAGAGCCGCCTGCAAGTGCAAGTACCTGGTGGTCTCGCCCTCAGCGCACGGCGGAAATGCGAACACTGCTCCTAACATCATCTCGTATGCTACGATCTTCCCGTTGCGCTGGAACTGGGGCTCGCCGATCTCGGCAAGCGACGCGCTCATCTCGTTGTTGGTCACGGCCTCGGCGATGATGGGGTCCACAATGTAGTCTTCTACGAGCACGCGGTGGTGCATTGGAGTCTCATCCATTGCAGCGTGCAGCGTCACTCTGGGAGCTCTGCCGCCAGCTGCCTTGCAAGATCTCGCCAAGGACCTGGCGACGTGCAGCGTCCTCTGGCGATCGATGTGGCAGCACATGGCGGCATGAAAACCGAACCTGTCCGTCGCGAGCTGGGGGCTGACACCAGCTTTGTCGGCGACGCTGGCAAACGGCGCAGTGTCGCCGGCAGCCTCGGGAGCGCCCACGCTCTTGAGGGCGTCTGGCGAAACCAAATGCACATTGGAGCCGTGCGCCATCCATGCACCAATCTGTTCAACATTCACGGCCTCAAAAACATCTCGCCACAAGTCCGTCGGTCGGATGGCTGACGACGCCCCGTCCATGGGCGGCACGGGCTCGCAGGGCAGGCGCGCCAAGTCAAGATCGATCACGTCGGGGGCAGCGGCGACGGCCACAGGTCCTGCAACATCTGCGTCGATATGGCCATCTCCGTCGATCGGGGAATCAATCTCCTCAGCACCACTCGACGCACCAGCAACGAGGGACTCCAAGACTCTGGATTCGGATGCGGGCCCCGTGTCGCCCAGCGCGCTGGCGATGCCCAACCCCAAGACGTTGGAATCATCGGGCCCTAAGGCCTCCGCCGCCAACTGCTCCAGACCATGCGTGGCGCATACTTGCCGTCGCCATCGCCAGGCGCCTCAGGCGCCGCGCACGATAAACATATTGAGTGTGAGCCAAAATGGCCACGGATGTACGAGGGCGAGGGCAACTCGACCGATGCCTGCTGGCACGTCAAGGATGTTCGAATGCCGAGTGCTGTCTGGTAGGCGCCATGTGCGCCGCATTGTGATGCCAAGTGCTATTGTCAGCGAGTTGTCGTTCCACTTGTCCCACCGTCCTTGCCGTCGTTGCCAGCGTCGGTTTTCCCTGTGTCAGGCCGCCACGATGCTCGTAATGATTGTTTATGTTTTTGTATTGAAGGGGGCGGTGTCCTCGTCGCCGCGATCGGACCTGGCTCGAAATCGTGGTCAGGGCGGCGCTTTCGGGTATTCATAAATATAATAGGGCCTCGATTGGCCCGCAGTTGTGGGACATGTCAAAGACTTCCCAGGAAGGGGCTGGGTGGGTGAGCGGGCATAGGTGGGGAGGGGCGGGAGGGTGACTCGGGGGGGGGGGGGGGGGGGGGGGGGGGGGGAGAGGTGGGAGAGGTGGGAGGGCGGGGGGCGGGGGCGAAGGCGCGGCTGGCGGCCGAGACATCACTTGCAACCAACAGTCAAATGGGGCTACATAGATCGGAACCCCTGCCGCAGAATGGGGGTGCGTTATCCCAGCCACTGCTCGGGGTATACTCCTCCGCCTCCCCCATCAAATTGCCCCTCCTTCTGCCCCCCCCCCCCCCCCCCCCCCCCCCCCCCCCGCTCCCTCCCTCCCCCGTCCCTCCCCGTCCCAATTATCCTTTTCCCTTCTCGTCCTTATCCTCCTTTCTCATCCTGCCCCTCCCCCCCCCTGCCCCTCCTGGATCGAAGCGGGGGTCGCGAGATGCTTAAACCTTCCACACACATCCAACGTACTATTTCCCAGGTGTCCCGCATTTCCTACCAGATAGCAAAAGGATAATCCACGTGGGCAGGGAGGAGGAGGAGGAAGAGGAGAAGGAGGAGGAGGAGGAGGAAGAGGAGGGGGAGGAGGAGGAGGAAGAGGAGGACGACGACGACGACGAGGAGGAGGAGGAGGAGGAGAAGGAGGAGGAGAAGAGAAGGAGGTGGGCAGAAAGGTCCCGCAGGGCAGCGCCGTGGCCAAGTGGCGCGCTCAGATCCAAGAGCCCCAGAGCCAAGCGTAACACGATTCTTCTACACGTGGGCTATCGTCGCCTCGGGCTCTTCCTTTTCAGAATCGTTTTAAACCCGATTTGATGATTTCGATGCAAAACGCATTTTTTCTCTATTTAAATTATAATTCTTAGGTTTCAGAGAATGTACTACTTTCCAAGGCCGAGCGGTTACGACTGATCTCCAACTGCCCGACTGCGTGCGCAGCGCTCCGCTCCTGGTCGCCACCCTCACTCGCCGCGCGAGCGTGTTGCCCCTGGGCTTCGGCGAGCTGCTCCTCCACCCGTCTCAGGGCACCTGAGCTCCTCGAGGCGCCCCCGCTGGGCGGGGGGACTGAGCTTGCCCGCGCGCCACCTGCTGCTGCAGCCACCTCGCTGAATGTTGGTGCTGGCATGCGGCTGCTGCTGGCTGCTGAGCTCGCCGCAGCCCCGCTTGGCCCCGCTGCTGCTGCTGCGGCCGAAGCCTGGTCAGCAATCCTGGCCGTGACCCTCCGCTGGCCTGCCTGGGCGGTGGCGCCGGGTGCTGGTTGCTGATCTCGATTCCACCTTGGGCTCCAGCTGGTCCACTCTTTCGGCGGCTTCAACGTGGCCCACAGCAGCAACTTCTCGCCGGGGCGCACCGCCTCCTCGTCGTCGAGAGGCGGCCCATGTGCGCCTGCTGTGTCCTCGTCCTCCGTGTACTCGCAGAGGTGCAGCTGATCCGCGTCGAAGAAGCCTCCGGACAGTGCCTCCGAGACCCTCAGCCTTGCCTTGACCTCTCCAGCCTCGAACGGGCCCCCCTTGAGCAGCACCCACTGGTCGCCCTGCGGCGGGACGAAAACCCGCACTGGGCTTGCTCGTGATGCCTCGTCCTCAGCTTCCCTCGCCTTCTTCTGGCGGCGGTTCTCCTCCTCCTCCTCCTCTTCGGGGCTCTCGTCCCCATCGCCATCATCGCCACCACCTCCGCCAGATCCGCCTCCTCCACGAGCGGCAGCTTCACGTGCTTCACGCTTGCGCGCTTTGTTGCGCTTCCAGCCTCCTCGCTTGCCGCCCCGCTTGCCGCCCCGCTTCTCGTCGCCGCCACGCGCGATCATGGTCGGCTCGCCGTCGGTCTCCACCTCCAGCTCGTCCGCAGCTTGGCGTTCGCCCTTTGAGCTCCCGCTGTCCTCCTCCGCCGCGTCTCTCTCCGGGTAGCCGTCCTTTGAACGACCGCCTCCACGGGGGCCCTTTGAGCCCTCGTCAATCTTGACCTCCACTGAGCTTCTCAATTTCGGGTGGGGTAGGCAGCCCGAAACGTTGCAGCCGCTGCGAGGGGCCTCCAGCCAGCTGGTGTCGTGATTGCAACTGCATCCGCTCCGATCCTCCTCTGTGCGGCTGGTGATGGTGCTCCTCCTCAGGCTGCCGCACCGCTCGCCGCGCTCGCCGATGGCCCCGCCCTCGGTGCCAGCGCCCTCCTCCGCACAGGCCGGAGGCCGAAAAGAAGGGGGGGGTTCTTGTTCCAGGGCGTCGGAACGCCCGACCCGCGCCACCTTGCTTTCCAACTTCTCCTCCAACGCCCGCGCCACGGCGTCCATCGCCGCAATCTGCTGTTCCAGCTTCTCGGGGGCGGCGCCGGCAGCCGCTGCCTGCAGCGCGGCTGCCCAGGCAGCGCACAGCCGCGGCGCATACTGCCCCGCGTGCTGGGTCCCCCGCATGCCCCGCAGCCCCAGCCCGAAGCCGCCGCTTCCCAGTTCCCCCTTCACTGCAGCGCTGAGCTGGGGGGTGCCGCTGGGGACGCGCCCTCCACCTTCCAGGTTGGGCGGGGCTTGCTTGCTGATGGTGAAGCGGAGCTCGCCCTCGGGGGTCTTCCCGAAGTAGAGGGCCCACTGGTTCTCAGGCAGAGCGGAGTAGTGCCGCTTGGTGTGGAAGTCGATCCTCGCCCAGTGGAAATTGTCCCGGGCGGCCCGCGCGATGAGCTGGTTCACGCGGATCAGCTTGTCGTCCGGGGGCAGCTTGACGGTGGCACCATCTTCGTCAAGGCCGTAGCACCCGCTGGCCTCACCCAACTTGGTGCTGAGGTTGATCAACTCGCTTGCCTCGGTCTTGCTGAGCCGCATGCGCGCGTCGAGGTTGTAGGCTTCCACTTGGGCGTCCGTCAGATCGCATGGTAAGCCGCCCTCCAACGTGCGGTGCGTGTGCTTGCCTGTGCACTTCCAGGATCAGGGCATAGGGGTAGAGCCCGAGCGATGCCAACCACCAGGTTCGCTTCTGATACCGATGTTGTGGCTCGTCTGGTGGTGCGAGCCCCCACTCACACATGTCTATGGCGTGGACTCTGGCTCCAGTCGCGTGCACCAGAGCTCTCATGCAGGGGCGATCCCAAAGCTTGGGGTACCGGCCATCCCGCGCTGAGGACTCGATGGGGAACTCCCGTCCTGCCTCGTAGCCCCGCTTCGCCCCTATGCACGCGAACTCCCCGAACACGTTGCCGTCGATCTCGATTTGGCGCTCCCAAGCTCCATCTGGGCACTCGAAGGTTCTCGTCCCTCCTGCTGCTAACTGCCAGGGGCAATGGCTCACGCAGGGTGGGGCGAACTGCAGCACGTTGGCCTCGTCGGGGCCTGGAGGCGCACTGGACTCTTGGTACAGGCGCTCGCGCACCAGCGGGTCGCGGATGTCGAACTGCGGCTTGGGGTCCTTGCCAAGCAGAGGCTGGCCAATGTATTCGACGGACTCGCTGGTGGCGATGCCCGCGTTCTTCATAGCCTGCGCCCAGCGCAGGCCACTTCGGTGGGGAGCTCGACCACGGCGGGTGCACCGCCGGCGGCTCTCCCACGTTGCTGCTGCTGCGCGGCGAGGGCTCTGCAGTGCTGGCACGGTGGAGGTTTGCTGGCCACCACTGGGCTGCCATCCTCCTCAGAGGCGAGGTATGTTTCCCAGCCCATGGTGGGGAGCTCCTTGAGGTCCTTCCCGCTCGTGGCCCAGGTGCGGATCAGCTCGTCTGCCACTCGTCGGCCCTCAGCTCCGGGCGGGGGATGAAGAACACGCATATGCCCGCGATGGACGATCACGTGGCACTCCTGCTTGGGTTCTCCCGCTGGGAGAACTGTATCAATATCCAGATGGCCCAACAAATCCGCCCGCCATACCCTGAGTACCACCTCCTCCAAAGCTTCGCACGGGAAGAGGGCGACGCACCTGACGTCTTTGTCGTGGTCGCGATGCACCGCATCATGGATGTGCATCTGGACCTCGGCCTCCCTGGAAGATGCCCAGGGTGGGGCGTCGGCAAGGCCCGCCGCTGCGTCGGTTGCCTTCTCCAGGAGGTCTCTGCGGATCTCAAGGGCCAGGTCCTTGACTTGCTGGGCGTCGGGTGGCGCTTCAAGCTGCACCCAGAGATTGGCTGCCGCCAGGTGGAGTGGGAGGCGCTGACGTTCCTCCGAAACACCGGCGGGCACGTGCAAACGCTTCGCGACGCACTCGTCGAGGGGCAGCTGGTCCTGATAGTCGAGGTAGTGCCAAGTCTGGCCCTGCACTGTGACGGAGCCCTGCCCCACCGACTTCTCAGCATTCCACCGCACTGGTGTTATGATGACGTCTGGGTCGGCCCCCAGGTTGCCAGCCTTCGCCCCAATGCGGTCTAGGAGCTCGCTAGCCTCGCCAGCCAGGGTGGGCCCGCCGTGGCGCGTCGCCTCAAGGAGTACTTGTTCGACTGAGAGCTCCTCCTCGCGCCCGCGGGCGCAGGCAAGGCGTGCCAAGACATGCGACCGCATGAAGTCGCCGGCGTGGCTCACGGAGTCGAGCACCCCGCTCTCTTGGACGGCCGCGAGCAGCTTTCGCTGGGCCAAGGCTCCTTCGTCCGCGCAGACACTCGCCCCAACCAGGGCCGGGCTGTCGGCGCGCGGGTCCTCCAACCAGGTAGCGTCGGGCCCCTGGGCGGCCGCGCGAAGCTCCGACTCGAGCTCGGTGCACTGAACCTCGGCGTACTCGCCGGGCGGCGCCCAGCCTGTCTTGGTAGGCTGGCTCTCCGCTGCCCCCGCGCCTGCAGCCCGTTTGCCGTCAGCTTCGGTCTTAGCTTGGGCCCGCAGCTGCGCGATCCTCCCGTTGACCGAAGCTGGGTCGATCTTGGCGGCGTTGCGGAGCCCACCTCGCCTGAGCAGCTGGCACTGCACGGTCCAGTGCACGTCCTTCAGGCCCTTGATGAGCTCGTGTGAATGCGAGCACCCTTGGACACCCTTCTTGCAGCCTATCCAGGTCGAGTTGTCCCAGCAGAGCGGCTTGCCCTGCTTGTCGCAGGGCGCGTGCCGGACAGAAAGCTTGATCTCCTGTGCGTTCAGCCGCTTGCCCGCAGGGTAGGCGGCGCGTGTGGAGTTGGCTTTCGGCTGGGCCTTGGCCTTGGGCTTCTTCTTGGGGGTGGCTCCTGCTTGTTGTTCCTGTGGCTCCGCAGCTGGTTCGTCTCTCCCTCCCCTCTGACCTCTCCGGCTTTGCCCGGGGCGCCGCGCACCCCATGCATCGAGTCGTTGAGGGCGGTCTGGAGGTAGCGCTGCTGCCGCGGACGCACGACCTCTTGGTAGTAGCCCGTGGGGGGCTCGAGGTCGAAGACGTTGGGGAAGACGAACGCCGGGCGTCCGTCCGCCCAGGGAGCGAAAGCCACCATTTTGAGATCCTCCTTCCGGGGGTTGTCTGTCTGCAACACGCGCAGGAGGCCTCGCTTCTTCTCTCGAAGTCGTTCACGCCAGGTCGCCCACAGCTCCTCCCACAGCTCGTATACGAACTTGGGCGGGAAGGCATGGTCGTCCTTCTCGCACTCCCGCGCGAGGGTCTCCAAGCAATCCAGGCGCTCTTTGATATGCTCTCGTCCGAAGACGAGCCCGAAGAACTTGGTCATGTTCTGGGCCTGCCGCTTCCACTGGTCGAAGACCACGGGGGCCCTAGGCCTGGGGTCCAGCTTCGCGTCGCGCGGTGCGCTGTACTTGTCGAACACGACCGTCTTGCACGTCGGGAAGTCCGCCACGGAGGCTGACCACGGGGCCAAGTTATCCAAGCTGCTGCCGCCGAAGCTGAGCGAGGCGCAGGCCATCGCGATCCGGTTGGACACTGTCGTGGGCGTCTCGACGGCGAGCATCAGGGCCTTTCTCTGCTCACAGGTCCGGCGCAGAGCGTAGAACAGCTCGCGCCCAAGGACCTCGTCGCAGACCTCCACTGTCAGCTGGCCACACCCGCGAGCCAAGTAGACGTCCAACTCCTCGGCTCTCCCCAGTGCGGCCACCGTCCCTCGCTGGGCTGCCTTGTCACCCTGGCGGGCACTGGCGACCCCTTCCAAGGCGTGGAGCATCCGCGCGGTGTTCGCGTCCAGGGTTGCTCCGGGGTGCGCGAGGCCGAATGGGTCGCTGCCTCCGCCCTCCTCCGGGGCCCCCGCGGCGTAGCGCGCTGGAGCTGCGGTCAGACCTGGGGGTAGACCCAAGTCGCTGATGTGCTGGTCGTAGCGGAACAGGGCCCCGATGTTCGGAGCCTGTGGGCGGACGACCGGGGCCAGCCCAGCCGCGGTAGCTGGGAGGCCGGCGTCCCGCGGCCCGAAGGTGAAGGCTGGCGAGGCTGCGGCTGGCGAGAGGGGTGGCCGCGCCTCGAACAGGGGCGCGCTATCGGCCTGGGTGGCCGGCGGCCCCTGCGAGCGGTGGCGCTCGGGCGGGAGTTTGAGGAGACCCTGAGGGCTACTTGGCGCCGCCTCTGGGGTCTGAGGTCGTGAGGGCGCCTGCTGGAGCGCCTCCCAACTGCCGATGTGCCCATCGAGCCGCGCGAGCTCCTCTGGCTCGGTCGTCTGCTGCTTGAGGTGCTGGGCGTGGCGGACGAGGCTAGCGAGCACCTGCTGGGCCTCCTCGTCGAAGCCGGCGGCCGCACTCTGCACTGCCGCCGCGTCGCTCGACCCGCGGGCCTTCTCCTCCAAGTAGCATGCCATCATGCCCCCGCCGTCGCCCCCTTGATGGCTCTCTCCTGATACTGGTGCTTCGGAGCTCGCTGCCCGCCCGCCCTCGGCGGACGGGGAGCGCGAGCCACGACGCGTGGACCCAGCTGGTGGCCTGGGCGAACTGCTGCGATCGAGCCGCTGCCAGTGGCTGCGCAGCTTAGCGTCGGCCTCTGTAGCTCTCGCTTCGAAGTTCGGACTGGGCGCCACGCCTCCCTCGGGGTGCCACCTGCCAGGCTGACCACCTTCTCACGGAGCAGCCGCCAGCGAGCCTCGCTGAGCGGCCCAGCTCGCCCGCCCACGGGGAGCCCGTGCCACGCCGCCAGCTTATGCCAGACCTTCTCGGGCACGTTGGTCGTCGAGACGCTGATGCCGAGCTCCTCGCAGCCCAGGGGCGCGTGGTGGAGCATCTCCTCGATGAACCCCGCTGGCAGACGCCCGGAGGGTCCTGGGGCAGGTGCGCGGATGACGCCGTCAGGCTTCACGAGAAAGCGGATGGTTGCGCCAGTCGGGTCTTCCACCTCGAGGGCCATCGCGCCGTCGAGGTAGTCAGCCACTGCGCTGGCCGCGGCGGCGTCAGCCGCCCTCCCTCTGAAAATCATCCACTGCGCTCCTTCTGGCCAATGTACCCTCGCCAGAACGATGAAGTATCGCCCGAGGGGCATGGGCGGCGGAGTGGGCGGCTTGGGGAACTCTGGAACCGGCGGCGCCTCGAAGCGCACGCTCGGTGGCCCAGCCGGCGCAGGGACGGGGTCGCCAGGGCTGGTGGGCGCCTCTGGAGCAGAGGCCGCTGGGGTGGAGCGCTCTGGCGTGCGACTCCGGGCTGGAGCTGCGGCGGCGCGCTCAGGCGCGCGGCTCCGCGGAGCAGGGCTCCGCCGAGCTCGACGTCGCAGACCCGCGAGGAACCCGACTCCCGTGGGGTTGTCGTGGAGCGCCTTGGCGGCATCGTCTCCAAGGTGCTGCAGGCAGAGTGGGGCCCCCGAGGCCATGCCCACCGCCTCGCGGAAGCACGTCACCTGGGAGCACTTCTCGCCGTAGCGCAGGACCATGTAGATCTGCCTGTGACGCTCGCAAAGGCAGGCTGTCGCGTTCCCCTCGCTAGGAAGTGCAAGGTCCGAAGCCCGGCCATCCTCCACCAACAGCACGGTCGGATCGCCGCGCGCGGCGTCTCGACATCCCTCGGGCGCCAGCGGGCGCATCTTGCCCTTGATCATGAGCCCCACCTTCACCGCCTCGCAGGGGTTGTCCTCGGCGTCCACCTCGGACTCGGACCCCTGGTCAAGCAACCTTGCCGCAGACCCCTGCACGCCGGGCCCCGCGTCGCCAGTCCTGTGACGGCGGCGTCGCCGGCGGCAGATGCACGCCCCGCAACGCGAAAGCCACGAGAGGACGTACAGCAGCAGCTTGTAGACGAGGCCCAACCGCCTCCAGAGCCAGACGAAGATCCGGCAAGGCGTGAACTTCGAATAGTCGCCAGGGTCCACGATAGCTTCGTTGTCAAGGGCGGCGTACTCCTTGCAGAGCAGCTCGTTCTCGCGCCCCTTGCATCCGGCACAGCTGATGGAACGACACAGGTGGAGCCAGCGCGGATCGCGCTGCTCCAGCTCGCGCCTGAAGCCCTTGTCGCTAGCACCCTTCACATAATCATACTCAACCCACAATCCCTGGCGATTGATGCGCTCCGGGGACTTCATGTTGAGCTTGAGTCGCGCGACCCGGTAGTCGACCCTGATCATGAGGTCGTTCTGGCCGCGCTTGGAGCCCCTGCCCTCCTTGATGCTCTTGCGGCACCAGTCGGTCGTCGGATCTGCACCTGCGGCTGGGCCGTGCCACGCCGCGTCGGTGAGGGGCGGCGCCGCCGGCGGGACCAGCTAGTCAAGCTTAGCCTCGCCAGGCGTCTTGCGCCTCGGGCAGGGGCAGCGCGCCAGCACCAGGCCGCGTGTCCAGGCTGCCCAGCTGCAGGGTGCGAAGAGCGCCCTCAGGCTGCGGGCCAGAAGTGCGACCACGCCAGTGCCGGAGAGGATCGCCACCAGCCCTGCGATCAGCGGCCACGCGGAGCCGAACAGGTAGAGGCCCACCTGGTCGGCCATGTACAGCACCCAGCCGCCGTCGGAGCTCAGCCAACCTCCTGCCTCGCGGGTCGAGAAGGCTGACCTGGAACTCCCCTCAGCCCGGTATGAGGGCCGTTGTTGCCCCCAAGACCCGCCGTAAAAGTAACTATTTCCCGCGTCGTCGGCCCTGGCTTCGCGCCGCGCGCAGCCCCGTGCGTCGGCGGGCTTCGAGCTCCCTGAAGTTCCACCGCCGTCGTCGCCAGGGTCGCGCGAGCCCCCGAGCGGCCAGCGGCGTCGCCCCGAGGCAAGGCCGAGACAGGAGGCGGAACATCTGCACGAGAAGAAGCATTCGGGGCGCAGGGGTCGGGGCGCTGGCGGGGCCCGCGTCGGCTGCGCGGATGCAGGAGATGCAAAGCAGGCGCTGGAACGGGAACGGGGGCACGGCGCGCTACGCATCGGGCGGAGACGCGCCGAACACGCGGCGGCGCCGCGCCCAGTTCAACGCAGCGTCTGCCGATGCAATGCAACGGCGCGGGTGCAACATGCAATGCGATGCATGGGGCGCGGCCCGCCCCGTCCGCCAGCCCCGCGGGGGCGGGCGGGGGCGGGGGCAGGGGCGGGAAGGAGGGGGATTTTGGGGGATATAGCGGGCGGGGGGGCGAGCGCGCGCAGCGGGGAACCGAGCGAGAAAAGGTTACGAGCAGCCTGCGGTGGCTTGAGGTCGCAAGGGCACCCCCGACCGCGTCGCATTTGAATCAGGCGTCCCGCGAGGGGGTCGCGGGGCGGGCTTGAAGCTTGCGCCGCCAAGGCTCGCTGGGGGGGCGCGCGCGGGCGCAGGCTGGGGGGGGGGTCCCAGACGACCCCAGCGGGGCTGCATTGGCGTGAACGACGCGAATTCTTTCCCGAGTTTTCCAGCTGGCTGGAGGCGCGGCGGCAAACCGCATCGCGCGACATCAGGCCAGTTTCAGCAAACGCGCAGATCGCGCGTTGCGTTTGTAGCGTTGACCCCGCGGTTGCTGGCGCGGCATTGCCTGAACGGGCCGCAGATCGATGCGCGGAAGGAAACATTTGGGGTTTCGCAGCTTGGAAGGGGAACGGAGACAAACCTTGCGACAAAGTGATGACAAAGTGATGACAAAGTGGTGACAAAGTGATGACAAATAGGGTTGTCGCGCGTCTTTGTTGCGGACAAAGTGATGACAAAGTGGTGACAAAGTGATGACAAGTTGGGACAAATGGCGCCGCGCGTCGGGCCGTCGGAAAAAAACGGCGGGCAAAAAAACGCATTGCGCGCAAAACTGCGCGCGGCGTTGATTTCATGCGCGCGCGAGCGACTTTTTGCGCTCGCGCGAACGCGCGCGCTCGCCCGCGAGCGAGCCGCACGCGCTGCGGCGGAAGACGCGTCGCGACGGGGTATCTCGCGACCTCGGAATGGCTGCGGCGATGCCCCCGCCGTTTCGGCGAGTGAATATCCCTCCGTTGACGAGCTTCACTCGCGCCGCGCCGTCGGGTCCACGAGTTCCCTTGGCGCTCAGGGCGCAGGTCGCCCAGGCCCAGGCCTCCCCCGTTTGCCCCGCTTCCTTCGCCAATTTGCCCCGGCCCGCTGCGCTTCGTTTCGTGCCGCTGCCTATCGAGCGTGCTTGGGCTGAGTTTTCTCTCGTTGTCGCTTGTGGCAGCGCTTGCATGGTTTATTCCCTCCTCGGCCCTCAATGCTCGGACCTCTTCCGCCTGGGAGGTCGCGACCAAACTGCCCGGCGCGGCGCGCGCGAAACGCTTTGTTCGCGGAGTCGAGGCCGCATTCGCGCGATATTGCTTGCTTTCGACGCGGCGTTTGGTTGCCAAGGTGGCGCAAAATATGCGCGCCGAGCAGGCGTGGCAAAGTCGCTTGTCCGCGGCGCTATCTCGCGACGCCTGCGACCCCGAAAATGAGTCTTGGGCCGTGCAGCGGCCTTCATACAGCCCGGAAGGTGCATCCTCCCATCCCCTCGGCAAACCAGTGCGTGCGGTTGCCGATGTCTTTCCAGCAGGTGCCGAAAAGACCCCAATCCCTGATCCAGGACGATGGGTCCCCGTTGGAGGGGTCGGGGGGGGGTGGGCCGGGCCCTGGGGGGGTGGATCGGCCGGCGGCGCAGAACGCGCGCGCGGCGGCCCCCCTCCACTGCTCCCTGCCGGAGCGGCGCGCCCGCTGGTGGCGTGAACCCCGACCGGCAGCGCGTCCACGTGCGCGGGAGAGCCCATGGGCCCGTCGAGCCAGAACCCCCTCATGTCCACGCTCGCCTCGTCGCGGTAGACCTCGAGGTCGGGGGCTGCCTGCCCGTGCACGAGCTCGGCGTTGGCCATCCCCGCCATCTTCATGAGGATGGCGAGTGGAGCTGCGGCCCACCCCTGGCGCCGGCCGACGAACGGCGGCGCCGGGGTCCCAGGGCAGCTCCTCCAGGCGGGCCCCAGCGCGCGTGCGCGCTTCGCCGCCCTCGCCTGGGCCTGAGCGGGCGCCGGCGCTGATGCGCGCCCGGCCGCCCGCTCGGCGGCGGCGGGCGGCGCCCATGTCACGGCTGCCGCCCCTCCGCCCCCGGGTGCTCCGCGGCTAGCGTGAGCCGGCGCCGCTCGGCACCCGGGCTCTCCGCCGCTGCTCAGCTGCGCGCCCTCGGGCGGCAGCGCTGCCGCCCCCCAGCCGCGCGGCGCCAGGCGCGGCCCCATCCGGCCGCGGGCGCCCCCTTCGGTCCTGGTCCTGGTCCCGAAGGTCTTCCGGCCCCGGTCCCGGGGCCCGGCCTTAGGCCACCTGAGGCCGACCCCCAGCTTGGCCTTGAAAAGGCTTGAGCCGGCAGGCCGCGGTGAAGAGAGGAGGGAGAGAGAAAGGGCAAGCAAAGAGGCAAGGGCAGGAGCAAGGGAACCGCAAGTGGAAGCCCGCGCCAGTTCTGGAAGCGGGGAGATCCATCAGTTTTACCAAACATCCTAAAATGCGACCCTGGCCCTGCAGGATCCTGCAAGATCCGGCGCTCTGGCTGACCTCCGTTCACATTGACCCCCGTCTCGAGGCTCCTGCAAACGTAAACAAGAACACCGGCCCCGCCCGTTCGCCGCGCCGCCAATCGGGCGGGGCCGCTGTTGTCTATGGTGCGACGAAAACTACACCGCAAACCGAAAACGTAAACCGAAGACGACACGGAACACGTAAACCGAGAACGATCCTGAAACGATGAACTAAAACGGGGCCCCGCGGAAATCAGAACGCGGGGCCTGGACCTCGCAGTGTCCATCCTGGGGATGTGGCCTCATTGGGTTGCGCAGAGGACCCTCTTGAGGTCGGCGTGGGGCCGTGTTGGAGCCTGTCTTGGGGCGTCTGGGGCCCCCGTGGAGCCCTCGCTGGCGTCCTGGAATCATCTGGGCGGCCACGGAGGCGTCAGGGTGCGATGTTCGCTTCAATGTCTTGGGAGGCATCTCGCGTGCCTCTTGGAGGCAGTATCGAAGCGTCTTAGGGGCCAGTTGGGGGCATCTTGGGGCCTCTTTTTGGCCTCTTTGGGGACTCTTGGGGCCTCTTGGGGGCCTCTTGTGGCCTCTTGGGAGCTTCGTGGGGCGGAGAGCTACAATTGTCGGTCCGTGGTCCCTCTCTTGGGGCCGTCTTGGCGCCCTCTTGGGCCGTCTTGCGCGCCTCTTGGGCCGTCTTGGCGCCCTCTGGGATCGTTCTGCGAGCCTCTTGGGAACTTCTGGGGCCGTCTTGGGGCGGTCTTGGGGGCCTCGCGGGCCGTCGTCATTGCCGCGAAGACCCGGAAAGCCGCACATGCTTAAAATGTACGTTTTCCCATCGGAAATTAACGAGTGTGGCCTCTGGGGTTCCTCGTGGGAGTCCGCTTGGGGGCCTCTGTCATCGTCTGGAAGGCTTCGTGGTTCGGCTTGGCATCATCTTGGGCGGCTTGGGGCGATCTTCGGGCGACTGGGCCCGTCGGAGGCTGTCTTGAGGCCGTCCAGGGGGGCCGTCTTGGGCTCTCTTGGGCCGTCTTGGGCGCCTCTTGGGCCGTCTTGGCGCCTTCTTGGGTCGTTTGGGGGACTTCTTGGGAGCTTCTTGGGAAGTCCTGGGGCTGTCTTGGGAGCCTCGTGGGCCGTCGTCCACGCCGTGAAGGCCGAACAGCCCCACATGCCAGAAATGTACGTTTCCCTATAGGAAATCAGCGAATTTGGGCTCCATGGGCACCCTTTGGGAACGTCTTCGAGGCTTCGTGGACCGTCGTCGAGGCTTCGAGGCGGCCTGGGGCGACTTTCGGGCGACTGGGGGCGTCGGAGCCCGTTTTGGAGCCAGCTGGGGGCCGTCCTGGAGCCCTCATTGGCCGTCTGGATTGCCTCTTGGGCCGTCTTGGCGCCTTCTCGGGGCGTTTGGAGGGTCTCTTGGGAGCGTCTTGGGCCGTCTTGGGGCGGTCTTGGGGCTCTCGTGGACCAGCGTCGACGCCGCGAAGGCCGAACAGCCGCATGTGCTTGAAATTTACGTTTTCCCATAGGAAATTTGCGAATTTGGGCTCTGAGGGTTCTCCCGGGAATCCGCGAAAAGGGACTCTTGGAACGTCTTGGAGGCTTCTTGGACCCGCTTGGGGCCATCTTGGGCGGCGGGGGGCGATCTTCGGGCGACTGGGGGCCGTCTGAGGCCGTCTTGGGGCTCTCCGGGGGCTCTCCGGAGGCTCTCCGGGCCTCCCTTTCCGCCCAGGTAATCCGATTGATGCCCAGACCCTTCTCGCACGCACGGGTCCCAGTATTGTAGTATAGACTAGTGTGAACCCGTGGAAAATCCACGGCCCGCAGGTCCAGGCGTTGGTCCCGAACGCGCACGTGTCGGCAGCGCTGGAAGCGTCAAAAGTAATGGTTTGTTCCCCACATGCTTCGTGGGGTTCTGGTTTTCTTCCCTGCCGCGCCGCACCCGCGTCTCCCCACACCTCCCCTCCTCTCTCTTTCTTCCTTCCCTCACTCACACACACACACACACTTCACTCTTCCCCCCCTCGTCACAGCACTGCTCAGCTCAGCTCAACTCACCTCAGCACAGCACAGCACAGCTCAGCTCAGCACAGCCCAACTCCGCTCACCTCAGCACAGCTCAACACAGCCCAGCACGGCTCAGCTCAGCACGGCACAGCACAGCTCGTGGCACTTTCTCGACACCACAGGGGGTGCGCAGGGGTTGGTCTCTCAGCTCGGCCGCTATCCACGACACTGGCGCAAAGCCTAGCAGGCGTGGCACTCTCTCGACACCAAGGGGGTGGGCAGGGGGTGGTCTCTCAGCTCGGCCGCTATCCACGACACTGGCGCAAAGCCTAGCAGGCGTGGCACTTTCTCGACACCACAGGGGGTGCGCAAGGGGTGGTCTCTCACCGCGGTCCCTATCCACGACACTGGCGCAAAGCCTAGCAGTCGTGGCACTCTCTCGACACCAAAGGGGGTGGTGCAGGGGGTGGTCTCTCAGCTCGGCCGCTATCCACGACACTGGCGCAAAACCTAGCAGGCGTGGCACTTTCTCGACACCACAAGGGGGTGCGCAGGGGGTGGTCTCTCACCGCGGCCGCTATCCACGACACTGGCGCAAAGCCTAGCAGGCGTGGCACTTTCTCGACACCACAGGGGGTGCGCAGGGGGTGGTCTCTCAGCTCGGCCGCTATCCACGACACTGGCGCAAAGCCTAGCAGGCGTGGCACTTTCTCGACACCACAGGGGGTGCGCAGGGGGTGGTCTCTCAGCTCGGCCGCTATCCACGACACTGGCGCAAAGGCTAGCAGGCGTGGCACTTTCTCGACACCACAGGGGGTGCGCAGGGGGTGGTCTCTCAGCTCGGCCGCTATCCACGACACTGGCGCAAAGCCTAGCAGGCGTGGCACTTTCTCGACACCACAGGGGGTGCGCAGGGGGTGGTCTCTCAGCTCGGCCGCTATCCACGACACTGTCGCAAAGCCTAGCAGGCGTGGCACACACCACAAGGGGGTGCGCAGGGTCAGGCTCTCTCAGCTCGGCCGCTATCCACGACACTGGCGCAAAGGCTAGCAGGCGTGGCACTTTCTCGACACCACAGGGGGTGCGCAGGGGTGGTCTCTCAGCTCGGCCGCTATCCACGACACTGGCGCAAAGCTTAGCAGGCGTAGCAAACATGGTATTTTCTCGACACCAGAGGGGGTGCGCAGGGGGTGGCCCCCCTATGCGTGCCAGGGTCGTCCAGGCATAGCAGGCGTGGCATTTTCTCGACACCAGAGGGGGTGCGCAGGGGGTGGTCTCCCTATGCGTGCCAGGGTCGTCCAGGCATAGCAGGCGTGGCATTTTCTCGACACCAGAGGGGGTGCGCAGGGGGTGGTCCCCTATGCGTGCCAGGGTCGTCCAGGCATAGCAGGCGTGGCATTTTCTCGACACCAGAGGGGGTGCGCAGGGGGTGGTCTCCCTATGCGTGCCAGGGTCGTCCAGGCATAGCAGGCGTGGCATTTTCTCGACACCAGAGGGGGTGCGCAGGGGGTGGTCTCCCTATGCGTGCCAGGGTCGTCCAGGCATAGCAGGCGTGGCATTTTCTCGACACCAGAGGGGGTGCGCAGGGGGTGGTCTCCCTATGCGTGCCAGGGTCGTCCAGGCATAGCCTCTAGTGCGGGATTGCGTATTACCTCTCGTATCCAAGTGCCAGGCGACGCCGGATATGACCGTCACAGATGACTCCTCAACCCCTCCTCTCCCCCCACACGTCCTCCCCCTCCTTTCAACGACCACAGGGGGCACCTGAGAGCATGACGGCGGTGGTAGTGGTAGCGCGGTTCACACAAGACATAAAATCAGTATGTGGGGTTCCTCAGTAGCGTAATGCTAATCGGGCGAGGCCTGGGCGCGATTAGCAGAAACACGTAGGTCTTCAGACACAATCAGAGTAAGGGGGCCCGAACGATGTTACAGAGTCCCTGTGCGCGAGAAGTTCGATGTGGGGGGTGGACGCGTGGGGGCCAGAGTTGGGCGTTACGTTGGGGGGCCTCGTTTGAGGGCCACGTTGGGGGGTCTCGTCAGGGGGTCATGATTGGGGGCAACGTTCGCGGCCCTGCCGGGGGCCATGTTTGGGGGCCGCGTGCGGGGTTCGGGGGCACATTTGACGGTCGCATTTGAGTGTGCGGGGTTCGGGGGCAGATGTGACGGTCACGTTTGAGGTCAATGGTTGGGGGCTGTGTGTCTTGGGGCCACGTTTTGGGGCGCCTGGGGGCTACGCGCGGGGTTGACGTTCGGGGGCCACGCTTACTGGGGCGGTAGAGCGACCTTCGGAGGCTTTGTGTGGGGGCCGCCTTTGGGGGTCCCGTTTGGAGGCCACGCGTGGGGCCGACGTGTAAGGGGCCACGTCCAGGGGCGATCTCAGAAAGCAGTCGGGGAGCCCCGGTGGGCACTGACCTGGAAGCGTAAAAAGGAATGAGTTTTTGCTAATCGCGCTGGGACTGTGCGCGATCTCTCCAAACTCAAGGCATTGTCCACGGGGCCCTCGAGGCACGTCTCTGGGGCATTTCGAGGCCGTCGTGGGGCTCTGGCCGGATCGGCTTCGGCTCTCTTGGATGTCTTTGGGGCCGTCTTGGAGCGACGTGGGGGTCCGGGAGCCGTCGGGGAGCGCTCCAGGGGCGTCCTGGGGGCGTTGGGGAGCGGCTCAGAGCTCTGGCAGGTCGAAGCCAGCAGAACCGAGAGAGCAGCGGTGAGGCCCCCGATACAGCCAAGGGTGCGGGTGCTGGTATACGTAGGGTACCCGAACCGGCTGTAGTGGTCTGCGGGCAATGTCGCCGAGGGCCTGGGTAATGGGTAAGAGATCTCGTGGATGTTGGTTCGGATCTCGTGGTTGGCCTCTCGGGAGCCTCTGGGCGACAGTCTGGGGGCTTCTTGGTAGCAGTTTGGGTGCGTTTTGGGGCCTCTTGGGCCCTCTTTTGGAGCCTCTTGGGGGCCTTTCGGGGCGCTTGGCGGCCTCTGGGGGGCCTCTTGGAGCCTCTGTGGGGCGTCCTGGGGCCTCCTGGGGATGTCTTGCGAGCGTCCCGGCGTTTCTTTGGGGCGTCTTGGGGCTTCCTGGGGGCCTCTTGGGGTGGAGGCCAAATTTTTTCGGTTCCGGGTCCCTGTCTTGGGCCTCTCTTGGGGCCTTCTTGGGGCCCTCTTGGGCCGTCTTGGGCGACTCCTGGGCCGTCTTGGGGCCCTCTTGGGCCGTCTTGGGGCGTCTTGAAGGCCTCTTGGGCCGTCTTGGAACGGTCTTGGGGGCCTCTTGGGCGGTCTTGGAGCGTCGGAAAGCCGGAAAAGCGAGAGGGCCAGAAACTTAAAATTATCCTGGCGAAGGACCCAACCATACGCAAGTGTGAGGACCGCAGGGCAGGTGGGACGAAGCAAGGGGAATTCCCAACGGGGCCACGAACCGTGTGAGGGGTGCGCCAAAATGGGGCGGGGCCGCCATGCGAACCCTGCCACTGGGGCCTTCGGTGGAGCTCCCTATGGGGCCACGAACCGTGTGAGGGGTGCGCCAAAATGGGGCGGGGCCGCCATGCGAACCCTGCCACTGGGGCCTTCGGTGGAGCTCCCTATGTGGCCACGAAACGTGTGAGGGGTGCGCCAAAATGGGGCGGGGTTGACGGGGCATCCCTATGGGGCGTGTGAGGGGTGCGCCACGGGGTTGCCATGCGAACCCTGCCGCTGGGGCCTTCGGTGGAGCTCCACGAACCGTGTGAGGGGTGCGCCAAAATGGGGCGGGGCCGCCATGCGAACCCTGCCACTGGGGCGTTCGGTGGAGCTCCCTATGGGGCCACGAACCGTTTGAGGGGTGCGCCAAAATGGGGCGGGGCCGCCATGCGAACCCTGCCACTGGGGCCTTCGGTGAACCCTGCCACTGGGGCGTTCGGTGGAGCTCCCTATGGGGCCACGAACCGTGTGAGGGGTGCGCCAAAATGGGGCGGGGCCGCCATGCGAACCCTGCCACTGGGGCCTTCGGTGGAGCTCCCTATGGGGCCACGAAACGCTGTACTGGGTGGGTGAAACGCAGGGAGGAGGGAGAAGGAGAAGGAGGAGGAGGGAGGAGGGCAGCGGGAGGAGGAGGAGAGGAGTGAGGACGCGGGCGCTGTCTCTTCAAAACGAGGACCCAACACCACAGGATGGTTGGGAATTACTCCGATCCTCGTGAGGGGTGTGCCGACATGGGGCGGGGCCGTCATGCGAACCCTGCCACTGGCGCCTTCGGTGAAGCTCCCTATGAGGTCACGAACCGTGTGAGGGGTGTGCCGAAAAGGGGCGGGGCCGCCAAGCGAACCCTGCCACTGGGGCCTTCGGTGGAGCTCCCTATGGGGCCACGAACCGTGTGAGGGGTGCGCCGACATGGGGCGGGGCCGCCATGCGAACCCTGCCACTGGCGCCCTCGGTGGAGCTCCCCACATGGCCACGATCCTCGTGAGGGGTGCGCCGACATGGGGCGGGGTCGCCATGCGAACCCTGCCACTGGGGCCTTCGGTGGAGCTCCCTATGGGGCCGCGATCCTCGTGCGGGGTGCGCCAGATTGGGGCGGGGCCGCCATGCGAAGCCTGCCACTGGGGCCCTCGGTTGAACTCCCTATGGGGCCGCGAACCGTGTGAGGGGTGCGCCAGAATGGGGCGGGGCCGCCATGCGAACGCAGCCACTGGGGCCTTCGGTGGAGCTCCCTATGGGGCCACGAACCGTGTGAGGGGTGCGCCAGAATGGGGCGGGGCCGCATGCGAACGCAGCCACTGGGGCCTTCGGTGGAGCTCCCTATGGGGCCACGATCCTCGTGAGGGGTGCGCCGAAATGAGGCGGGGCCGCCGCAGCCACTGGGGCCTTCGGTGGAGCTCCCTATGGGGCCACGAACCGTGTGAGGGGTGCGCCAGAATGGGGCGGGGCCGCCATGCGAACGCAGCCACTGGGGCTTCGGTGGAGCTCCTATGGGCCACGAACCTGTGGGGGTGCGCCAGAATGGGGCGGGGCCGCCATGCGAACGCAGCCACTGGGGCCTTCGGTGGAGCTCCCTATGGGGCCACGAACCGTGTGAGGGGTGCGCCAGAATGGGGCGGGGCCGCCATGCGAACGCAGCCACTGGGGCCTTCGGTGGAGCTCCCTATGGGGCCACGAACCGTGTGAGGGGTGCGCCAGAATGGGGCGGGGCCGCCATGCGAACGCAGCCACTGGGGCCTTCGGTGGAGCTCCCTATGGGGCCACGAACCGTGTGAGGGGTGCGCCAGAATGGGGCGGGGCCGCCATGCGAACACCACAGGATGGTTGGAAACTAATGGCCATGGCGATGATGATGACGATGATGATGCTAGTGGTGATGATGACGATGATGATGATGATGATGATGATGATGATGATGATGATGATGATGATGATGATGATGACGATGATGGGAGAAGAGAGGAGGGCAGCGGGAGGTGAGACGCGGGGCGCTGTCTCTTCAAAACGAGGACCCAACACCACAGGATGGTTGGGAAAAACAGTGAAAATCAACGATTTTGGCCCGAGGCCGTCTTGGGGCGATCTAGGAATCCTGGATCAGTCCGCGAGCGGTCCGGGGGCCTCCCGGGCCCGTCGGGCAGCGGCCCGGAGGCTTTCCGGGCGGCCCGTGAGCTCTCTGGGCGGCCCGGGGCGCTGCCACTGCTTGTACTTCTCGCGCGCGCTTCGCCCGGAATTGTAATATAGATGACGTTGGACTCCAGCTTCGCCTCCCACATTTTGCTCAGCAGCGCCAGGGCCCGCTGCCACTGCTCGCCAGTGACGCACGCACTGATCCCAGCGCTGCAGCTGATGACGTTGGACTCCAGCTTCGCCTCCCACATCTCGCTCAGCAGCGCCAGGGCCCATTGCCACTGCTCGCCCTTCTCGCACGCACTGATCCCAGCGCTGTAGCTGACTAGGGCTGACCCGTGGACTCCGTCCACGACATCTTTCTGGAATGGTTCTCGGAGGAACGGCGCAGATTGTACCGAAAATCTACAAACACGGCGGCGGCTCGGGCGGCGGCAGCGAGACCGCGCCTTCGTGTCCGAGCTCTTGCAGCGCTGCAGCAGCTTGGCCCAGCGCACTGCTCGTTCACCCCCCTCCTATTGAGGACAGTTTCGAAGTCTCTCGGGGATGTGCGTCGAAGTCGAAGCCCATCTGAGGCGTCTCAGGAGCGCTCGGGGAAGGGCTCGGGAGGCCATCGGGGAAAGCCACCGAAAGCGCTGGGGAGGCTCGCAAGGATCTACAGGGAGGGCCCAAGAGAGCTTCAAGAAAAAATTAAATCCAGTGAACTCTTAAGAGAAACCGCTGTTGGGTCGGCCATCACCTCCGGGCGCGCTTTGATGGTGCGATCCAGTCGCATCACCGCCAACGGGAGGGTTTGTTCGCCATGTCCCATTCTGTTCGCCCAGAGGGTCAGTGGAGGCCTTCGGGCGAACAGAACGGGACAGGGCAAGGAATGGGGAAGACATGTCCGAATCTCCTGGGCCCCCCAGATGCTCGTCCGAAGAATGCGGAGAGGTCCCAGGGTCATATCAATTGGCTGCTGTCCCAGGGGTCCGGTCTGCTTGGCCCGAAGAGTTTGCCAAGGCCCCTGGGGGAACAGAATGGCACAGCATATCGGGCAAAGGGGGGCGGTAGCTGGCCTGTCAGACCCGGCGTTCGTCTTCTGCCCAAGCGGCGCGGGGCCCACGGGCCCCAGGGTTGGCGTCCCGCTGGGATTCCTCTTGTTCGCCCACAGGGTTAGAGGAGGCCTCCAGGCGAACAGAATGGGGCAGGACAATGAATGTGGGAGACTTGTCGCAAGCTCCCAGCCCCCCCAAGTGTGCGCCCGAAGGGTGTGGGGCCGCGTTGGCTCCCTCAAAGGGCCGTCTTGGAGCCGTCTAGGCCCGTCTTGAGGGCGCCGTTTGCCCTGATGGGGCCGTCTTGGTTCGTCGTGGGCCCCTCATGGGCGCGTCCGTAGGCCGTCCTGGGCCCATCGGGGTCCTCGTGGTGGGGCTGCCTTGGAGCCGTCTGGGACCGTGAGGAGGCCGCCTTGGAGTCGTCTTGGGCCCTTCCTGTGCGCCGCCTCCTTGGGCCGTCCTGGGCCCAGCAGGGGCCGTGTTGGCACCCTCTTGGGGCTGTCTTGGAGCCGTCTTGAACCGTCGCAGCGCGCCTTGGGTTGTGCTGGGTCCGTCTTGGCCCGTCTTGGGGCCTTCCTGGGCGGTTCTTCGGACCCTCCTGGGACTTTCTGGGGCCTCTTGGTGCATCGGACCGCCGAAACGGCGGGAAACGCAAAGGGTGTAAAAGTAAACAATGGAAAATCTACGATTTTTGCCAGCTGGGACTCTCTTGCCATCTTGGCCCGTCTTGAGTAGGACGAGAAGAATCTATTGACACAACGTGCTATTGATACGTTCCGTCGCCCGTAAGGGGCTATTTGGCAGTTGCTGACCCCCTTCTCGTTGCCGAGCGCGGGGGGGGGGGGGGGGCGGTGGCGCACCGTCCCATCGCCCGCCGCCGCGCACCGCGCGCCTCGGCGGATTTCCAAAGACCTGGCAAGGCAAATCATGCGCGACTCTGGGAAAGTCCCCGGGGGGAAAGATGAACAAATCCGGGAACGTTTTTGAACGTGTCCGGCCTATTTTTGAAAAATACCAAAATCGTTTTTGAAAATTTCTGGGATCGATTTTGAAAATTCCAAAATCCGTTTTGAATAACTCCGGATTTCAGAATTCTTCAGATGTCCTGCGCGGCGGGCGCATTCCACCCCTCAAAACTTGTTTTGAAAATGTCCGGGCTCATTTTAAAAAAATTCCGGAACCGCTTGCGCAAACCAAAAAAAAACAGAAGCGTTTTCTACCACATCCTACAATCCAGAAAAAATGTCCAGGCGGTCTGACGGGCGCGGCCGGCTGATTCACGCGCCGCGCCGCGTGCGATTGGGCGCAGCGCGCGCCGCGCGTTGCGTCCGCGAACAGCACTCGAAGGGGCCACCTCGAAAACAGCGCCATGGCAGCTGCGACTCGCGGACCCCCCAAGAGCAACACAGCATGCAGCTTGGAATCTTCGAGGGCGCTCCGATGCGCGAAAAATGCACCGCGAACATCGCGCAAAGAACCTGCGCGACGGAATGCGCTCGACCATTCGTCCCTGGAGCCCGCGCGGAAGAACAGGAAAACCTGGAAATCTGGAAAACTATCAATATCAATACTTCATGCTCCTCTGATTGAGGCCCCGAACTGGCGCGTCCTTGGGCCGTCCTGGGCGCACCCTCCTGGGACCGTCTTGGAATCGTCTTGGGCCGTCTTGAGCGCGCCCTGGGCCGTCCTGGGCCGGTCTGGGGCCGTGTTGGCACCCTCGCGGCGAGGAAGCTCGGAGGCGGGCTCGAGGCCTCTTCGGGGCCATTTTGGAAGCTGTTGGGGCCTCTGTAGGGGCCTCGTTTGGGCTCCTTGGGAGCCTCCTGGGGCCTCTTCGGGGGATTCTTGGCGGCCCCTTGGGGCCTCTTGGGGGCCTGTTTGGGCCTCCTGGCGCCCTCTTGGGGCGGAAGGCTCGGATTTTCGGTCCGTGGTCCCCCTCTTGGCCCCCTCTTGGGCCTGTCTTCGGGCCCTCGTGGGCCGTCTTGAGCGTCTCTTGGGTCGTCTTGGGGCCCTCTTGGGCTGTCTTGGGGCGCTCTTGGAAGCCTCTTGGGCCGTTCTGGGGCGCTCTTGGAGGCCTCTTGGGCCGTCTTCCAGCGTCGGAAAGCGGAAAAGGCGAGAAGGCCAAAAATCCTTCCAAAACCGTTGTAAAGCGGACGATTTTGAGGCCCAAAACCGTCCAAAACCTCCCGAGGCGGTCCCCTCGTCCGCCCCCCTCGCTTCGAAGCAGTTTTTAAGCCCCGTGGCACCTCTTGGGGATCTCTTTTGGGCTCCTGGGGGCCTCTTGGGCCTCCACTGGATTCGCTGCCCTCGGTCGGCAATCGTCGATCCTACGACGACTCTCCCCAACGGAGAAACATCGAAGGCCCTCGGAGCGTCCAACATTGTTCTTTTGTGCCTTCGATATGCCGGTCGCCTCTCGTCCGCTCCCCCCCTCCTGGAAGCAATTCTGAAGCCACTTAGGGCTTCGTGGGGGCCGTTTGGGGATCTCTTGGGGCGTTTTTGCCTGCGATATGCCTGTCGCCTCTCGTCCGCTCCCCCGCTCCTGGAGGGAATTCTGAAGGCACTGAAGGCTTCGTGGGGGCCGTTTCGGAGCCTCTTCGGCCTTCGTTTGGGCCTCCCGGGGGGGCTCTTAGGGCCCTCTCGGGCCGTCTTGGGTGCCTCTTGGGCCATCTTGGGGCCGTCTGAGACCCGCCTCGGCGCCTCTTGGGCTGTCGTGGGCCGTCTTGGGCCGCTCCTGGGGTCATCTTGGGTGCCTCTTGGGCCGTATTCGGCACCTCCTGGGCCGTCCTGGGGCCGTCCTGGGGCGTCTTGGGACCGTCTGGGGGCCCTCCTGGCCCGTCTTGGGGCTCTCTTGGGGTCCTCTTCGGCCGTCTTGGAGCGGTCGGGGGGGCTTCTTGGGCCGTCTTGGAGCGTCGGGAAGCCGACGAGGCGAGGAGGCCGAAAACATCGAAAAACACAGTAGAAATCGACGATTTCTGTCGCTCGGAGCCCTCTCGGGAGGCCTCTTCGGGCGTCTCGGACGCCTCTTGGGCCGCCTGGGGCGAATCTCGGGCGTCTTGGGTCCATCTTTAAGCGTGCCGGGGCTCTTCGGGGCCGTCTTGGGGGCTTCTGGGGGCCCTCTCGACATGTCCTGGGGCCTGCCTGGGCGGCCCGGGGCGGCCCGGGGCCAGCCCGGGGCGGTTTTGAGACATTTGAGCCTGCGCCCTTCTGGCACGCACGTGCTTCTGCAATGTAGTAGAGACTAGCGTGCACCTGTGGATTAAATCCACGGTGCGCTGAACCTGGGACGTGCACGCCGCGCGTGTGAGCTGGCGACAGCGTACCAGATCAGCTTGTCTGAGCCGAGCAGCTTCTCGAAACGCCCTCCCCGACCATGCTGGTATGGGCGCTGTACCTCCAGGAGCTGGCGGATGCCAGCTTCAGCACCGACATCTCCGGGGCCGTCGTGGCAGCTCCTGTGGCTGCCTTGGGTCTCTCTTGAGAGCCGTTTGGGGCGCTCTAGGGTCCCTCTTGACCAGGTAACGGGCTCTGCCCGGCCGTGCCGGAGCCCTCTGGCGCCGTCTTGGAGCCATGTTGGGACCACGGGGGCCGACTCGAAACCCTGTGGGGCCGGCCGGCTAGGGCCTTCCTGGGAGCCGCTGGGGCCGTCTGGGGCCTCTGCCACGTCCTCTGAACGCCCTCTGGGACAGGCTTGGGGCCGCATTGGAATCGTGTTGGAGCCCTCATGGGCCATCTCGGGGCGCTCTTGGGTAGCTCTGAGGCCGCTCGTGTCGTATCGGAATCGTCTTGGTGCCCTCCTGGGCCATTTCGGGGCGCTCTTGGGTAGCTCTGAGGCCGCTTGGGTCGATCCGCGAGGCCCTTGTAGCCACCGTGGGCGGTCCGGAGCTGGAAAGAAGGAGAGGCAGAAAAATAGTTAAAAAAACACATAGGGAATCCAGAACATCTGCCTCTGGAAACGTTCCCGCGGGGTGTCTGAGGGTTGTCTTGGGGCGTCCTGCCCCAAGAGGGGTCGCAGAAAACGCCTGGTGCATGCTACAAGGAGGTGGTACGCTGTAGTATCCATTTGGTCGCCGATTCGTGCTCTCTGGAAGCCCTCGTCGGACCAGTCCGAAGAATCGTCTTCGTCGCTCTGCCGAGGAAGGGCAGGCACGGAGGATGGAGAGAGGGCGGCGCCTTCTTCAAACTGGGGCTCTCGCCGGGGCTTCCCTGGCGGGCCTCTTGAAGTGTCCCGAGAGGAGGCGCCGTGTGAGGCGGGGCCCGGGGCCTCCTGGAGGCTGGGGGGGGCTACCGGAGCAGGCGCGGAGGATGGAGAGAGGGCGGCTCGTTCTTCAAAACGGGACGCTCGCCGGGGCTTCGCTGGAGTGCCTCTTGAGGTGTTCCGAGAGGAGGCGCCGTGTGAGGCGGGGCCCCGGGCCTCCTGGAGGCTGGGGGGCTACCAGAGCAGGCACGGACAATCTGTTGAAAACTCGAGCGGTTTCTCCGTGTGTCCCTAGGAATGGCCTCAAACACACCATGTTTGTGGAAATTCTCAGACGGCGGTGTCCTGGGAGGTTCGCGAAGACGACCCTGCAGGGGCGGCGGCGTTGACGGCATATAGCCATCCCAAATGGTTTTGACGCCATTCAAAGGGACACACGGGGAAAACGTTTGGTTTTCAGCATTGTTTAAGGGAACTCACTGGGACGGCACAGCGAGGTGCAAGCAGCACGCGCAGCATGGCGCGATGAGGTGATCTGGGCAATTTGTTGTACCCTGCCCGTTCCCTCGGGCGAGGGCGCGCGTGTCTCGGTGCTGTCGGCGCCGCGCGCTCGACTCTCGGAAAAGCGGACGCGATGCGCAGTCTCCCAGGGCTCTGGCCCGACCCTGCGCTAGCTGATGACATCGGGCTCCAGCTTCGCCTCCCACATCTCGCTCAGCAGCGCCAGGGCCCACTGCCACTGCTCGCCCCTCGCGCACGCGCTGATCCCAGCGCTGTAGCTGATGACGTTGGGCTCCAGCTTCGCCTCCCGCATCTCGCTCAGCAGCGCCAGGGCCCGCTGCCACTGCTCTCCCTTCTCGCACGCGCTGATCCCAGCGCTGTAGCTGAACAACGGTGTGATGAACCTGGGACGCGCACGCTGTGGGTGAACAGCTCGTCGAAGTTGAACAGCTTAGGCGTCCCTGGGGCCGTGTCGAGGGCATGTTGAGCCCTCCTGCGAGCCTGGTTGGGGCGTGTTGAAGGCCTCTTGCGGTTTGGGGGCGCTTCGGGGGCCTTTCCCAGGCTGTCCTCCAGAGCTTTTCCGGGGGGACAGCCTGGGAAATTGACTCTGGGTGCGTGCTGTGAGGTTGCTGTCAGAAGGTCCCTCAGGATTTGTTGCAGGCTCTGGGAGCTGGGGCTGGAGGCTGTCTTCGAATATCCTGGGGGTCTGCGCCATCTCAGAGTGCTCCAGGAAGGGATCTCGTGGTCTTGGGGCTGTTTTGGGGGGCCACCGAGGGCTCTACTCGGCCGTAGAGGGGGGAGCGAGATGCTGGTCCCCGCAGTGTCTGCAGGTCGCCCCCCCTCCCCCCCCTGACACCCCAGATCGGCCGTGGAGGGGAAGCGAACGAAATGGCTGCAGGCCCCCCCTATCACCCCTAACAGGCGGATCTGATTATGATCTCTCTGATTGTTTTTTTTTTGGAGGAGGAGGGGGAGGAGGAGGGGGAGGAGGAGGAGGAGGAGGAGGAGGAGGAGGAGGAGGAGGAGGAGGAGGAGGAGGAAAGGGCGGCCAGAGCCTCGAGGAGGAAAGGAGGAACAGCTCCGAGGAGACGGTCCCCCCCTGGTCAGTCCCCCGGTCGGCCGTAGGAGGGGAGGGGCCTTGAGGGCGCATCTGGGCCATCTCGGCATGGTCCTGGGGGGCTCGTTGGCAAAAAAATGATCTCGACGGAAGTTTTGCATACGTTTGCTCTGTTTAAATTCGATTTCTCGAAATTTGAACATTCGTTAGGGCTCTAAGGGGGGAGGGCTGGAGGACGAATCCGGGCAATCTCGGAAAGGTTCCAGGGGGCTAATTGGCAAAAAAAACTCGACGGAAGTTTTGCATACGTTTGCTCGGTTTCAATTCGATGTCTCGAGATTTGAACATTCGTGAGAGCTCTAATATTTTTCCCCCCACCTTCGGTCTTATTCCCGATCGCCATAATCTCAGCTCGATCGGGTACCTAATACTGGAACGCTCTCGGGAGCTCCGTGGGAACACCGTCGGAGTTTCTCGGCAAACGCCCGGGGTTTTGTGGTCGCCTCTGGGGCATCTCGAGGCGGCCCTTGAACCGCACTTGGAAGCTCCGTGGGGACTATCGGAATCTCTTGCGAACCTCTCAGGCGTCACGGAGTGTTCTGGAGCCTGCAGTGGGGGACTGGTGCTTTCTTGGGGGCGTTCGGGGTTTGGAGAGACGGCGACAGGGTGGCGTGGCTCGAAGCACTATCCTTGGGAGCTCCTTGGGAACCAGAGTCTCTTGCGAGACTCTGGGACATGTGGGAATGGTCCTTGGAGGGTTCTTGGCTCAGTAGGGGCTGCGGGAAGGGCGTCGTCTGGGCTCCCATCGGCCCCTCTTCGAGACCTCAAGCAGATCTCTCCAGAGCCTCTGAGAGCCCTCTTGGCTCATTTCGGTGATTTCTTGGGCATCTCGAGGGACTCTTGAGCCAACATGGTGCCATGTTGGAGGTCTCGGGTCGTCTGGGAGCTCGCTTGGGTGCCTGTTGGGCAGCTCCTAAGGCCCTCTTGTAGCTGTCTTGGGGGCCACAGGAGGCTCCATGAGGCTGCCTTGGGCTTCTCCTGGGCAATCTTCGGGCCCTCTGGGGCGGTCTTGGGACACTGGGCGGGGTCTCATGGGCCATCTTGGGGCGATCTGGGATGGCAATGGAACCGTCTGGGGCCGTTCTTGGCCCGAAATGGCGAGAACACGGAAAACCTTCAAAAGGCATTGGGAAATCTACGGTTTCTGCCTCGGGGGACCGTCATCGGGGTCTGGCTGGGCCGACTTCGGAGGCACTTGGCCCGTCCTCGGGCTGTCATGGTGCCTTTTGGTTTCTCCTGGGACGTTCTCGCGCCCTCTGGGGCGCCTCGGAACGATGTTTGGGCTGCCTGAATAGAGGCCTCCTAGATGGGGTCGGAGTAGGGGGGGTCGGAGGATTGCACGGCATCGCCGATACATCGCCAATGCATCGGCGATGCTCTTGCGACGTCGGAAATGTATCGGCGATGTCGGCGCGGGAAAAACGGCCCCCCCCATCGAGCCGTATCGCCGATGCATCGCCGATGCATCGCCGATGCATCGGCGATGCGGCGCGATCCTCCGACCCCATCTACACGTCGTTCATTTCTGATCGTGCTGATTTCTAATTCTGCTCGTTTCCATTTGTTCCTGGCCCCCTAGTGGCCAGAAAGAGGCTCAGGGTAGAACACTTAGAAATGAACGGATCTCGGCCCCCCACACATACAAAAACTTCAGAATACTTAGGAATGAACATACTCCGACCCCACTTAGGAAGCCTTGACTGAAGCCATGTTGGAGTCACCAGGGGGGCTCTCGGGAACTGTCGGGGAGCTGCGGGGCGCAGTGGGCGGTCGGGGGCAACGGGCGCAGCGCTGGCGTGTCTCGCGCACGCGCAACGGCCAGAAGTGTAGTACAGACAGATGACGCCGGGCTCCAGCTTCACCTCCCGCATCTCGCTCAATAGCGCGAGCGCTGGCTGCCACTGCTGGCCCTTCTCGCACGCGCTGATCCCAGCGCTGTAGCTGACTAGGGCTGAACCGTGGACTCCGTCCACGACATCTGGCCGAGAGCATTCTTGGGCGAGCGGCGGGGATGCTGCTGAAAAGCTGTCCTCATGGCGGTCAACCCCTCGGCTTCGAGGGGGACTCTGGAAGCCCTCTTGGGCTCTCGTCGGTGCCGTCCGGGCCGTCTCGGAACTGTCTTAGGCCGTCTTGGGCGCCTCTTGGGCGATCTGGGGGCCGTCTTGGACCGTCTTGGGCGGCTCTTGGGGCTGTCTTCTTTGGGGCTGTCTTCGTCTTGGAGCCCTGATAGGGGCTTCTTGGGCCGATCGTGGGGGGGCTCTGTGGCCGTCGTGGACGCGTCGGAGACGAAGAGCACGAGAATGCGACAACTGTAAGTTTCCCGACGGGACTGGGACGACTTGCGCGTCTCGGGCCGATCTCGGGGCTGTCCTATGGAATCCTCGAGGGCCGTCTTCGGAGGCTCCCGGCCTGTATTTGTCTTGCTCGGGGCCCTGTGGGGAAGCTTCTGGGGAGGTCCCACGAGGACCTTGGAGATCTGTCGGGCCCGCTTGGGCCAATGTTGGGCCAATCTCGAGCGTGTGTGGCACATCTGGGGGCCTGTTGAGCCGACTTGGGGCCCTCTGGGCCCGTCTTGGGGCTCTCTTTGGGTCCCTTTTCGGCCGTCTGGGAGCCGTCTTGGGAACGCCTTGGGCGGTCTTGAATCGCCTGGAAGCCGAGAAGGCGAGCACCGCAAAAACCTGGCAAAAAGCAACGAAATTCAATGCTTTGTCCTGCTTGGGGCCCTCTGGGGAAGCTTCCTGGGAGGTCTCTCGGAGCACCTTGCAGACCTCTCGGGCCGGCTTGGGCCAATCTTGGACCAATCTTGAGCGTCTGGGGCCCATCTGGGGGCCTGTTGAGCCGACTTGGAGGCCCTCTGGGCCCGTCTTGGGGCTCGCTTGGGGGCCTCTTCGGCCGTCTCGGAGGCGTCTGCGGAACGTCTGAGGCCGTCGTGGATCGTGTGGAAGCCGATAAGGCGAGCACGGCAAAAACCCTGCAAACAACCATGAAAATCAATGTTTTTTCCTGCTCGGGGCCCTCTGGGGAAGCTTCCCAGGAGGTCTCACGGAACATCTTGGAGACCTGTCGGACCGGCTTGGGCCTCTCGGGGCTCTCTTGGCGTGTGTTCGAGCCTGTCTGGGCGGCCCGGGGCGGCCCGGGGCCAACCTCTGGGGGCCTGTTGAACCGATTTGGAGGCCCTGTGGGCCGTCTTGGGGCTCTTTTGGGGGCCTCTTCGGCCATATTGGAGGCGTCTTGAGAACGTCTTGGGCCGTCGTGGATCGTATGGAAGCCGACAAGGCGAGCACGGCAAAAACCTTGGAAAAAACATGAAAATCAATGTTTTTTCCTGTTCGGGGCTCTCTGGGGAAGCTTCCTGGGAGGTCTCTCACGGAACACCTTGGAGACCTGTCGGGCCGGCTTGGGCCTCTTGGGGCTGTCTTGGCGTGTGTCCGAGCCTGTGTGGGTGGCCCGGGGCGGCCCGGGGCCAGCCTCTGGGGGCCTGTTGAGCCGACTTGGAGGCTCTGTGGGCCCGTCTTGGAACCGTTGTGGGCCGCTCTTCGGGCCGTCTTGGGGTCCCGTTGGCCTGTCTTGGGCGCCTCTGGGGCCGTCCTGGGGCCGCTTTGGACCGTCTTGGGGCCCTCTTGGACTGTCTTGGGGTCCTCTTGGGGACCTCGTGGGCCGTCTTGGAGTGGTCTTGGATGCCTCTGGGGAGGTTTCGGAGCGTCGGGAAGCCGAAATAGTGAGGAAGGAATGAACCTCGGAAAAACCAATGAAAATCAACGATTTGGGCCTCTCGGGGCTCTCTGGGGAGGCCTCTTGGGAGGCCTGTTGGGCCGTCTTGGGGAGCTCTTGGGCCGTCTTGGGCCAATCTCGGGCGTCTTGGCCGGATCATTGCGCGTCTCGGGGCCCTCTTGGGCCGCCTTCGGGGCATCGTGAGCGGGTCGGAGCCGTCTTGGTTGGATCGGCTCGGAGCCGTCTTTGGGCCGTCGGGGCGGCCTCCGGAGCGTCTCGGAGCCGTTTCCCGGCATTTGGCCCTTTTTCCTTCCGGCACGCGGTTCCTCCGGCGGCCTCCGGAGCGTCTCGGGGCCGTTTCCCGGCATTTGGCTTTTTTTCCTTCCGGCACGCGGTTCCTCCGGCCATGTAGTATAGACAAGGGCTGACCCGTGGACTGCGTCCACTCGCGGGAGGAGGGGGAGTGCCGCCAGGCGCATTCAAGTACGTTAGGCGCCACGTTGGCTTCCCAACTCTCGCTGAAAAGCTGGCCAGCGGTCGCCCCGCCCCCGGGGGCCAGCGTGCATGGGCTGACCCGTGGACTGCGTCCTCTTTCAGCAATGAAAGGGGAGGGGATATTTCCGAAAAGCGCGTCTCCAGTTTTTCTGCGCCGAGACGCTCCTTGAGTCGTGGAGAGCTTGACAACAAAATTTCACGCCTGGGCAGCGTGTTAAATCTGTTCGCGGCATGCCGGAGGCCTCAGGGATGGGCCCCAGGAGCCGCGGACAACATTCAACACGCCACCCTCAGCATTAAATTTTGTCCTCAAGCTCGGGGCGCGCGGGACCCTCACGTTAAGTCTCGTCCTCGGGCCCAAACCCCGCGTCAAATTTCGCCCTCGGGCGGTTATGCCGCGCACTGTGGCGGCCTTGGTGGGCCTCCATGGGCCCAGGTCGGAGCCGTCGTAGGCGGCGTCGGGAAGCTTCTGGGGCGTCTTGGGGCTATCCTTGAAGGTGTCTGGGACCGTCTGGGGCCATTTCGGGGCTCCCTGCGGGCATCATCGGCGGCCGGAGCCTGAAAAAAGCTGGAAGGGTAAAACTTTCTTTTCTACGGAAGGGAATTCATGGTTTGGGCCTCTTCGGACTGTCGCTGGAGCCGTCGGATTCCGAGAATCGGGCGACTCGGCGCGCCCGTTTGTGCTGGGGGACAAGATTTAACGCGTGGGCAGCGCGTTAAATCTTGTCCGCGCCAGGGCCGGGGCCTCAGCGCCCAGCCGCAACGCGAAGGCAATCAAGACATGCAAACCGAAACTCGGAACCGCCAGGCGCCTGCTCGCGCCCAGGCGCATCCCGGTCACTGCCAAAACTTTCGCGCCCGAGCGCGTGCGCCGGAGTGCCCTTTCCACAATGGAAAAGCTCCGATTCTGAGCTGCTGGGATCTCATCAGCCGCCCCAGCCGTTGCCACTGCGCTGCTTGCCATGGCCGTTCTGATTGGCCCGGCTGGCCCAGGGGCTCCTGGAGCGGCAGTTCAATTGGGGAGAGACTGGCGCGCGGCCCTTGCCCGCGTCGGCCTTGCCGGTGGTCCACCCTTCGGGGTCGACTGCTTGCTGCCGCCGGCCTTGCCGCTGTTGCCCTCGGCCTGCGTCGGTTGCGCAGGTGCCCTGGGCTGCTGCTTTGCCGGCGCGGCCCATGGCCATCAGCGCCGCGTCGCGAGCGTCACGGACGATTTCGCGGTCCAATTTCTGAAAGAAGTGCGAGGTGTCTGCCTCGCCTCTTTCGAGACAACGCGACATCTCGCGGCGCGCGCGCCAGTCCTGGAAATGAGCCGCGCGCGCGCCGCCGCCAAACTCCTCGGCCGCCCCTGTCAGCAAAAAGACGAAACCCAGGACCTCGGACGCAGAACAGACCTTCATAATGCAGATCTTGAGCCCCCACGTCACGACGCGGCCTTAGAAAGTGGCGAGCCCGGTCCTCCTGCGCCCGCGCGCGGCGCATCTCAAGCGACGCGCGAATGCGGTCCACCCAGGGCCCGCCTCGCGCGGCTCCGCTGGGGCCTGCGGGCTGCCTGGAGGTCGCCCCCGTCGGCGCCTCCGACGCAGGCTCTGCCCCGGTCGGCGGCGGCGCGGCCGTCGGCCCCCCACTTCGCAGCAAGCTCCTCGGAGGGCAACGCTTCCGAAGGGAAGTTCTGCGGACCGACCTCGCGGATCCGGTCCGCCGAGCTGAAAGACATGCCCTTCTTGGGCCGAGTGTTTGCCTGTTTCGCGACGCCACGCGCGGCCTCCGCGAGGGCGTCGCTGTTCGAAGCGGGCGCGGCCGTCGCAAGTGCGCCGCCGGAGCCCGAACTGCCGCTCCCAGGGGTGGCCACCTGAGCGACGCATTTGCTCCGAACGCGCAGGGCGCGCGCGATCTGCGCCGGCGTGAACTCCAGCAATTTCCACGGTTCAAGGTAGGCCTCGTCATTGAAGGGGGGGATCCCCTGGCCTGGCTTGAGGCCCTCATCCCGCGGATGACGACGTCGCTGTAATCGCTGGGGTGGGCGCTGCCGACCAAGTTGGCCAGGGCCCCGGCCGCGCTGGAGTAGATGCGCAAACCGCGCTTGGCCCGCGGGGCCTCGTCCACCTCCAGCACGAACCGGGCCCGGTTCACCTCTCCGAGCTGGTGGCGCCAGCAAGGGCTGCGCCCCGCAGACCTCCGAGATCGGCGGCGACTTCTGCGTCGGCGACAGACACCTGCGCCGCGCCTCTGGGCAGCAAAATGAAACTGCAGACCGGCGAGCTGGGCGAACAGAAGTAAACGACTCGAGCCGTCGAGGCCGCGGACAACACCAGCCGCAACCACGCAAAACGCAAGGCGCGAGCGGGCGAACCCAGCAAATCACGCGCGAAGAGAGACCCCGCGCAGACACGGGCTCCGCGGCCGCTGGGGCCGCCCAGCGCGATTGCGGGCGCACCCGTGGGAACCCAGCGCCAGCGAGCGCCAATGCGGCTGCTGGGGCCGAAAGGCGATTGAGTGAGAACCCAGCGCTACCAGGGGCCAGCGGCCCCCGACGCCGCCCAGCGCTGGCAAGGGCGCGCCAATAGGACTTAGCAAAGGTTATTGGCTACCAAAGCTGCCAAGCGTCAGCCGGGGCGCGCGCGTGGAAACCCAGCGCCAGCACGCGCCATTGGCTGCTGGAGCTGCCCAGCGTTAGCGCGGCCGCGCCGTCGGGAATCCAGCAACAGTAAAGGCAATTGGCACCTGGAGCTGCCCTGCGCTAGCAACGGCAATTGGCTGCCGGAGCTGCCCGTCGCAAGCGAGGGCGCGCCTGTCAGACCCAGCGCTAGCATGGGCCATTGGCTACCAGAGCCGCCCAGCGATAGCAGGGGCGCGCGCGCGGGAACGCAAGCAAGGGTACTCGGCTACCCGAAATGCACAGCTGCCGGGGCCGCCCAGCTTTATCCAGGACGCACCGTCGAGACGGCACCCAGCGTTAGCAAGGCTCATTGGCTCTGGAGCCGCCCAGCGTCAGCAAGGGCGCACCAGTGGGACGGAACCAAATTGTTAGCAGCCGCTAGTCGCAGGGCCCGCTCTCCACGAGCGCCCCGATGCAACTCGCCGCAACGACGCAGCGCCGCGCGCCGCGAACGCGGGCGTCGTCCTCCGACGATCGCCCCAGGTAGATCCCGCAGCCCCGCGCGGTTTCGAACTCGGCCGCGATCGGGCCAGGCTGCCGCCTCGCCGAAGGGCGGGGCCTTTTTGTTGCAATACTTCTCGGCTTGGAGCTCGCAGGGCGTCGCGCAGTCTGAGCGACGGGCGAGGAGCGCATCGTGAGTCCTCGGTGCGTCGCGAACGACCCAGGCCATCAGGGGGTGCTTCGGCCCACTCGCGATGCCGTACTTTGCCCCGATGGCCCTCCTCCCAGCGAATCCCCTTGCTCGTCTTCAGAGGGGGCCTGAACGTCTGGTTGCTGCCGATGTCTCTCGCCACCTTGATCGCCGCATCCTTTGGCTGCGTTCTCGGGGCCGCTGAATAGCGACCTTCTCGCGCCCCGGCTTCTCCACGCCGCTGGAGACACTCCTGCGCGAACAGGTATCCGCCCCCTGTCGCCTCGCACCAGGTCGAGGCCGTGCTTTGGTGCGCATTGTCGATCTCGTGCGTTGCGGGGCGCGCTCTCGTCCTGGCGCATCGCCGGCTGCGTAGTCGATCTTGGCCACTAGGGCGCCCTCGATCTCATTGATCCTCTCGCGCATGTCGCCCAGGCCTCGCAGCAAGATAGGCATCGGTGACGGATTCGCGGCCCTCGCTCGTAGAAAATTGAGGCGCGCGCCTGCCCCCCTCGCAGCCCCAGAAAGAATGCGCGCGTAGCGCTTGCATCCGTTAACATGTGGCCGCGCTGAGGTGTCAGCGCGCTGCTGTGTGATTCCATATGGCCCTCTGCACAGCCGCATGCAGCATGGGCCACGCTGCTCTGGATCGCCCCTGTCTTCTTCGAGCACGCAACCTGGCCGCGCCGTCGCTCGCGCAGTGGCAGGCGATGCAAAACCTGAGTGCGCGATTATGTCTGCGTGCGCAAACCTGCTTCAATGTTGCGCCATGCAATGCCAGCACTCCTCGGCAAAGGAGCCCAGCATGGGCAGGGTAGCCGCGCGTCGGTTGCAGTCTGTTGAAGCGTGGAAAAATCGAACGTTCAGATCGCCATGCCGTTGCCCGCATGGCGCAGCAAAGCGCCCCGCGATCGCGCGGCCCGCGGTTCCGCGTGGAATTTGCAAGGAACGCGCTGGCGCGCGATCGGCTACAACTGCCGTCGGTCGTTAGGGCAACGGCCCCCCCTGCGCCACCGAGGGCAATCGCCCCCGCTGCGACTGCACGCGCAATGACTTTGTTTCTTGCGTTGCGACGTTGCATTGCGGCGTTGCTATCCGCTGCCGCGAATTTCTGTCTCGCGTTCGACAAGCGCCTCCGCGCGGCCATCCCGCGAAAGCAGCGCGCGCGCAACGCGTGCACCCTGCGACGCGGTGGCCCCCCACGCGCCGCCCCAATTTAGAGGCGTTGCTGTTCCCGCGCCCGCGATGCGTCGATCCCCCATCGCATGAGTCGCCCCCCCCCCCCCCCTCGTAACCAGCCAAAGAACGAGGTCAACCGCGGGCGCGCGCATTCACTTGGCTTGAACCGCGCATGCGCCGCGCGAGAACTGCTCGCCAGATGGGCGTTCATGTGATATGGCGGACCCGAAGCGCACCTGAACCACGCATGAGCCACTCCAGGATCGTGGCTGGGCAGCCACTATGACTTGAGAGGTCTACGCCGCGCGCGAGCCGCAACTGCAAAGCGCTGAAAGCGCCCCTCAAACCACGCCTAAGCCAAGCTTGAACAACAGGTGCAATACACGAAAGTTGCGCAAGATGCACTAGTCCACGCCTGAACCGCCCCTGAAGCAGACCTGATGAACACCATAACCACGTCTGAACAACTCCTGGGCTGCCCGACACCTGAAACGGATGCTCATGTTGTTTGAGTCGCGCCCGCGCCACGGCTGAACCGCGCCTTAAGCACGCCTGAACCACGGCTGAACCACGCCAGACATGGCTGCCAGAAGTCCAGCTTGCATTTCTTGTGCCTGAGTCGCAACTGCACCGCGACTGAAACGCGCCTGAATCACGCATCAACCACGCCTGGACCAACCCTGCACCACGCTTTAGCCAATGCGGAACCACATCTCAGCCGGATGCCAAAATTCCTATTCACATGTCGCTTGCTTCAGTCGCACCATCCCCATGGCTGAGCCGCGCCTGAACCGGGCCTCAACCACACCAGAACCGCGCTTTAACTACGATTGAACCACACCTGAAACGCAGGCCAGAGTCCCCATTTGCCTGTCGCTGTCTCGAGACTCGCACGAGCCACGGCCGTATCGCGCCTGAGCAACGCCTGAGCCAAAATTGAATCACACCTGAACCACCCCGGAACCATGGCTGCACCACGCCTGACAGGGATGTCACAACTCCTACTTGCATCCGTTCTCCTTGAGTCGCACCCGCGCCACGTCTGAACCGCGCGTGAACCGCGCTTGAACCACGCTGGACCCCGATTGAATCATGCTTGAACCACGGCTGAACTACGCCTGAAACGGATGCTGAAATTCTTGCTTGAATGTCGTTTGTTGGAGTCGCGCCCGCGCCACGTCTGAACCGCGATTGAACCGCGCCTGACCCCCGCTTGAATCACGCTTGAACCACGGCTGAACTATGCCTGACACGGATGCTGAAGTTCTTGCTTGAATATCGTGTGTTGGAGTCGCGCCCGCGCCGCGGCTGAGGTGCGCCTGGGCAGTGCGTCCCTGAGCCCCGCATGACGCCGCCTAAATCGCGCCTGAACCATGGCTGGCGCACGCCTGCAAGGGATGCCAGAGTTCCTATTGGCATGTAGTTTGCTTGGGCCGCGCCCAAGCCCGACGGACTGGCCCGGCGGGCCTCTAGATCGGCCAGGGTTCTGGCGGGCCCCTCAGCGGCCAGCGGGTTGCGGCTCGAAAATTCTGCGCTGGGGCACGCGGGGGCTCTCATCGGGGCCGCCGTGGCCCAGCGGGCGGCGGGCGCCTTCGAGGGCGACCGGGCTTAGTCCCACTTCCCTATTTTGTCTTGATTGCACAAGAGCTGGCGCCGCCCACGCGTTTCGCATTGGCGTCGCGCGAGTCACGCAAGACAATGCGCGCGCCGTTTCCGAGCGATACAACGCCAGCCGCAGCGCGCTGCATGCCGCTCATATCGCGGGCGCCGCAATGGTGTGACACATCGGACGGCAGCGGTATCTGTTTGAACCACTTCGCATCTGACAGCGGGCGCCCTGCGCGATTGCCCGCCATGCGTCGTAGCTGCGCACCGCAAGCGCGCGGGTGCTCTGATGGATCGACTGCCACTTCATAGACGCATGCACGACCTGTCGCGAGCATCTCATGACCGTGGATATTATCGTCGGAGCTGGCGGGGCCACAATGGTGCACGCAGCGTGCAATGTTCGCGCCGCGATGCGCGCGGCGCGCTTGATTGCGTGCCGACCATCTCCAGGGCTGCTGTTTTGCAAACAGATGCCCATCTAGGCCTCGCCCCCCCCCCATGCGAAGTCCGCGCGCCGCGCTGCGTGTTCTCGGCTCTGGTTGGCATTTCTGGCGCGGTCACCGCCGCGGCCTCGGGCCTCGCGACCGTCGCGACCCGCCCCTCTGGCTGGCCCACCTGGGCCGCGAAGCGCTGGGTCGGGGCCGTTGCCGCCGAGCCGCGGGCGAGCAGTCCGTTCGCGCTGAGCTTCGCGCCGGCGCGGCTCCTAGCTGTCGCCCCCAGGAAGACCGCACCGAGCACCCTCATCAGCCCAAGCTGCAATTCGCCCTCTGCTCGAATACCGCGCGGTCGAGGGCGGGCCCGATGAGCGGTCTGGCGGGAACTCCGCCCCGACGCTGCCTCGTTGATGCTCTGGCGCTCAGAAGCGCTTGCAACACCTATTCGACGTGGAATCTCGCGCTGATATCGTCGTCGGTCTAGGCCATCAATTTCGCCAGCGCGTCGCCGAAGTGCCCGGGCGGGGCCCCGCTCGCCGCCTCGATCTCTGGCGCCCTGCAATGCGTAGCGGGGCAGTCGGGGAAATGCGCCGGGCCGCGCGCGCGCCCCCCCGCCGCGTCGACCGCCTCCCCTGCGCCTGCGCCGCCCTGGCCGCCCGGCCCGCCGATCGCGGAAATCCTGGCGGCGCCCTCGCACTCGCAGCACTGGGCAACTGGGCGACGCTTGAACTGACCGCTGCGCCCGAGTAGTCGCGCGCCGGCACCTGCTTCTACCGCTCGCCCGCGCGGGCCCACCCCCATCCAGCTCTCGCCCCAGCTGCTGTTACCGCCCCGCGCGCTCACGCCCCTGACCTTGGCGTAGCACTCCTCCTGCCCGCCCCCGCTTGCCGCGTCGTCCGCAATGGCCCCAGAACTTCTTGTCGCCGTCATCGTTGGAGTGGTTGTGCCTGCTCGCCGTCGTCGTTGAAGTGGTTGTGCCTGTGCTTGCCCTTTCCGTTGCCGTCGCGTCGTTTGCGTTTTGTCTCTACCTTCGGACGCGCCACGCGCTGCGCCTGCGCTGTTGATCGCGCCGCAGTCCATCGGCTGATTGGTGAGGGGGAAATCCGCAATGACACTCTTGGTCAATGTCCACTGGGTCTCTTCCTTTTGAACGGACACCATCTCGAGACTGCGCGGAATCTCTGGAAATCTAGCAACCAGGACTGCCGCGCGCACGTTGTCGCCAGCGTCCGGCGCGCGAGCTTCCTGCACCTTTCAACGGGCCTCTCGAACTTCGCCGCGTCATCGAGGATCTTGCTTCACCGCCGAAGTCGAAACCCAGTGAGTTCACCTGTGTGGATAGGGTGCTGTGGATCATGCTGGCAGCTCAGCCTCTGCTACGCCTCGAATCCGTCCTGGCTGCTAATATTTTCGATGGTGCCCGCATTCTCCCTCCGTGTCCTGCAAATCTGCGGCGAGGGCCTCGACGCCCATGACGGCCTCTGTGGGTCCTCTGGCGCTTACAAGCGCTCCGCTGCCATCTGAACAACTACGAATGACCGGTCTTGTCACCGCAACATCTTGGATACCGAAACGGCTCCAATACACGCGTGTCGCGCGCATGCAAAATAATATGGATAGAGGCCCAGTGAGCATGATGGGCGGTATATCTCGACCCCCCCCCCACTCGAGCATCCTGCCGAGTGCGCGCGCAGCGGGGCTGGCGTCAGCCGCGATGCCCGCAGCAAAGCGCACGCGCTCGGCGTCTCGCGAACCGGCGCCTCGGCGACCTCGGACGCAGGCCAATCCAACCTAGGCGCGTGCGCGGCTCGATCCCTCCTGTCCTGGATTCGGCTGTGCCCGCGTCGTGTCCGGCAGCTGCGCGCGCTGGAGATCGTCGGCGCCGGCCGATTCTGGGCCAGCATGGCGTTGAACCCTTGATGCTGGCGCTGAGGTCGCCGCCGCGCCGACGCGACGCGAACCTGCGCACCCCTCCCCGCTGCTCGGCGAAGAAGGCCAAAATACTCATTCCCAGGCGGCGCGAGACGGGGCAGGCAGCGGGGTAGAGGAACGGCACGAGGAGGAGGGGCAAGAGAGCGAGCGCCCCGGGATGCGCGGAGATGCGCGCCATCTGCGTCGGGCGCGGCCCAGCCGGCCCCCCGTGTGACAGGCGTTCCCACAGCGCCGCCACGGGAGAGCGCTGGTCCTCTGGGGGTGGGCGGGGCCGTGTCTGCGCCATGTCCCGTTGGGCTGTTTGCGGGGCGCCCCAGTCCCTTACTATGACCGAACACCAAAACTCTGCCATGACGTGCTTGCTGGGGTGCCCGCTCCAGACGTGGCCCTGCATAACCTCCCCAACATTCGAGGCCTCCTGGGGGCCTGTCCGGGGCCTCATGGGCCACTCTTGGGAAATGTTGGGCCCCGTTGCCCCCTGGAAAGCATCTTGCAATTGTTTGGTCGCCGCGGGCTCTCTCACGGGTTGCCCCCCAGGGCCCTTGTGGAGGACAGCCCGGGAAGCTGATTCTGGAATCGCCTTGGAGACTTCCTAGGGCGTCCTTGAGGTCCTCACAGGCTCTGTGGCTCTTTGGGGCCGTCTTCGGGTGATTTTGGGCCAGAACACTTTTGAGCCTCTCTTGGGGGCCTGATGGGCAGTGGCGGGGCGATCTAGGAGGCGCTGGGAGCCGTCTGGAGCCACTCTTGGGCCGAAATGGGAAGGGAGGACTCGAACATCCTGCATAAGCTAAGGCACATCTACGCGTTGGCCGAGTGGGGCGTAATCGGGGTTTCCTGGGCCGCTCCTTCGAGAGGTCTTTGGACGGCCTTCCGGCGCTCCGCTATCCAGGCTCTGGACTCCGCAAGTGGCCTCGTGGGGCGTCATCGGGGTCCTCTTCGGCCGTCTTGGGAGGCATCCTGGCTTGCCTTAGGGCCGTCATGGGCCATTATGAAGTTCGCCTTGGGCTCGCGGAGACCATCCGGGCAGGAGAATTTATAATCTAACCTAGAGGCCGTCAAGACGCCCCGAGGAGCCCCCAAGAGGCCCCCAGGGGCCCCCAAAAGACCCCCAGACGCTTCCGCATTGCGAGCCGTCAAGCCAACTGCAATGCACTCCGCGCATACAGCCTTACTTTTCCTCGCGACGTGCTCACTATCTTGCTCGGCGCGAATGTGCTGCTGCCGCCCGCGCGAACTGTTTCGTGCGCGCTGCGAACGTCAACAGCCTCTTCACCCGTTTCGACTCATCTGCCACATCTTTCGCGGTGATGCCTCGCTGACACAGCTTCCGCACACTACTCTTGCTCCTTTCGTCTTCCGGTGGTCCTCCACTTGGTTGCGGGTCGAAAGGTCGACCTCCCAGAGAGACACCCCGCACCCGGGTGCACAGCACGCAAGGAGCTCGCAAAACACGCCCCAGACCACCGGCATCACGCAACCATTTGGACCCCCTACGTATCTGCCACCACCCGCGCGCGACACCGCACCCTCACACAAGACGCCGCTGGCCAGAAACTCCTGGCCTCGCAACACTCACAGAAGGGGTCGGCGGATGTGGCGTAAGCCTGTAGAATCTAATCGAGGAGCCCGATCGGCGATCGAAATGAATCGGATCGGCGGAAATCGGCAGCCGAGTCGGGAAAAGTCGAATTGGCGGAAATCGGCAGTCTAATAGGCCTCCAATGAGAAATCGGAACACCAATCGGATTCCGAAGTAGAATCGAATCGGAATCGGGAGCCACCGAAATCGAATCGAATCGGGTCGGAAGAATGGAATTGAGCCCTGCCCGTGCGCTCTCTTGAATCGGAGATCTTCTGACCAAGGTCAATCCAGGCCCGGGCCAGTCAGGCCTTGCAGAATCCTGCAGGATCCTGCAGGATCCTGCACCCAAGCCCGGGTCAACGCGAAGGATCCTGCAAGATCCTGCAGGATCCTGTACCCAACCCCGGGTCAATGCGACCTTGGACCTGCGGGTCCTGCACAATCGGGCGCTCTGGCTGACCCCCGTTTGCATTGACCCTCGTCTCTTCAGCCCCGAGGAGAAGGAGGAAGAGGAGGAGAAGGAGGAGGGGGAGGAGGAGGAGGCAAGGAGGAGGAGAGGGAGGAGGAGGAGACAAGGAGGAGGCAAGGAGGAGGCAAGGAGGAGGAGGAGGAGGAGGCAAGGAGGAGGCAAGGAGGCAAGGAGGAGGAGGCAAGGAGGAGGAGGAGGAGGAGGCTCCTGACGGAGCGCCTCTGCGGCGTCGCTGGGCGTCACGGAGCCTGCCGGCGAGCCCGTCCAGGGGCCGCCCCCCGGGAGCGGCGCGCGGGGAGCCGCCCCGGGGGGGGGGCCGGGCTGCGGCGGCGCAGGCTCGCGCGCACGGGTGCTGAGCGTGATGGCGGATGTTGGAAGTGGCTCAGGTCTCGGGTGTTGGATGTCGGTGTTGGTCGGATGTTGGTCAGATGTATGGTCGGATGTTGATGTCGGATGTTGGTCGGATGTTGTTGCTGGTCGGATGTTGGTCGGGTGTTGATGTCGGATGTTGATGTCGGATGTTGATGTCGGATGTGCATGTTGATGTTGGTCGGATGTTGGTCGGATGTGGATGTCAGGTCTCGGAGACTTATGCGGATGCCGGTCGGATGTTGATGTCGGATGTGCTGAGCGTTAGGTCGGATGCGAAACATACTCAAACACTGATCGAAAATAGTAGTAGCGTCGTCCCCAGACTATTTCTTCACCATGTTTGAATGCTCCTCCTGTAGAGGGACATGCCCGATTTCATGCGAGCGCTGCAATATAGATAGGGCTCGAATCCATGGAAGATCCACGGCCAGCAGGGCGACGACAGCGGCCAGGGCGAAGGTCGCTCCTGCTGGCCCTGCTGGGCGTCATGGGGGACGGGCCTGGTCGAGAGTTGTTGCGGGAAGCTCTGGGAGGAGCTGAAAACAGGAGGCAGAAAAACATGGTTCACAAGGGGGTGGACGAGTAGGCTGGAGCCTGGAGTGGGCGCTCGAGGGGCATTAGAATTCACATGGTGCAATCGACCCGTATAATAAGGATGGATGCGCGATGAGGCCGCTTCGAAGCTTTTCGAGCGGGGCCGGTTCGAAGCTTTTCGAGCGGGGCGCGGCCAACGAAAGTGGCCAAGGATGGACCGAGGAGGCAAGGATGCAGAGGTACCCTGGGGATGGTCTCCCCTCCTTGCTACGCGCGTTGACTGTACTCGTGTGGGGGGTCGGGGGGGGGCACCGCGCTGTCTGCAGGTCTCCTCCTCACCTCCCGGGGCGGCAGATTGGGGACCCACAGCGGCGGGAGCCTGGAAACCAGGAGAAGAGAGAAAACAGCAGGAGGGGAGGCAGGGTGGCCCCAGGGTGCCAGCAGCTGCCCCCCCGCCCACTCACCCCCAACGGGCTGCGTGGGAGGCCCCATCGGCTGGAGCGGGCGGATGGGGAGGCGGGGCAACGAGCGAGAGGGAGAAGAAAGGGAGCAGAGCGGGGAGGTCCCAGAAACAGGGAAGGGTGCCCGAGCTGGTGCGTGGGGGCCCCGGAGCTGGGGCCGTGCGCTTGTTCCACTATGCGCCCCTCTCGCACGCGGGTCGACCAGAATGGTGGTACAGATGCGGTCGGGCTCCATCTTCGTTTCAATCATCTCGCGGAGCAGCGCCAGCGCCCTCCTCCACTGTTCGCCTTTCTCACATGCGCTGATCCCTGCTCCGCAGACGATGACGTTTGGCTCCAGCTTTGATTCGGTCATTTCGCTGAGGAGCTCTAGAGACCTGTGCCACTGCTTGCTTTTGCCACATATGCTGACAATTGCACAATAATGGGCATTCAGGAGATCCGCGCGTTGTTGAGACGCCTCTCGGAATAACTGCAGCGCTGCAACCCACTCCGTGGCCTTCCCACAAGTCTTCAGTTCTGAGCCGAGAGAAGGAGCACTCTGTCGAGACCCTCGCAGGATGCTGGGCATCCGAAAATGCATGCAGCTCTTGAGCTAAAGCGGCCGCGGGGGAGAACAGTGGGGAGGAGGAGATGGATCCGCGCGCGCTGGCCCGTCGGCCCAGCGCCGACCCAGCAATCCCGAGCTGACCTTCGAGGGCTTAGGCTGGCGCAGTTTTCTGTCCGTCGCTCGCCAAGTCTCTGGCCAGAGCGCCCGTTGGTGTAGTCTCCCCGCAAGGGTGGGAACGGCAAGCATCGTCCTGCTGTCCCCTCGCCGTGCTGTCCCCTCCCCAAATGGCCTCCAGCCCAGGGCCCGAGGTCTGCAGCGCCCGATATCGGACACACGCAAGGGTGACTCTCATCGGGCAAGAGCAGCCCGTGGTGCACGGCTTCGGGGTGGGCCGCGGGGAAGCCAAATACGGTGGGCCCGCGCCGCAGGTCACTGCGGCGTGAAGCGTGGCCGACCGAAGGAGGCCCCTACTACGCGGTGACCTCCGGGCTGGCCCTGGTCGGCATCGAACTGATGAATCGGATCGGATCGGAACGAACATCGAGTCTGACGAACCCAGAACACACACCCATACCCATAGGGGGATCGGAGAGGGCTATGGGTAATGTGAGATGACGATTAAGAAAAAGGAGGGGGGAACGATTACAAAAGTAGTTTCCCACACCGGGGGGGAACGCTCAGAAACAGGGCTCGCCTGTGCGGTGTTTCGTCATTGGGGGGGGGGCGCGCGCCCAAGGACGGCGGGGGGGGGACGATTAAAAAAATAGTTTCCCAGCCCGGGGCTGGTTTTTTCTAATCATCATCCCGGGCGCCGCCGCGTGAACACGACCCCCGGTCATTTATTAATCATCATCCTCCATTACGTGTTGTCGGATGGGGGTCCCCGCTCGAACGGGAGCGTACCCCAGGGTCCGACAACCCGCATCCATGCCCATAGCCAGTCCTCCTCCCAACGGCCCCCTATGGGTATGGGTGCGTGCTGTTCGTTCGTCAGAGTCGGGACGCATCGGCACGGAGTCGGGATCTAATCGAATCGGCCGCGCCAGGATGGACAGCAGCGCCAGATACACAAAAAAAGCACGGTGACGCAACGGATCGTCGGAGCATCGGGATCGAAGCGGGCCGGCCAACACCGAGGTGGAACTGGATCGATCGGATCGAGAGGTACAGTCGGGGCCTTGACCTAAGGAACGATAAATAAGGAACGAGGCCCCTTCTTTCCAGAAGTGAAGCTTCGATTCCCCATCGAAGACCAAAGGAAAAAACCCAAGGCAAACTGTGAAGCAATCAAGGAACGCGGAGCCCCTCCCCAACGAAAAGGGTTCCTTCTTCAGGGCCCCGACTGTACGGGAGGGGACATGAGGGGACGACTGGAGGGACAGTACAGGGGACAGTACGAGGGGACAGCGGGAGAAGACACTGTAACCTCCCACATTGTCCCCTCCCGTGCTTCCTTCCCGCACTGTCCCCTCCCACTGTCCTCTCCCGTATTGTCACCCTGCGGAGGAGCACCACGGGAAGAGGCGGACTCCGTCCTCCTCCTCCTCTGCACCCCTCTCGGCCTGTCCCACGGTCCCTGTCGGCTCGGCTCTCTTGCACGACAGAAGCACAGCATGGGTCGCTGCTGCACCTTTTTGTCTGAGGACCTCGGGAGAACACCAGGAGGCCGGAACCCCCCACACACACACACACACAGGCACGACACAACACACACACACAAACACACACAAACACACACACACGCGCACGACACAACACACACACACACAACACACAACACACACCACACACACACACTCACGTAGGCTCGCGCGCAAGCGCACAAACACACACACGCACACTCCCGAAACCCATACACCCATACAACCACACACCCAGAACCACATCCGCTCCCACTCCCACACCCCCCCACACACACACACGTACCCAAACCTACGCCAACGTACACCCACACCGCACACGCACACCGAAACACACAAACACACACGCACGCTCGCACGCACACGCACACAAACACACACACACCTATACACCAACACACCCACACCCACACCCACACCCACTCCAACTCCCACTCCCACACCCATACCCAAACCCACACCCGCACCCGCACCCAAACCCACACCCACACCATCACCCGCACGCGCGCACGCACCACACACAGCACAGACACAGCACAGACACAGCACAGACACAGCACAGACACAGCACAGACACAGCACAGACACAGCACAGACGCAGCACAGACACAGCACACACAGCACAGACACAGCACAGACACAGCACAGACGCAGCACAGGCACAGCACAGGCACGGCACAGACACAGCACAGACACAGCACAGACACAGCACAGACACAGCACAGACACAGCACAGACACAGCACAGACACAGCACAGACACAGACACAGCACAGACACAGCACAGACACAGCACAGACACAGCACAGACACAGCACAGACACAGCACAGACACAGCACAGACACAGCACAGACACAGCACAGCACAGCACAGCACAGCACAGCACACAACACACAGCACACAGCACACACACCCACACACAACACATAACACAACACACATACACACATCGTGATCGCGCGTGGGGCTCAAAGCCGGCATCAGGGAAGCCAGCTCTGCCGCATGGGCGCTCAGGGCAGCGCGAGCGGCCCGATGTGCGAGTGCAGGTCTCGAGGGGGCTTTGTGGTTGAAGCAATATCCGCGGACCCTTCAGCGCTTGTGAGACGCTGTCTTTGTCTTCGTCGTCCTAGTCGTCGCCAGCCCCAAGAGAAAAAGAAACGAACAGAGAAAGTAGCCGTCGTAGATAAAACGATTCCCTCACCTCTTTCCCCTTCCTGACGGGGAGGGGTACAGGGGGGGGTAGGGAGTGGGGGTAGGGGGGGATCAAGACGCCCTCCCCGCCTGCAAGTCGTCTCGCTCACTCCCACCCGCCCTCCCAACACATACGCAGCACCCGAGCCTGGCCCGAGCCGCAGCATATTCAGCAGTCGTCTTTGGATGGGCAGCTACTGGGGACGAAACCGCCGCCGCCGCCGCCGCCTCCGCCGCCGCCCGCCGCCGCCCGCCGCCGCCGCCGCCGCCGCCGCCGCGCCGCGCCCCGCGCCGCCCGCCGCCGCCGCCCCCCGCTGCCGAATCGCCGCTGCCGCCGCAGCCGCGCCGCCGCAGCCGCTGCCGCAACCGCTGCCGCCGCCGCCGCCCCCCGCAGCCGCCGCCGCCGCGGCCGCCGCCGCCCCGCCGCCGCCGCCGCCGCCGCCGCCGGCCGCGCTGCCGCCGCCGCCGCCGCCACCGCCGCCGCCACCGCCGCAGCCGCCGCAGCCGCTGCCCCCGCCGCAGCCGCCGCCGCCGCCGCCAAATGTACTCTGTATCGTTTTTTGACAGGGATGGTGGGGGGAGGCCGCATCGGGTTCGCTGCGCATGCTCCGAATTTGGAGGCAGAGTGTGTTTTGCATTGTTTTTTAAAAGGGATGGTGGGGGGGCCCTCATTCGCTCAGGTTGGCTCGCAGTCGCCTGGGGGAGGGGGTGTATACTAATAGGGAACAAATGTGGAGGGGGGGGGGTACGGGGGGTGTCCAGGGTCAGCTAGACTACCGCCCCCCGCCCGGGATCCTGGCGGGTCCCCCCCGGGCCCAGGGGGGTGCCAGGGTCCTGGGGAAGTCCCACCTGTGGTGTGGCCAAGTAATTCTGGAAAAAAATACCGCCCCCCCCATGGGGTCCCGGCGGGTCCCCCCCCGGGGGGTTGCCAGGGTCCCGGGGAAGTCCCACCTGTGGTACCGTGGTCAGGTAATTCCGGATGAGAAATACCGCCCCCCAGGGGTCCCCGCGGGTCCCCCTCCGGGGGTTTGCCAGGGTCCTGGGGAAGTCCCACCTGTGGTGTGGCCAAGAAATTCCGGATGAAAAATACCGCCCCCCCCATGGGGTCCCGGCGGGTCCCCCTCCGGGGGGTTGCCAGGGTCCCGGGGAAGTTCCACCTGTGGTGTGGCCAGGAAATTCCGGATGAAACATACCGCCCCCCCCCCAGGGGTCCCGGCGGGTCCCCCTCCGGGGGGTTGTCAGGGTCCTGGGGAAGTCCCACCTGTGGTGTGGCCAGGTCATTCCGGATGAAACATACCGCCCCCCCCCCAGGGGTCCCGGCGGGTCCCCCTCCGGGGGGTTGTCAGGGTCCCGGGGAAGTTCCACCTGTGGTGTGGCCAGGTCATTCCGGATGAAACATACCGCCCCCCCCCCCAAGAGTCCCGGCGGGTCCCCCTCCGGGGGGTTGCCAGGGTCCTGGGGAAGTCCCACCTGTGGTGTGGCCAGGTCATTCCGGATGAAACATACCGCCCCCCCCCCAGGGGTCCCGGCGGGTCCCGAAGGGTGGCGCCAGCGGGGTCCCCGAAGGGGTCCTGCCTTGCGGCACCAGCTGCGAGGCCTTCACGAGAGTGCTGCTGTCGGGAGAGAGGGTGCGGACCGCCGCCGGACACCGCCGTCGACCTCAAGCAGAGATACCCCAGACATCGCGGTGGAAAACACAAACCACGCACGACCAGGCCAGCCTCAAAGCGACGGTATCACGCGACTCAACCACTTCACGTTCCATACTCCGTGCTACAAATGCTACCGCGCTTCCGACGTGGACCGACGCCTTCCGAGAGTACTACGACGGCAGCGGACTCTGGCCAGGTCATTGCGTGGCCGTACCCAACGCGTCATCTACGTTGGGCTGAACACGCGATTCGGCCAGTATTTGTTCCAGGACATGTCATGTGCGACACTCCCACAAGTCAAATATTGGGTACGGTCAATGGTGCCTTGTGGTGGGCTTCCAGCGTTGCAACTATTCCTGCATCACCTCCTGGAATTACTGTTTCCACCAGACATCGCAGAGCGACATCATGATGGCCCGAAATATAATTCGACTGCGTCGTGCTCTGCAGGGAACTCGTTTCCCGAGGTGGGCGCCGCGCGTGTTCCGAGCACTTCCAGAGTGGCGACCGGCGGGATCGATCCGCAGTGGTTCCATTGGTGCTGGCAGCGTCTTGCTCCCAATGGTGTTGACACGTCCTCCGTTGACGTTCTCTGGAGTGCATCAGGCACGTGCGCTGGCAAGCAAAATCTTATCCGATCAGTGCCCACCCCAGGAATTGCAGCTCGGAGTCGTGAACACTTGCGCGGGCTGCGTCTTCCTGGACGAGGTGACGATGTGTGGCCTTAGTACCGACGACTTCGAGCACTCGGTACACTATGCTTTTTCCCAGTGGCAATATTTCAGTGTGAGGCGCAGGTGTTCGCCATGTAGACTCCAGATTGCACCTTCTCGGACGGTGGCTTTCGGCACCGGGATCGGATGCAAGGGGAGCCCCTTTCGACCACGATCGGCACTACCACGACGTCGGCCACCAACCCGTCAGCGTGGGCCGCCTCGAGCTCAATCCATATGACAATCGGACGTGTTCCAAGACGCAGTGTGCAGATCCGACCGTGAACGTAAACGACGGACGCTACAACTTCTCCGATCCTGGTTCCATATGCGGTGTTTTCTGGGACTTGCACTGGGCTATCGTTCGCATCGTGTACGTTGGCACCCGCCAATTCGACCCCATGAGTCTCTTGCAGGAAGGCACACTTACTCAACCTTGTCGTCGCCTCTTATACATCGTATACGACGTTTACCCCCTATCCCGCCATCATGGTCTCCAGATACGGTCGCATGTTTCTTGTGTGCGGCTGGTGGCCAGATCAACGACGTCGTTCCAGGAGAAAGCTCGACGGATGGCAGCTGGCTGCTGCCAGACACAGCCGTCGACCTAAACCAGATCTATCCCAAACACCGCCGTGCAGAGCACACGCACGCACGCACGCACGCACGCACGCACACACACACACACACACTCACTACACACACGCGCACAAACACACACACACACAACCACACACACACGCACACACACGCACACACACACACACACACACGCGCACACACACACGCGCGCGCGCCAAGCGGCGTGTGCTGTGATGCGCTGTGATGTGCTGCGATGTGTTGCGCTGAGCGGTGTTGCGCTGCGTCGTGGTGTGTTGTGTTGTGCTGTGATGTGCTGCCACACGCACACCCACGCACACGCACACGCACACGAACACGCACATATCAACACACACACACACACGCCAAGCGGCGTGTGCTGTGATGTGCTGTGATGTGATGTGATGTGATGTGATGTGCTGTGATGTGTTGTGTTGTGCGGTGTTCTGCTGTGTCGTGATGCGATGTGCTTCCACACACACACACACACACACACACACACACACACACACACACACACACACACACACACACACACACACACACACACGCACACACGCGGCCGTGCTGCGCTGTGCTGCGCTGTGATGTGTAGCGGTGTGGCATCCGGAAGCACCGGGTCCGTGCCTGGATCGCTGGCCCCGGCCCCCGGTTAGTCGTTCTCGTCGTCCTCTCGCTCCCCTCCCCTCCCCTTTCCTCCGCCTCCTGCCTGGCCTTCTGCCTTCGCGCTCCGTTCCCTCTCCCCCTCCTCTCCTCCCTCCCCCTTTCCTCCCCTCCCTTCCCCTTCGTCTCTCCCAGGTGTGATGGCATGGCCGTGGCTGGCGGGCTGAACCTCTTCGTGGCCCCTCTCCCCTCCTCCCCTTTTACACACGCGCACACGTGTGGCTCAAACACGCTCTGTCACCCACTCGCGTTCCCACAGGCTACCGTGAGCCTTGTGCGGTGTCACGCAGTGCAGGTGCCGCCCCCATCACGCCACCTGGAACGGGCTGGTCCACCCACCAAGACCGACAGCGGCAACCACAAAGGTGGCGTGTGTTGCTCGCAAATCGTGTGAGCGTCGGTGTGCCCAGTGCCAGGAAGGGGCTGGTCCAGGCGGATGGGTGCGACAACGGCAGCGCGCGGGATGTGTATGTAGCTTGGCGTCGGGTGGCTACACTGTGGACCGTGCCCCGCCATCGTGACTCCCCCTCATCCACTGCAGCCGGCACTGCTTGCCGTGGCGTGCAGCCTGGACTGAGACGATGCGAGCACACGGTGTTTCCCCTTTGGGCTGGCAACGAACTAACGAACGAACGCACGAACGAACAAACACACACACACAACACACACACACACAAGCAAACACACAACACACAACACACACAACACACACACGCACACACACACACACACACGCACACACACACACACGCACACACACACACGCACACACACACACACGCACACACACACGCACACGCACCCACCCACACACACACACGCTTTTACGTCGCTGCGCGGCAGGGGCGATCCGCACGCGCGCTCTAGTAGCCCGGGGCGCATGGCGTACGAATTGACCGGCGGCAAGAGAGGGAAGGGGGAACGGAACGCAGGCGGGGGAAACCAGAGATCCGATGTCGTGATTTGTTCAGTACGCGGCCCCGCGAAGTCTCGACCCTTTCCCCAGGACCGTTTTTTCATCCTGAGCCGTTTTGTGACGGCCCCGGGGCCCAGCGAGGGCCCCCAGAGGCCGAAAATTGCGAAAAAACCTCCGTCTCGATGTTTTCAATACGTTGGACCTCTGGGAAAGAGGGCACTCACCGCGGAAAGAGTTTCAGCAGGAGTGGCCGGAGCGGCCTGCCTGCGCTGGGGCGGCCTGGCAGTGGGCGCGAAGCGGCATCGCGTCCACACCGAGGGGCTGAGGCCAAGGCTCACACACCACACAAGACGCCCCAAGAATCCAAGATAAATTCCAAGAGGCATCCAAGAGGCCTGTGGCCTTTCTGCTTGCCCTCCTCCTCCTCCTCGTCCGTCTGTTCCTCCTCCTTCCTCCTCCCTCCATAATTACACAATGTGAATACTACTCTCCTCTCTCCCCCGAAGGCGCCGGTTGGTGTCCCGGCCTTCTCCGCGCACTGGTTTTACACACAGGATACCGCCGGAATGAAAATGATGATCTGTTCTTTCCATCCGAACGTTTTCAATCTTGTCAGAATGGCGCTCCCGCTGCAGCGTTGGCTCCATTTTCCCCTCCTCCATCATTCCAGATCACGTGCCCGCTGCAGCGCTGACCTCGCTCCATTGTCTCGGCTCTTCCAAGTCGCGCTCTCGCTGCAGCCTTGGCTTCGGCGCCGTGCCCCCAGTCCTTCCAAATCGTGCTCCCACGGCAGCGCTGTGGGTAAGTGGGTAGAACACACACAAACACACACACACACACACACACACACACACACACACACACACACACACACACACACACACACACACACACACACACACACACACACACACACTGGGGGTAAAACACACACAGGTTGTGTGGTTTTTACCCACAGGTCCTTCCAAGTCGTGCTCCCACGGCAGCGCCGGTCTCGTTTCCGCGGCTCCGATCCCTCGAGACCGTGCCGACCGCCCGCCGGGCCACCCCAACCCAACCCAACCCAGCATCGGAGATCCAGCTGACCCGGGTCAGTCCAGACCCGGGCCAGCAGGAAACCAAACGACTGCAAGGCACGACAAACAAAAATGCAACGCAGGTCCTCGCAAGCCCGGGTCAGCCAATATGCGCGGCCGCCTCGCGGCCACGAGCGGCTCGCTAAGCCGGGTCAGCCAGAAGGGGTCTTCGCAGGATCCTGCAGGATCCGGTGCCCTGGCTGACTCCTGTTTACATTGACCCCCGCCTCTTGAGCCCCGACAGCAGTCGCCGCTGGGCCTGCCGGCGTCCAGGCGGGGGTGGCGTGGAACACATCGAGAGGACGCGGCGGAACCCACACGCCCCCGGAATCCTACAGTCTGGGGAGCCTGGGACCTTCGGGTGGGGCTGGAGCGGTTTGGCACGCAGGGACGTGCTCCCAGGAGGAGGAGGATGATGAGGAGGAGGAGGAAGGGGAGGAGGAGGGGGAGGAGGAGGAGGAAGGGCAGGAGGACGAGGGGGAAGAGGAGGAGGAGGGGAGACTCTGCCTGATCGCGTAGCGATATGAATATGGAGGTCCGCTGGCACCTACTGAGGTGCCTGTTGCTTCCCCATTCTCTGGATGGTCTCAGCTTTGCTGAGCGCTTTGGGCCAGGACCCCATTGCAATACGACGCAAATATTCCCGCCCTGTGGCGGTGGGTGTGTCACATGCGACGGCTAACTTCCCGATCTGTCGGGAGGCGTACACCCCGCATTGAGAACAAAACCACAATTTCAGCATAGTGTGGAACCTTACACGATGGGTAAAATGAGCAAATCCCCCCGCCACATGTACCTGCATCCCGAGGGGGGGTCTCATATAAGTGCCATCGACATTCCCAAGGTCATAACAGCTGATGCCAAGCCATTCAGTCCTGCGTGCAAGCGAGGCTGAGTTCTGACACCTGCTACACCTACTGCCCGTGCTGTCCAGCGTGTGTTGCGAACAAAAGACGGCACACACAGCGGGGGCAGGCAGTTGGGCTGGAGCCTTAGGCTTCAGCCTCCTACGTCGAGGGCCCTCGGGGTGGGCAACTCTGTTGGCCTCAAGAGCGTCTATGTGAGCCCTGAGGATCCTCAATCGGACAGAAAACGCGTTCTGCTCTACACCGGCATACTCTTGGCGAACGTGCTTGGGAACCCTGCATTCACGAGCCGCTCCAGCGGCGAGTTCATCAGCGACGGTGTTGCCGTAGGCTAGGGAGCTGCTGATTTTCCCAGAGCAAATGTCGGCCTCGGTCATGTGGGACCGTATGCACATCACAATCACATCAGCACGCCGTTCTCGTACGGCTTCTCGAACACGATACCACAGGTCGGCATCCGCGCCCTTGGGCGTCTCACGATGGCCATTTTGGTAGTTGAGATACACACCCTCGCTGTCGGTGAAATAGACCAAGTCGCCCGTCGTAGTCGCGAGGGCCATCAGCAGCGCCATAAGCTCGCCGCGGATGACGGTCTGTCGGCAGCCTGGGAAAGGTCCCCAGGCAGCCCCCTGCATGTCCATGCCGTTCTTGGCTAGATCATGAAATACTGCGATGCCGACGCCGGCCCGACGAAGGGGTACGCTGGATGTGTCGCCCCCGCCGCTGCCGTCGCCGAAAACGTAGGCGGGCTCGCCATGCCCACTGCTAAAACACCCTGGGCCGTACGCATCGGCCCCGTGGACTTCCCAACACTCGTATGCCGCGGGAGGCGGCGAGGCTGTCCAGCTGCGTGGGATGAGCCCCCGTGTCCAGTAGCATTCGTACATGTGCTGCTGTGCAGTGGCCTCTGCGATGAGATCGTCGGTGCCCTCGTAGATCGGGCACTCGACTCGGCATCGGCACTGCCACGCCCGATGAAACTCAGTCTCCTCAGTCTCGCCGCATCGACCACAAAGGCCGTCGGTGTCGGCGTCCTTGACCTCGGCCCGAACACGGGCCTTGGGCCACATGGCCCCAGTGGCGATGGCCAGCATGAGCGTCGCACGGCGCACACCGTTCCTCGAGGACTCGAGGTGCCTCAGCAGCCGTCGGTAGGAGTGGTTGTCGACTCCGCCCTCCATGCCACCGCCGCCCTGATGTTTGCTGGCTTGTCGCCAGCATCTGTCCTGGATGCTGTTGTCCAACTCGGTGAGCAGCGCCTCTGGGATGTCAACAGCTGGGATCCCCGACGGCGCCTCCGTCTTGAACTCCCACGTGTCGGTGCCGTCGGCGAGGGCCCCTGGCAACCTCCACTCGTTGGGCTGTACAGGGCCCCAGCCATTCTCGAGCAGATAGAGGACGATGGCTGACTGGGGTCCTCGTACATGTCTGGCCCGTTGATGCGCCGGCATGGCTCGGAAGCTGTCGACAACCTTGCGCCATGTGAACTGGATCGTCTTCTGCAGCGGCCCTGCCTGCCCCCAATGTCCCAGCCACTCTTGGACGGCCTCTCGGGGGAAACGCCGAGCAGGGTCACGCTGCTCCGTCTTGAGGTCGAGAAGAGTGGTCAGGCAGCGCCCAGGTAGGCGAAGGCCAACTGCGTCGCCAAGTCGTCGTCGGAACAACGTCAGCGACGTGCCATAAACTCCGTGAACCTGGTGACCGCATACGCCCGCGGCCTGACCGCCCTGCTGGGCGAGTCGGCCCGTCATACGGCACCTTCTGGTGGCCCGCGCCAGGCGTGCGATCTTCCTGTGCATAAAGGCCGCGTCGCGTCAGTCGCTGCGTGCGGTTGGCCCGAGCATGTCGGACCCCAGCTCCGAGGTCGGCGCCGAGGTAGCTGGCCTGGCTCTTGCACTGGATGGGGTAGCCGCTGCGCTTCATGGCCCCCGCGATGAACCTGGCGTCATCCATGTCCGAGCAGATGATAACGCTCTTCGTGGCAATGCTCAGCCCCCGTGCCTGAGCTCAGCACACGCGTCGGTTAGGCACCGCACCATGTGCCGACGTATTGCCCGCCGTGAGCCCTGCATGCGTTGGGATAGGTCGTCGGTCCATATGCGATGGGAGTGCCGCCAGTGAACCTCCGTGGTCTTCTCGAGAGCCCTGAAGGTCATCACCTTGGCGAACCTGGCCCCCGACCGCGGACCCTGCGCGACCGATCGGCTGGGGAAGATGCCCAGCGCGCACGCGCCACTCTGCGTGAGGACGCGGGGCGCGGGGCACTGTAGGATCTCGAGGCCCAGGACCTCCGCTGGGAAGTCAACCTCGAGCGCTTCCTCGCCCAGCTTGCACCACTCGATGCTGTCGTAGAACTGCGCGACGTCTAGTTGGCCGTGGGCCTGGGGTGTCTGGACGTCCTGGGGTGTCTGGAAGTGCGCTGCGAGCTCCTCATGCAGTGCTCGCTGGTGCGCCTCCCGCAGCGCTGAGTTCCCCTTGGCCGCCGCGTCCCAGTGCGCGAAACACTCCTTGTTCCACTCCTGCACTGCATCTTCGCGGCACATGGACCACAGCCTGGCAATCTCTGCCAACGTTCCAACGACACGGTCGCCCCCATCCCTCTTGGCCCTCATAACCCCCACCGTGAGGAGGAGTTGGTGGGGCCAAGTCTGCGTCTGCTCGACGAGGTTGAGGATGGTGGCTAGCTCCTCTAGCGCTGGGTCGGGCAGCCTGAGAAGGTCAGTCGGCCTGAGCCTATCAGCGCCCGTGGCAGTGGATGCCCGCTGGCGCCGAAGCCCTTGCCCCACGTCCTGCGCCGTGAGTGGTGGCAGGCCCCCCTCCTGGATGCGCTGTCGGATGGCGTCGAAAAGAGCCCCCAGGCCAGCGCTGTCGGGGGCCCGCGGCGCCCACAGCTCGGCCCAGATGCTGACCTTCCAATCGATCAAGTCACGCGGGTGGACGAGGGTGCCCGCCTCGGTGACGACAGACTCAGCTGGCTGGTGCTGCGGCCGTAGTGACCTATGCAGCGCTCCGATGGCAGGCTCCGTGACGGCCCACTCGCGGAAGTCACGGAGGGACTTCCTCACTGCCCGCTGCTGCGCGCGGCGCGCGACGGCAGCTGCCTTGCTGGTGTAGCTCACGACCTCGGCGTCAGCTGCAGCTCGGATTCGGTCGAGGAAGTCGGCCCACCGTGTCCACCGTTCTCCGTCCCGGTGCTGCAGCTGTCCTGGGGCCTGGCTGGGCACGTCGGCCGTGATCTTCACGACGCGCGCGTAGAGCTGGTCAAGCTGCCGCTGCCCGTTGCCCCTCGCCCTGTGCCTGCATATGTTCTGAAGGATGGTGTGCAGCCTGGTCCACCACGAACTACTGAGGCCCCATCAGCGCTGCACACCGCTTGCTTTGCTGCTCCCGAACTGGTACCACACGAAAACTCGGGCCCTTCTGCGCGAGAGCCGCCGAGGAAGGCCTGACTATGGTGCGCGTGGACAGTGGCCTCAACTGATGCAACCCAGGAGCCGTAGAGCTGCCCGAGCTGACAAGAGATACCAGGCTTGAGCGAAAAGGCAACGGAGGGCGCCGCAGTAGCGGCAGGCCGAGTGGAGTGGGGGGGGGGGGGGCAGAAGACCGATTTGCATACGATGCTCATCCCAGACTTTTTTCGGGATATCGCAACTAGGCCGAGATGTGCTATCTGTGCTGGCAGACTCCGACCCCTGGGACTCCGCAGGTATGTAGGGGGTTCTCACACTAGGCTGAGTGAGACGTTCCGACATCCGAGCTGGCAGACCGCAGCGGTGGGGGTGGAGAGAGGTCCGAAGCCTGGTTTTCCTCCACGCTCGGCGCGACCAGGGGCTCGCGACGGCACTGAAAAAACACTTTCGTCGGGCCAGGGATCTTCCTCGGACTCGAACCCAGCCTGCGATTCATGATCGGACCGATCGTCCGCACAAGTGGACTGGCCCTCGAGCTCATCGCCTGCGTCGGTCGTCCACAGACCTCCAACTAAAACTGAGTGAAGTTTCTCTTTACGTTCGACTGCCTTTGCAGTCTGCTCGGCCCTCTTAGCCCTGGCTACACTAGACTTGGACCCTGCAGTGGGGGCCTGAGCAGGTCGAGCTACGCTCGGGAGCCGCCGCGGGAGATCGGCAATGCGAGTGAGCAGCTGTTCTCCCTCGGCGACGACATGAATTCTTAAGGCAAGGTGTGGCTTCCACGGTACGTCGTGCACAGCGGTGACCTGGGTGACGCACGCACGGGCAGCAGCGCAGTGCACCACGCAGTCCAAATGCGATGGCTTACGTCCGCCCCCAGGGTCACAGGTATGCTCTACATCGGCGCATCTGATCTCACCTCCAACCTGCTGCAAAAAAGCCCGAGGCCGCGAGGACCTGCGGCGAGACATTCCAGTCCCCGACGACGGCCCAGGGGAGCTGGAGGGATCTCAAGAGGCTGCTGAGCCTTCGAAGACGAGTGAGGTTGGGGCCCGTGAGGCCTATACTACAAAATCCGTAGAACAGAATTACAACTATGGACTAACCGCAAAAGTGCAACACTACTGGGAGGAATCTGTCCACGCTGGTGGACGGCCTAGCCTGCAGAGCTGCGGACTGGACACCCTCGTGCAGCACGTGTGTCTGCAGGTGCCCTTTGGAAAGAAACCACTCACCGCCCTCGTTGGCATGTCCTGCGGACGATTCGCGCGAATCACCAGTCCACCCATCAGGATGCCCATGCCGTGAAGGCCGTGCGTGATTGCAGACCATCCTCATTCACTCCTTCCTCGCGCGAGACTGCCAGCTACCCACATCAGCTGACGTGATGTGCGTCTCAACGAGGCCTATGTAGTCGTCGTGGCAACTGCTCAGGTACTCCCAGCACTTGCCGCCCATGCACGTGACGTTGCTGTAGAACAATGTACTAGTACGGGTACTGCGGCGTGTGTCGGCCGCCTCGTCGCCACGGGCGACGGCTTGACTGGGATCGGAACCTAGTCAAGATGAGGCGGCTCTCGTTTGGCTGCCGACGCCGCCGCCCTTGCCGTCCTTGCCCTTGCCGATCGCCTGCTGGGCAGTGAAGCGTGCTGCCGATAGCCTCGTCGCCTCAGCCTTCAGCGCCTCCTCCGCGGCGGCTGCCGCCGCGGCTGCTTGGTGGGCGGCGCGGAGGAGGAGGAGGAGGAGGAGGAGGAGGAGGAGGAGGAGGAGGAGGAGGTTTAATGTTGCACTTATTTGCACTTCGTGTCCTGTGCCGCTTCGGGTTTCTCTCTGACCTTGTTGTCGACATGCGTCGCGCTCTCAGCGTGACGACGTCGGCTGTGGCTGTTCTCTTCTATGACATGCTATGCCGTCCTACACCATGCATCGTGCACCCTCTCGGGATCATTACTCTGTCCGGCATCCGACTGTGCGAATGGAGAGGAGATGCACGCAATGGTGAGGGATGGGATGGAGGGGTAGGACGTCCGATGCGACGCTTGCGCATTAGGCTTGCCCCCCTCCTCCTCTCGCGACTCCTCCTTTTCTTGTTCCTCTTCCGAATCCTCCTCCATCCTCCCCCTGTTGGGGTATGACGTCTGACCCAGCCCTTTCTTCCACTGCATTCTCCTCCACATCCCTGATCGGGGCAACTCATCTGGGCATCGTCGTTTCTGGATGTGCTGGTGGGGCTACGCGAACCGTGTATCGTATCCTGGCAAAGGACTCAACCATATGCAGTTGTGAGTGCCGCATTTGTGAATAGCGTCTTCTGTGGAGCTCCCTATGGTGCCACAGAGCGTGTGAGAAGTGTGCCGGAATGGGCGAGGACGGAACTGTGGCAGCAACCACTGGAGCCTCAGGTGGAGCTCCCGATGGGGCCACGCAGAGCTCCCCGAGCTCTCTCGAGTGAGCCTGGGCTCGCAGCCTGCATGCTCGCCCAGGGAGGAAGGCGGCGCACGATGCTGCAGGGCTGGATCCATACGGCACGTACGAAAAAAGTCATAGACGGAGCATAGTCTCCCCTACACCGTTTTTGGCCGAGCTAGGGCGGCTCCGAATACTGCTCGCGCGTCCTCCGAACCGTCGTCGCTCTCCCGCTACTGGCCGTAGCGCGGGAGAAAGATGCACCTCGCGAAGGAACGAAAGAGGTTTTGGTGGGGGAGGTGCACCAGCAAGAGTCCAGAACCTTTGTGGGCCTAGAGCTCTCGAGGGAGAGCCTGGGCTCGCAGCCTGAATGCTCGCCCAGGGAGGAAGGCGGCGCACGATGCTGCAGGGCCGGATCCACACGGCACGTGCGAAAAAAGTCGTAGACAGAGCACAGTCTCCCCTACGCCGTTTTTGTCCGAGCCAGGGCGGCTCCAAAAACTCCTCGAGCGTCCTCCGAACCGTCGTCGTTCTCCTGCTATTGCATCTTCGCTCCTCGCCACGCTCCGGCTCACGCACACAAGGTGCAGCAGTTCAGTCGCCGCTGGAGAGACGCATTTCCCCGAGCTCTCGAGGGAGAGCGTGGGCTCGCAGCTTGCATGCTTGCCCAGGGGGGGAAAGGCGGCGCACGATCGATGCTGCAGGGCCAGATCCACCAGGCACCCGCGAGAAAAAACACAGGCAGAGCACAGTATCCCCAACACTGGCTTTCCCAACCATCCTATGGTGTTGGGCCCTCGTTTGAAGAGACAGCGCCCCGCGTCTCACTCACTCCTTCCTCCTCCCCCTCCTCCCTTCTCCCATCCAGGCCTCTGCCCTCCGCATGTCAACCATATCGGCGCACCCCTCACACGGCCCATAGGGAGCTCCACCGAAGGCCTCAATGGCAGGGCTCGCATGGCGGACTCGGGCCATCCCAGCACACCGCTCACGATGATCGTGGCCCCATAGGGAGCTCCACGAAGGCCCCATCGGCAGGGTTCACACAGCTGCCTCGGGCCATTCCCGGCAAACCACTCACGAGGATCGTGGCTGCACAGGGAGCTCCCCCGAAGGCCCCAGTGGCAGGGTTCGCATGGCGGCCTCGGGCCATCTCGGCACACCCCTCACGAGGATCGTGGCCCAATAGAGAGCTCTACCGAAGGCCCTGTGGCAGGGTTCGCGTAGCAGCCTCGGGCCGTTTCGGCACACCCCTCGCGAGGATCTTGGCCCCATAGGAAGCTCCACCGAAGGCCCCAGTGGCAGGGTTCGCATGGCGGCCTCGGGCGATTTCGGCACACCCCTCAAGTGCTTCGTGGTCCCATAGGGAGCTCCGAACGAAGGACTCAGTGGCAGCGCCCGAATGCGTCCCCCGCCCATTCCGGCACATCCCACACACGTTTCGGCGTTCCCATCCGCGTTGCCCCGTGCTCCATCCCTCTCGCGGTGCCCTACTTGTCATGCGAGGGGCATATCCTATGCATCTGGTTGGGTCCTTCGCCAAGCAAATATTTGAGCCAGTGCGGCTCCAACTACTGCTCGAGCGTCCTCCGAACCGTCGTCGTTCTCCTGCTATTGCATCTTCGCTCCTCGCCACGCTCCGGCTCACGCACACAGGGTGCAGCAGTTCACTCGCCGCCAGAGATACGCATTTCCCCGAGCTCTCTCGAGTGAGCCTGGGCTCGCAGCCTGCATGCTCGCCCAGGGAGGAAAACGGCGCACGATGCTGAAGGGCTGGATCCATACGGCACGTACGAAAAAAGTCATAGACAGAGCACAGTCTCCCCTACACCGTTTTTGGCCGAGCCAGGGCGGCTCCGAATACTGCTCGCGCGTCCTCCGAACCGTCGTCGCTCTCCCGCTACTGGCCGTAGCTCGGGAGAAAGATGCACCTCGCGAAGGAACGAAAGAGGTTTTGGTGGGGGAGGTGCACCAGCAAGAGTCCAGAACCTTTGTGGGCCTAGAGCTCTCGAGGGAGAGCCTGGGCTCGCAGCCTGAATGCTCGCCCAGGGAGGAAGGCGGCGCACGATGCTGCAGGGCCGGATCCGCACGGCACGTGCGAAAAAAGTCGTAGACAGAGCACAGTCTCCCCTACGCCGTTTTTGTCCGAGCCAGGGCGGCTCCAAAAACTCCTCGAGCGTCCTCCGAACCGTCGTCGTTCTCCTGCTATTGCATCTTCGCTCCTCGCCACGCTCTGGCTCACGCACACAAGATGCAACAGTTCAGTCGCCGCTGGAGAGACGCATTTCCCCGAGCTCTCGAGGGAGAGCGTGGGCTCGCAGCTTGCATGCTTGCCCAGGGGGGGAAAGGCGGCGCACGATCGATGCTGCAGGGCCAGATCCACCAGACACCCGCGAGAAAAACAAAAAAAGGCAGAGCACAATATTCCCAACACCGGCTTTCCCAACCATCCTATGGTGTTGGGCCCTCGTTTGAAGAGACAGCGCCCCGCGTCTCACTCACTCCTTCCTCCTCCCCCTCCTCCCTTCTCCCATCCAGGCCTCTGCCCTCCGCATGTCAACCATATCGGCGCACCCCTCACACGGCCCATAGGGAGCTCCACCGAAGGCCTCAATGGCAGGGCTCGCATGGCGGACTCGGGCCATCCCAGCACACCGCTCACGATGATCGTGGCCCCATAGGGAGCTCCACGAAGGCCCCATCGGCAAGGTTCACACAGCTGCCTCGGGCCATTCCCGGCAAACCGCTCACGAGGATCGTGGCTGCACAGGGAGCTCCCCCGAAGGCCCCAGTGGCAGGGTTCGCATGGCGGCCTCGGGCCATCTCGGCACACCCCTCACGAGGATCGTGACCCCATAGAGAGCTCTACCACATGGGCGCGTGGGTGGGCGGCGCCCTGTCGCAGAGTCAGCTCTTCGACATCGACAGCAGAGCAGGAGATGATGAACCCCCTGCCGCATGCGCATCCCCGAGCCCAGGCTGCACCAGCCTGATCGAGCTTCACCACCGCGGTGCCTGGTCGCACGACCAGCCAACACCAGCGCCAGGAACGCCCGCCCTAAGGCCGTGGCAGGTCGGGCCGGCGGTGTCCTCGGGAACCTGACCGAGGACCCCCCCTCCAGAGCGCGGCCCAAGTGGCACGGTAGCGCAATCGCCAATGAGGGGCCTTCAGGGGACAAGACGTGAACGGCAGGGCCCACGGCGCAGCAAGCATGCGGCAGGACGACGACGGCTCGGCGGGCGACGACAACATCATGACCGAGGGCTACGACGAAGTCCTACATTACAGCGAAGTGCTGGACATGGGGCCCGACTTCGCGCATTGGAGGGACATGGAACCTGACAGGCAACAGGCGCTGGATCAAAGGCGCGAGCAGGGTTGGGCACTGCGCGGCATTACCAGCCACTGGGCCACGGGCCCGCGCTTGCTGGACCAGACTTCGGACGGCAGGCATGAACTCGAGGAGACACTGCGTGCCGCACGTGGCCAACTACCTCGCCCGCGCGGACATGGGGCCGCGTGTGATCGAGAGAGCCACGCGTGACAGGCACGCTCGCTACCACATTGCAGCTTTCGCCCTGGCCGCCGACATCTGCGACAGAGCTTTCAGTGCTCGACCGCGCGCACGGCGCCATTGCGCCGACCTGCTCAGTTGGCTGCGCGCGCGCGACCTCGACGAGCACGCCAACCAGGTAGCCGTGCGCGAGAACGCCATGAGCCGCGAGCAGGACATCCTCGATTCGGGCGGGCGCCTCCGCAGCCTCAGGCGCGCTGGACGACGACGCGGTCGGCGGGAAGGTCGGCTACTAGCAGGACGTGGACCTGACCCTGAGAGCGGGGACAGCGAAGGCAGCGCCGGTGGTAGATCCTCGTGGACAGCGAGTTCGGGTTCGGGCGCTACGGCGACCAGTTGGCCAGCGACGAAGCTCAGTCGCACCCAGTTCAGCAGGGCATGCAAGCTGCGCAGCAGGTGTCGACGCGGGCCCCGAGCGGGCGCGGGAAAGGCCAAGTCTTTCAGTCACGGACACGCGGCACATGCTCTGGAGGCGTGGCAGGCCTCGGACAGCGTAGTAGTCATGGATGCGCGGCAGGCCTCGCATGTCAGACTTCGGCGCCGCCTTCGTGGAGCATCGCGAGCACCTGAAAGTGTTGGTCAGCAGGAGGCGCGGCAGGCCTCGGAGCGTGGCGCAGTAGAGAACCATGGGGACTACCATCACGGTGCACGCGTTTCGGAGCTGACGACGGAGAAGGACTGGGACGGCGACGAGCACGGCGTAGTGGAGAATCGTGGAGATTACCATAACAGCGCACGCGTCTCGGAGCTGGCCCTGGGCTGCGACGATGAAACCTGGATGCGCACAACAGGCGGAGGCTCGGCGGCGACATTGGCGACGACCTGTTCGGCGGCCTGGACGTCAGAACGCTAAGTCGCGAGGGGGGCTCCACGCGAGGGAACACCTCAAGCTCGACGTCGCCACGTAGAGCTGGACAAAGTCCCGAGGAAGCCCCCGCGCGTGGAAACTCCTCAGGTCCACAGTCGCCACATAGAGGACGCAGCTCGAACGTGACGCCACTCCTGAGGATGACGGGTGCTACTTCGATGTGCAGCGGGACCTGCTCGGCCACGACCTGGTCCACCGAGAGTGCAGAGGCGTCCTCAGGCGGCTGCGTCAGGCTACCGCGACATGGACACGACCACTCGAGCGAGGCGCGGAAAGTCTCAGATGGGAAGCGCAGTCAGGGGCGCAGCAAGCCTCAGATCGTGACAGCAGGGAGGCCAGCACCAAACCGGTGGCGCGGCCGCGTCATCCACGGCATAGGCATCGGGATGGGGCTCGCCCCTCACGCAGCTGGAGGAGAAGCGCATCCCTGAGAACGCGATGGCGCTGATCCAGGCGCACCACCTCGACGAGTTCAAGATCGAGTCGGCAGTGAAGGCGGCGAAGGCGCAGGGCTGAAAGGCCGACGAGTACCCTGCTCGGCGCATGGGCAACGGCGACGGCGCCGCGGGCGGCGTCAGGCTGCTGGCACGACCGCACGTGGCGCTTCGAAGACTGCGATTCGAGCACGACGGCACGCATGTTGCAAGCTCCGCTCGGCAGGGCTTCCGGACCACCGACCTGGGCCCCGAGGAAGGCCTGGTCCTCTCGTCGCTGCACCTGCGCACTGGGGGGGGGGGCTGGCAGAACCTCCCAAAGTCTCTCAACAGCACGCGTTGGCCCGCGTCAGTGAACGGCGCTGTGGTGGCTCCTGGCCAAGCCACATGTTACGCGGCGTCAGGCGCGAGGGTCACTGACTATTTCTGCGTCGAGCACGAACTATGGTGCCGCCGTGCACGCGCCCTCGACGGGCTGTCGGCAGCGCCACACAAGGGAGTCATCCTCGTGCTGGACATGCAGCAGATCCCCCTCGTGGTGCAGAAAGCTCACATGGCGAAAGCATTCCCGTCAGGCCAGCTGATCGGGCCTCAGCTCCCCGACCCATGCTGGCAGGAGGTTCAGGCGACTGCGGAGGCGGCTATCTCGAAGAAGGAGCTGAAGGACTCGGCAAATGGCTGGGGAAGTACGAGGACGAGCTCATCCAGCACTTCGGGGTGGCCCGGCCTAAGCGACACCGCGGGCGAGCTGTGCGCGCGCGGATCGTCGGCTCCGCCCTCCTCATGCACTGCCGCAGTCATGCGAAGGGGCGGGGGCCCTCGGACCCCTGCGAGGGTCACTGACAATGGCTCGCCCAACGCCTGCGGGAGTGGAGGTGGAGACGGTATGCAGTCAACAGGGGCGGCTCGGTCTCGGGGCGACATCGGCTTCGCGGGCTACAGTTGCGCCTCGTGAAGTTCACGCTGCCGAAGAAGACGCGATGGCCTGAGATGTGGAAGCACAGAGCCTTAGTGCGATGCCTGGACAGGCTCAGCGACAAGGACCTGGACGTCCTCATGCACGACTTCGAGACAGGCGCTGATCGCACTGCCAGCCAGGCCTCTTGCTGCAGGTACCAAGCCTGGGTCGACTGGCCCCGCGACTCCACATCGCAGGGTGGACCGAGAAGGGCGCTCCGCTGGATCAAGCAAGATGCCCCGTGGACCTGCGCCAGCGCCGCGGCCGGCCCTGGCGCGACCAAGTCCCTTGCGGACAGGGCAAGGGGCGCGGCGAGGCCCTGGCACGAGCGGCGGGGGCAAGGCGAAGCGGTAGAAGCAGTGAAGTGGCCCGCTGACATTGGCGAGATCGAGGCCCCATCCATCGATGCAATCAGGCGGGTCGCCCACGCCTTCTGCTGAGTCACGGGCCTCGGCTGCGACGTGGCCCACCCGCGGCGCGCGGTCTTCCTCGGCGACGGCGCCCTCCAGGCCCCCCCCACCCTGTGGAGCGCCATGCTGAAGATTGGGCGCGTGCCCGACGCGACTCGGGTCACGGGGGGAGCTCTTCTGACCGAACCTGATGGCGGCAGGCGCGCCATCGGCATCTTCCCAGGCGCAATGCGGCCGTTGACGAGGTGGCTTCGATCTACAGGGGGATCCAGGTTGGCGGACCTGAACGAGCGGAGCTACATCTTCGGGGCCCGGGGCCAGAGCTGCGAGGTGCGGGGGAGTGGGCCACGATCAACAAGAAGACGCGCCTGTTTACCCTGCTGGACCTGTCCAAGGCGCACGAGTACATTCGCTGGCGCGTGCTATGGAGGTGGACGACGGGTCTCGGCTTCAACGCGCGCTTGCTGAGGTTTCTGATCAGGATGCGCTCGATGCCGCGGCCGCTCTCTTACGAAGGGGTGGCGTTCGAGCTGGTGACGCCCATGCTCGGCGTCGCGGCAGGCCGCTCTTTCGACGGCCCCATGGCACGCAGCTTCCCCATTCCAATTCTGGACGGGATGTCGATGGTGCCAGGCATCTCGGCAGGCAACGTGGTCGACGACATCCAGATGCAGGCGTCGGGGGCACGGGCGACGGCGGCGCGGCAAATCGGCGCAGCGTGCCGCAGAGTCAGGAGCGAGCTGCAGGGTGCAGGATTGCTGATGGGCGAGAAGAAAGGCAAGCTCGTGGGCAACGACCACGAGGCGGCCAAGGAGCTGGGCCGCAAATTCCCCTCGCCCGTGCAGGCTCGGGATCGCTCGAGAAGGAACCTCAGCCGCGACTACGCCTGCGGCAAGCGCATCGGCACGCGGGCGCGGCTGGGGCGCCCGGGCAAAGCGTAGAGGCGGCGCGCAAAAAAAATCAAGGCGTTGCGCAGGGCGAGGGGCAGGTGCAAGCAGTTTGGTCAGCCTGGGGCTCGTCCCGGTGGGCACCTGGGGCGATGAGGTCACTGGGAGATCCTGGAGTGCTGTGATGGCCCTTCGCAGGGCAGCCAGGGCCTCCCTCTTCCCCCGCGCGGCCAGGCGCTCGCCCACGATCGACCTTGCGCTGGCCCAAGGAGACACCACCGCAACTGGCCCCGCCGACCCGTGCACGGTGAACCCCATAGCGATGCTCGCCCAAGCCTTTTTGGGAGTCGTGGTTGTCCAGGGAGACCTCAGCAGAATGCTTGTTGCCGCCCACAAGGCCCTCCGAGGGGCCAAGAATCCCTGGGGCCACGTGACGGGCCCAGCGTCGGCCGCGCTCGCGTCTTGCCTCAAGGTCGGTTGGGCCCTCGGGACAGGCGCTGGAAAGATTTGCACGGCTGAAGGGGGGCACTGTAGACCTGTGCCGCGACTGCCCCCGCAATGCAATGATGATAGCTCAGTGGGAGGTCGAGGCGCGGCTGCTCGATCAAGCTCGTTGTGAGGAGAGCTACACGAGCGGCCTATCCCACGCTCCCTACCCTGCTCCCCACCAAGACCCTCCTTTCCAGGAGGCCTCAGGAAAATTGGTCTGGTTTGCACCGCGCCGCGCTCAAGTGCTTGGCTGCCAACGGGCGCGGGGTAGATGAGAGGCTGCGCGGCCGAGGCCTACGCGACAGCCCTGCTTGCTCCATGTACGGGGCGGGCCTTGGGGCGGCGGGTCACTGGCGCTGTGGGCGATGGGGCCCTATCGGCGTGACTACCTTGTTCCACGTTCGCTCCTGGAGGGAGCGAAGAACCATCCCGACTGGCCACGTTGGTGCCATGCGCCGGTGGCTGATCCCCGTTCCTGGCTTCCTCGCCCCGCGCTGGATCTGCTCGTGCACTGGCTGGTCAGACCCGACTCAGGCGGGTGATGGCCGTGTTTCGGGGATGGTCCGCGTCACGAGCTGATAGCCAGTGGCCCCAGACTTCGCCGTGCAAGATGGTGAGTGGTCCAAGCAAATTCGAGCGGGCCCCATGTGATCGCGACGCTGTGCGGCCCCCTCCCAGGTTTAAACCGGAGCTCCGAAGTGGCCGAACTTCTTGCGTTCAAGATCTATCTAGACAATGTCGGTTTAGGGCCATGCGAGTATTCGTCGGATTGCGATTCGGTTGTCTCGAGCTTCTGCGAAGGCCAAACCGAGGCCACGGGCGCGCTGCGCGCGTGCGCCGGCCTATGGGACAGGGGGCGCGGGACCGCCTCCGGGACCTTGGGGGGAAGTGTCCGTCACCAAGGTGCGAGGTCATGCGCGCGTGCGCGATGATGACCGCGACGGCGGGGCCAGGCGGCGCCGCCTCGGCAACAAAGCAGCCGCTGAGTCGGCGCGCCAAGGGTCCCAGATGCACCCTGCAGATGCTGTGGCCCAGGATACGGTGATCAAGTCTCACCAGCTGGTCCAGAGGAGGAGGAGGAGGAGGAGGAGGAGGAGGAGGAGGAGAAGGAGGAGGAGTGTGTAGGAGAGTTTCTGGCCAGGACGAGCCGCGCTGCCGGGCCCAGCCCGTCGTTGGCCGCCCGCCGTGATGTGGGGCTCGGGAAAGTCACTTACTCACTCACTCACTCACTCACTCACTCACTCACTCACTCACTCACTCACTCACTCACTCACTCAAGAGCCGCGCCTGGACGGCGCATCGGCACAAGAAAAACTACAAACACATGTCTGGGAGCGGCTACCGTGCCTCGGAGCTCGACCACTGGCGGCCTTTGTGCAAGTGGCGCGCAAAGGGCTCCGGAGAGGGGGCGGCGGATCGCCCCTCGGCTCTCCGACGGCGCCGCGTCTGCCGAGGGCGCCCGCGACCCCGTCTGGTTTCCCAGGGGTGGCTTCAGGCGCACAATAAGGAAGGGGAGGAGGAGGAGGAGGACGAGGAGGAGGAGGAGGAGGAGGAGGAGGAGGAGGAGGTGGAGGGGGAGGAGGAGTGGGAATGGGAATGAAGTCCATAAGGGGTAGAAAAAGAAAAAGCAAGCGGCGGCGCCCCCGCCGCAACCTCGCGGCAGCCAGCCCTGGCTCAGCTGCTCGCCCCCGGTCAGGGCTACTCCATGTCGGACCCCTCGGATATGTCGCCCGCGTCGAGGGGCCGCCGGCGCAGTCGCCAGCGGGCGATGGCGCCCTCGACGTCCTCCTCGTCGAGGCCGCGCGCTGCTACTGAGATGATTGTTGGGCTTGTTAAGTAGTTCGGGTGGTTCCTATCGGGTTCTATTGTGGTTAGCCCACTTCTACTAACCAACTTAGGAAAAGGTTGGGATAACTGGTTTGGAAGTGGTTCGGAAGTGATTCTGAACCCACTTAGCTTAAGTAGGCTAACCTACTTAGGGGGCTTCCCCCTAAGTCCGCTAAGTAGGTTACGAAGCCCAGCGTAAGTAGGTTAGGTGCCTCAGTCTGAGCAGGAAGGGAGAAGGAGAAGGAGGTGGAGGAGGCCCAGGAAAAAGGAGGATGTAGCGCTGAAATCCTGACACATCGTTGACTTCTGTCCAGGATCCATCGGTAAAAACCTTTTTTTCCTGCAGCGCCCCACGCTACATCAAGCAGCATGCGTAGAAAATTCAAGCAACGCCCAGCTCTGAAGAGGCAAGTGCCTTCCGAAATCCTCCTCCTCGATTTCCTCCTCCTCCTACTGCTCCTCAACCTCCTCCCCATCATTCCTTACGCACCTGCCCCCTCAGTCAAGTACGCCTAGAGTGCCTGAGCCGCAATTTCGGCGGGAAGAGAACTTCAGAAATCTGCCCCTCATCTGAAATCTCAGAAATACACGGCTCCAGCAAAAACTCCGTGCTCATCAGTGTTGGCACGTTTTCTACAACGCAACGGGCGACATTGTCCGCCATGCTAAGAACCTTCCACGGCGAAACGCAAGACAACATTCGACCATTCACCCTAGAATGGAAGCACAATTGCCCGAATCCCACAGAGCCGCTCTCATTGCAAAAAGCAACCGTGTCGCCCATTTGGACGATTCGGCTGTGGACAAACGCGCTTTTTGATGTCATAACCTCGCAATCTTTCGTCAGAAATATGTCCGACGCAATGGCTGTCCTCATCTTTTTCGAAGCGGGGCGAGGTTCCAAGAGATCGAGCCCAACGATTTGCACCCTGAGGTCAAACAAATGTTGAAGGGTTGCGTCCTCCATCAAACCATCTTCATAAGACGTGGTGTTGAATCTCAAATTTGCCATCCGTTTCAATACTCGGTGTTTTCTCTCCATGAGGAAGCAACTTATCAAAACACGGTGCCGAAGAAATGACGATGGTAAATGTGTAACCCAATGATTTTTACACTTCCATAAAGATGTCCCGTATGTGTTCTGATGTGCGGCGAGGTGGGATATGATAGCTTCGCCAAGCTCGTCGGCGCGCACAAGACCAGAGTTAATTATAGAAAGAAGCTCTAAAACTCTGCACAGCAGCTTCATGCTGTTGGCAGCATCACCCGCGACACCTAAGGGGAGCACGATCGAATCGATGAACCTCTCAAGGACTGGGGCTGCACTCAGAAGTTCTGAAGCTGTCCCTTTCGGCGTGTGATTTTTATTACCAGCGCAAATCTTACCCCCGCCAGCGTATCCACCAGGCCACTTCCATTTTTGGAGAAACTCGTGAAAAGCTTTGCCGCCTGCTGGTGTCTTCTTGAGTTCCTGAGTCAAAGACTGGTGTATTTCATGATCCATGATGCCGTCGACTACATAGCAATGCATCCAGTCCCATGACCAGGCGTGTACGATATCGAACGGCAGGTCCTCGCATGCCAGCAAACCCTTCTCAACGTAGTTGTAACCGAACAACGTCTCAAGCTCCTGGAGTCCTGTCTTGTCGTTGGCCTCCTTGAGCTTGCGAAGGCGCCTCTGGATACCACGGATAGAACCCAGTGTGTGGAGCTTGAACTTGCTCACGTCTAGTTCTGCAGAGCTGCACAGGAAACCGCTACGATCTGGTAAAAACGATGAGTTCACCCCGACTACATTCTGGCAGAGTGCGCACACTTTGTGTCCGCCTGACCCCTTGCACTCCGTCATGAATTTGAATGCTCGTTCGTCTTGAACGAGTATCTCCACGTTGCCTGTGATCAATCGGCAACTGTTGTCCCCAGGGATGGTAAATGCGATGCCGTTCTTCAGATCGTGGCCGTGGGGTGCGCCAAAGAACAACTTGAGAGCGCGAAGGGTCAGCTGGCTGAGACCCCCTTCCAATCTATTGACTGCGGTGCTCCTAACCCCGACCAAGGTGAACCATGTCAACTCGTTCGATAACGCAGGAAAGTCAAAGCCTAAAATCGACCAGTAGATGGCCTGGAGTTTGCGACTGTTGTGATCCGCCAGGGGGTTCCCTGGGGTCACCTCGTCGCTATATATAATCAACTTCAAAACATTCCCAGTCTTCTGCACAGTGTCGCGAAACAAATCTCGAAAATACGTGGACTCCTGGCAAGCGACCTCCAACCACGCGAACGGGTGTTGCCAGGTTACTTTTACAGGTTTCCCAGAAGCTGCCTCAATATACTCATCTACAAGCAAGGGCCCGAAGGATGAAGAACGTCGCGCTGCTGTGCGCCTGGCTGATCTCTGAGCGGATGTACTGAACGCATCTGGCAAATCTTCCTCGTGGAGCTGATGCAACAGCTTGGAAAGTGCACTGCATGAGATATGTGCACGCCTGCCTAAGGTGACGAGGCACGCTTTCTTGCGAGGTGGCTCGGGCATCTCGCAGCCTGAGAGAAAATGGCTATGGACAACGCAAGCGCTCAAACGCCCCTGGGCCGAACTCATTCCACACGCGCCGACGCGCACATAACACGAAACCCAACATCAATCGGAGGAGGTGGCCCACGACACACATCGCAAAATATAGTGGGCGCAGTTGTTTGGTATTGTCCCCCCAGTCTTGTTTTGATGTTTTTCCTACTGTGTTCGCGCTTCGTCTGCCAACTTGTTTTTTATGTTCAGTATCTTTTCCGATTGGTAAAGTGTTCATAATGTCCAGGGTAAGCGTGGGGATGTTGTGTTGGGGAAATGTATTCGGTTGAGGGCGTCTTTTTTTTTTTTTTTTTTTTTTTTTTATGAACGGCCTGAGCATCCAGAATGTCCTCCGAGTTTGATTTCCACTTGAAACGACTTGGGCATCCAGAAGGTCCTCTGATATTGATTCCCATTACTTGGAATCTACTGCCATTCGGGGAACAGCTTCAAATACGGGAGAGGGGCAGGAGGAGGAGGCTATAGAGGAGGCGTCGAGGAGGAGGAGGAGGAGGTGGTTTGGAGGAGGACGAGGAATGATATTGGACGGAGGACTGTTGCAATCTCATGCAAGCAATCTTGCTGACAACGTGCTCGGTGTGTCTGGTAGGGGAGGCCGAATGGCAGAGAAGCGGCGTGCAATCTCACAGATTGCACCTACAGTGGCCAAGCCGATCACGCAAACACCCAGCAATGCGAGATATGGCATGTCTGGCAGGATAACAACGACCCCGCGCAATTCAAATAATGGCCCCCCTGACCGAATTTAGTACAGGACACACGGGAAAACTCTAGCATCAAACTATTTCGAATGCTGATTGTAAAAAGCAGAGGCCGCTTGATACGCCTCCTTTGCAACACCAACAACGGCCGTCTCATTCATGCCAAGGCCGCGAGCAAGCGTTTTTACTTGCCCGTAGATGCGAGAGGCGAAAGCGTTGCGGGTCCTGCCTTTGATGTCAGCCTTGGTCAGGAGCTGCGTGTAATTGACCGCGTGCTTCTTGCCTGGCGGAAAGGGCAAACAAAAAAAAGGAACGGAGGATTGATGCATGGATAGGCGATGGTGGACAGGAGAGCGATCAGATGAGGAAAGCAGGATGGAGGACAACCGGGGGGAGAGTAGACAATGCGGGGCCACGATCGCAGAATGATCAGGGTTGTGATCCCACCCCCATCCATGCCCGCCCCCTCCGTCCCCGTCGACCTTCCATTGCTCCCTTGCACATCGCTCCTTCCCATTCCTACCCTCACGCCTCATCCTCCGCCCCTCCCTCAAAGCCATCGCGAGTCTACCGTCGCTGCCGCGCAAAGAAACTAAAGAAGAGCATGCGTGCTGGGGCTGGCCTGCTGGCGTTGCCACAGCGGTCTTGCTCGTGGTGGCCTTTGCGGGCTTCCGCGTGACAAGCTTCTGGGAGGCCGCGGGGCGCTTCATGCCGTTCGCCGTCTTCGACGTCTTGCCGTTCGCGGCTTCCCTCATCTTTGCCTCCAGCTCCGCGGCCTCGTCACCGTCGCCGTCATCGGCAGCAGCTGGTGGAATTGGAGCGAGCGGTGGTACCACATGGGGAGGCGATGGTACCACAGGGGGCGGTACTATCGCCAGCTGTGTCGGCGACCCCGTTGGGAGGGCGTCAGTCGTCTGCGAGTCGCTGAGGTAAGCTGCTCCGCCAGCCCCAGCATCAGGCGCCGCACCTGGGATAGCCAGTGCCAGGTGCCCCCCTGCGGCCGACGAGGCTGCGCCAGCGCCCAATCCAAGTGCACCCGCTCCACCAGGCAGCGCCCCGCGCCTTGGACGCAAGTCCGTCAGGTTGATGCCCGCGTCGCTACGGTCGGCATGACGCTGAAGACCTGGGACCATTTGCATCAGACCTGTCATGGTATGCTGGGCGATCTGGGCGATGACGGACTGTGGGTCCAATCCTTGCAGCAGCTCCGCCTGGGTGAGCTGCGACTGGGTGCGCTGAGGCTTGTTGCCGAAGGACGAGTGTGACTTCCTGTGCCCGAGCATGTCGACTGCAGTCTCGTACTCCTCCAGGTCGATCCCAATGCTCGTATCCACGGGGGAGTCGTGGTACGCGTGATGCATAAGGTCCGCTGAGAATGCACTCGGCCCGTCAGGGAAGAGGGTCATGTGTGGGAACGGTTGCTTGTTCCGCTTATCCATATGTTTGATCTGCTCCTTGATGGAGAGCATCACCCTGCGCTTGCTCTCAGCTGAGAGTTGCGCCATCTCCGAGCGCATGGCCGTCATGAGGACGATCGCACCAGCCCTTTTTATGGTCTCCTCGTTCGGGCAAGAAATACCAATGCGAAACATCCGCACCGCGACACACTGGGACTTCACACCGACGGCCAGCTCGGGGTTGTTCAAGATCCGCCAGTCGTTCTCACTGAGGAAATTGATGAGTTTGGGGCACGCCTGTTGGGCCCGTGGCCCCGTGGCGTCACGGGGCTGCGTCGACGATGCTTCGCTGAGCGCAGTGGCGAGTGTCATCTTCTGCATGTCCGTCCAGGGCCCAGCAGTGGTAAGGTTGGTCAGCGAAGTCGCATCGGCCAACGTCAGGCCATGGGTCTGGCGGATCGTGGTTGTCAAGGCTGACACTTGAGCGGTCAGCACGGAATCCCTCGGTAACCCCGCGGCTGATTGTGCTTCCACGAACTGAGTGCGAGCATGGATGGCAGCAGTCAGGGTGTCAAGTGGGCTCGCAGCCATTGGCGGGTTGAGCAAAGACTGAATGCTGACAAAGTGGTGCGATTCACAACGTGACTTGGCACAAATAGCTGCGGTTGCAAGCAAGACTGACGCCGAATTGTCGGTCGATATCGAAGCTGACACATGTAAAATCCTCCTCATCCGTCTCATCCTCGGTCCTCACCGCCAGCCTTCTCCACCCACATCGTCGTCCTACTCTTACTCATCCTCTCCCCCCCGTCCTCTTTCCTGTTGGCCCTCCGTCCTCATCGCCGCTCGCTCACGCCTTACATTCCCTCCGTTTCGCCACATCCTCACCCCCTCGTCTCTCTCAACTTCCTCCCCATGCTCATCTCTCCTGCCTCGGGAGTTGCGCTAAGTCGGGGATGGGCAGGCAGACGAACGCCACAGAGCCTCTCGCGCCAAAAGTTACCGAGTCTCTGCTCAGGGGTTGGGCACTTTTGCCAAATCCGAGGGTATAGATTGACCGAGTCCCTGCTCAGGGACTCGGTCAATTTCTCTCTCGATGTTCTAAAAAGAAGAACAAAAATCAAACAAAAAAAAAAAAAAAAAAAAAAAAAAAAAAAAAAAAAAAAAGAAAAAAAAAAAAAAAAAAAAAAAAAAAAAACAAAAAAAAAAAAAAAAAACAAAAAAAAATAAAAAAAAAAAAAAAAAAAACAAAAAAAAAAAAATAAAAAAAAAAAAAAAAAAAAAAAAAAAAATAAAAAAAAAAAAAAATAAAAACAAAAAAAAAAAAGAAAAAAAAAAACAAAAAAAAAAAAACAAGCATTTTACCGAACCCTGGCCATGGACACGGTCATCCTTACTGGGTGAGTAGGGGCAAAAGCTACAGGGAGATTTGGCAAAAATAAAGTAAAAAAACTCCTTAACAAAAAAAAAAAAAAGATAGGCAGATACACTCGGTAACTTTGGCTCTCACACGCCATGCGCCCGCTTGAGCTGTGCGCTCCAGCCCGCGGGCCTCAACGTCGAAGCGAGTTCAACCTGATGCTACCCGTGTGGCGGTGGTGGTGTCTACGACTATGTCAGTTTCCGCCAGCTCTCTCTCTCTCTCTCTCTCTCTGCATATGGAAGGGTGCGAGGCAAACGAGGAGAAGGATATTGATGAGGAAGATGTGGTAACGTAAGGGAATGTAGTACATTTGTCACGAGCCGCATTGACGACGTGGAGCATCGGGTTAAACAACAAGCGGGCCTCCGAGAGGTCACCCCCCTCGCTCCCACGGATTTCGGGGTACCGATTTAAGTGTTTTTTTCGTATCTTGAACTCCTCTTCTGCTCATCGTTTGCGTTTCCCTGTCAATGCACCTATTTGTTGTTGTTCGTCATTATTGTTTCCCGCTGCCTATCTCACACAACCTCCTCGGTGATGGTGATGTCTGCTTGATATCTGGTCTATCGGATGTGCTCTGAAATGTCATGCCAAATTGGTGCGATGTGGCTGTGTGGCAAGCACGTGTGCACCTACGTGCTATGGAAACACGGCACGTCCTGCATCCACCAGGATGCTGTGGAAACTCCCCAAAGCCTGTGTATACTAGAAACCACGGTCGCTATACATGCACTGGATGACATCACGAAGCGACGGCAAAGCAGCGTTGCATATCATTGCTCAGGGCGCTCATCCTCCTCTGGATCAGAGTGGTGCTGCAGGTACCACTCCTCCAAGACCCTCGCGATCCTGTCGCACCGCTCTTGGAGCGATCCGCCAGGTTTGACCCTCATGGACTTCGTGTGCCAGGTCTCCGTATCCCTCGAGAAGAAACGCGTGGACAATGCGTTTTTCGACCTCGACCATTTCACGTGCGGCAGACTCACATTGGGATCAACTGCGTCCTGCTGCTCAGAGTTCGGGACGTACGGCTGCGTACGGAGCAAGGCCAGCGCCTCAGGGGTCATCTCGATGCTCAGCTTGGCACGCGTGATGGCATTCGTCATGACGAGCACTTGTTCAGTCCGATCGGCAGCCGTCTCCACGGTAAGGGTCACGGTCTGAGCAATCTCGTCGTGCATCTCTTTCCTGGGGCGCTTAGGCAAACGGGTGACAAGCTCAATGTCAGGGTCACCCAAGGCAGCAAGTTGCTCATTTGCCTTCCAGATCATCAACTTGTCTGTAGCAGCATTCCGCTTCTGAACGAGATGATCGAGCATGGTGGTGTTGTGCTCCAAGTAGTTGAGAACACCCGTATCCGTGCGATCGATGCTCACGAACGTGCGACCATCCACGTCGAAGGGCTCCGCGAGCCAAGCTGTCCGAATGGGCGCTTCGGGATCAGCGGTGATCGCCACAATGCCTTGCCTGATGGACGCCATGCTAGCGTCGTACAAGCGATGTGTACCAGGAAACGAATTCAATCTGCTTGAGCCCAAATGGCTACGGATCAAGGCGATGCTGATGGGGATGTATTGAGTGGAACGGGGTTTCGGACCCCATCCGAGGCTTATGGGCCCCCCAACATACCAAAACGGTGAAGGTGCAAACACTGTCGATGCGCGTGTTCTCGCTCCCGCCTCCCCCTCCTCCTCCTCATCCTCCTCCGCGTGCTCCCCATCGTCGGTTTCTTCCCTTTGATCGTTCATCATGTTCTTGCTCGGTCTGTTCCTCCTGATCCTCCCCCGCATCCTGTTCCCCCGTCCCTCCACCCCTGTGCAACATTAGTTGCGCCACATGAGCGGGCTCCGAGGTGCCGCGCAGAAAGACATCTCTGCCCCCCCCTCTCGATGAAGGTAGCGAACGGGGGGGGGGCATTGTGGCGGATTAAAGGGGAGCGGAGGAGTAGGATGCCGAGGAGAAGGACGAGGAGGATAAGGAGAGGGAGAGAGATGAGGAGGGGGAGGAGGAGGATGAGGAGGAGGAGGCGGAGGGGGAGGAGGATGAGGAGGAGGAGGAGGAGGAGGAATGATGGTATACACCGATGGGACGCCGAGGAGGACCAGGAAGACACCTTAGATTTGCAACACCAGCGCTGCTACTCACAGCTGTATGTAGGCCAGCACCTATCCGCATATGCTAGCACGCATTGAAAGCTTGCCCGTGGCTGCCAATCCCCTGCTCGAAACGTGTGTGTTTGCAATGTTGGTGCGTGTTTCCTTCCACTTACTCGGCAGGACGGAAAGGCCATCGATGAAATCGCGTGGTGGGCAAACCCCCTCACCTCACGCAACGATGTGCCACGCCCCCGCGAACGAACACTGAAGCGCAGTGTTGTGGGGATTGGCGCAAAATGCAACCTACTTCCTGGCCTTTTTCTTGGGCACGCTGGCACTCTGGCTGGACTCAGCCCGTTTCGCGTCGGCCACTTCTGATTTGTACAACGGGGTGCCGACGTGCAAAACCTTAGAGTTAACGAGAGCTGGGACGTGCCAGGTGAAATCAGAAGCGTCGAGAGCTGACTTCTCGGTCCAGCTACTGACATCGCAACGGAAAGCAACCCTGGTGCGAACCATATTCGCCAGCGTGGAGTCCAGGGCGGTTCCAACAAGCCAGAATGGCACAGTGAACGCACCTGGAGCTCCAGACGTGTCGATCTTCGGGCAAATGTACACACTAAGCTCATGGTCCCTTTCGTCTCTCAATGGGGATGTAATGGCGACCCCACCAGCAGGAATTTTACCACCAGAGTGAATGTACGGGCTCAATGGAATGAGAACCAATTCTCCCTTCTGGTAGGTTTTCTTTGCTACGACTTTGTCAACGACACGCTTCCCTTTCTCATTGCTCTTGAAAACGATCTCAAGATTGACATTCACTGAACAAGTATCATGCAACTGAAACAACGCAAACCTCATGGCGGCCTTGAAGTTCTCATGGTGCATGTCCCTGTGCTCCTGAGCGCACGGGAGAGACGGCAATGTGTGCACATCACATGGGATGGTCAATTGGAGGGGCGACGGATGGAGAGGAGGAGGGATGAGGAGGAAGAGGAGGATGAGACGGGCACGGAGGATGAGAAAGAGGGTTCTCTTACGCTTCATCATCATAATTCCCCTCATCCCCCATCCTACCCCCTCGTTGTCCTCCTCCCGCCGTTATCATCCTTACTATTCCTATCATCACCTGCTTCTTCATCATCCACCACCCCGTCGTCTTCGTTTGGTCCTCATCCTCCTTCTCTAGGGCTGCATTCGTTATCCTTACCGTGGTTGCTGGCTCAACCTCAAAAAAAAGTCGCCCTCCACACTCATCCCTCACATCCGCTGCTGCGTCAAGCTATCCTATATACGATTCCCGAGCTCCTTAAGCATGAGGCCTCTCACGCTCACAGTCACGAACTCGTCCTGCTTCTTCACCTGGGGGCGCCCGAGAGGAGGCGAAGGGCTGCTACGTGTGCGGTACTGTTGTTACTTGTTTTTGTTACGATCAGTTACTCACCAACTTTTGTTAATGGATTTGAAGTTAGGCCAGCTGACCGTGTAGTCGTCAGCCAGTTGGTGCAGCGAGATCTGGATGGGCTTCGCCTTCTTGCCCCCGCCGGCCCTCAACGTGGCCGTGTCCTCGGTCATCTCGCTGATGGTGTACAGCTGGCCGTTATTCTCTCCAACGTTCGAGGCCACCTGCACGCCGACCTTGAAGCCCATGCTGTTGATGAAGCTGGTGTCGATCGAGCCGTCTCCCAAGTTCCGGAGACCACTGCAATTCTGAGGGTCGGCCCCAGCAGTTGCCTCCATCGTCACATGGGTTGCAGGCCAGGGTGCTTCGACCGATTTAGCATTCGGATGCTCACGGTAGACATCCATCAAGAACTGCGCCCCAATCTCTTCAATGGATCCCCACGATTTAGAACCCTTCACAGATTTCTTGTGCACGAACATGACGCACCGCATCTCGAACTTTCCTAGGAGTCTGGATTTGACTGGCTTGGGCATGTCAAGCAGAGAGAAAAACTTCTTCGCGGCCCTGATCATCTTGACAACCTCCAGGCTCTAGACGGTCCCATCTCTATCTTGATACACCGCCCCCCAACCACCAGCAACCCAGCACAGCTGTTATACAGCTCAGGTCCTGCTGATTCACGTCCCCAGCCCAATGGGGATGGGGAGGAGAAGCAACATCAAGTGTTGGGGCACCGATGGTCGGACCAGGCAGGATGTTAAGTGATGGAACCGCCTCGCGCTCAAGTACCTGGATAGCTTTGGTCTTATTGGAAGCAGTGATCGAGTTAAGCTCGGTGCCAGTCAGTAGCCTCGCCACTCCATCGCGAATAAAATTTGATGGAGCACATAATTGGGCTTTGATTATCGCATACAAATACTCTGGGCCCTGCAAGAACGATACAGAAGACAACAGTCGGAAGAATGACCCATGGATATCGTTATAGTTCGGAAGCGTCTGGCAAAACTGTTGCAAATCATTCAGAAACACTGGGTCGGATCCACCAGAATACTTTTGTATAAACAGCGACATGTCACTGACCTGTCCCTCAAGATGGGGATTGTCCCGTTCAATTGAAACAGATATAGCCTTCCAGTCCACGTTAGGCATCCCATCGTCAGTTGCTTTCTTCGCTCGCTTGTGTATCTGCACCAAGGTTTCGATCTTCGACTGCGGCTTCGCGGCGTCCTTGCTGGTGTTACTGGCACGGGCAAGGAAGTCGGGAAGATCTGGGATACGCTCTTCCACCTGCCACCGAATAATGGTAAATTGTACTCCATGTTCAAGAGGGCGCTTGTACGCTGGTGACTTTGTCAATATCTTGTCCACAGCAAGGCGGCCATTCGTAGTGAGCTCCTCATTGTCGCTCTTGGCCGCTGCCTTCACGCATCGGGCTCCTGCGACGGTGTGAGAACTTGCAACTGTCAGAATCCGTAGGTCCTCGTGCGCCATCGCTGCCAGATAACCGTCCGATGTGTTGTACAGAAAATCTTGAAATTCACACTGAACCTTCCGAATGTCTGGGTTCTCAGACTTTTCGAAGGCCCTGGCACCAGCGACTTCTATATCACTCCATCCGTGAGTGGTAATATCCTTCAAAACCGACTGCACTGTTTGGATATCCAGTCCCAGACCGTGTCGGTTCTTCGGGTGAACTCCAATGTGCTTCACAGCAAGTGTTTCAACATACGCTAGCCCAGCATCCAATAACCATGTGACGATCGAATCACCTGATGCTTTCATTTGTTTTGGCTGGTTATTGTTCATGTCGTCATACTTGGCCAACTCTGCCAAGACTCGCGGTGCCAGCTCGTGGAGTTTCTCTGACACTGTACTACCAGATGCCATCGAATCGGAGAAACTCATGTTCAGACCGAATATTCTCAGTACTCAACCAGGAAGGGTTGGAAAACTGCCTCAAAAAAAAAGCTAAAATGGCAACGGTGCTGATCAACAACAGGCGTTCGGAATCGAAAAATCTGCTCCACACACTGATTTCTGGGCTGGTCTTCTCTCCCCCCCCCGCCCCCAGCTAACCAGGTTAGCGGACTTAGCTAACCTGGTTGCTATCTATGGTTGCAGGGGTGGCTAAGTAGGTTACGAACTCGGTTAGCTAACCTCCGAAAGTGGGTTCTAAGTTCAGGAGCGAAGTGCCATAACTACTTACTCTGGATACCCTAAGTGCACATACGAAGCCGCCCAAGTGATTGCTATGTGTGTGAGGTGCATAGAAGTGGGCCGTGATGGTTCTATGTACTTAGCTTCATCTTACGGTGGTTATAACATCCTTACCAAAGTTATAAGTAAACTACAGCCAGGTTATAACTCCTATAGATGTGTTTCTATCTAGGCGAAATGCTTAGGAAGGGCAGCCACCATCGCAGTAACTGACTGAGCTGACTGACCGGCTGACTCGTCACAAGCGTTAGGCGACAGCTTTATCTTCGGCCGGTCGAAAGCGCAACGCGTGGTACAACCAACGGAGGACCAATAATAGGCTCGGAGGCCGGGGACACGGTCTCTAGCGCAGGCCGTGGGAGCCAGACGTATCCCCGGCGGCCGAGGTCGCACCCTATGGCGCAACCAATCGTAGCCAGTTATATCCTGGGCGGCCGAGGGCGCAACCTATTGCAAAGCTGCCCCAGGAGCCAATTCTACCCTCGGCAGCCGTAGGCGCAACCGTTTTCGAAACCAATCGGAGCCAGGTATATTTTCGGCGGCCGAAGGCGCAGCAACCTATGGAGCCTCATTGTTTGGCCGCGCAGGCGTTTCTAGTTCGCGGGGGCCGGCGGGGGTTCGCCGCGGGCGTGTTCGACACATGGAACCCGAAAAGAATGCTTTAAGCACTTGG
>CAUYUJ010018135.1:190534-213463 GCA_963575745.1 Prorocentrum cordatum
GGGTGCGTGGGGCGGGGCGGAAGCCGCCACCCCCGCCAGCAGGTACGGCACACCAGGGAACAGCGCCCGGGTGAGCAAGGCAGGACGCGCACATGCGGCAAGGGCGAGGCCGTGCCACGCTGGGAAGGATGAGGGCAAAGTGAATGGGAAGCCCCAGCGCAATGTGCACAGCACTGCCCTGACACGCTCTTGAAAAGTACAACGCAATTTGTCCCACCAATTTCCTCTGAAAACCTAGCTGCAGAAAGCGAAGGTGGCCGGCCGGGTAAACGTCACCACATTCAGGTAAACGTCACCACATGTCCGAACTGCGGGCCAGAGTCGGGCGGGGGCCAGGAGCTTTCAGACTCCAAAGGCGGAGCTCGGTGCATCGGTGGGCAGTCGGCTGCGCGTCGGCATGAGTGAGATCGGGAATTTAAGGGGGTACTGGAGCGATCGGGAATTTAAGGGGGTACAGCTTGAATCACCTTGCACCACCTTGAGCCACCTTGCGTCGGCCTTTCTCGGTCCGTCGTACTGTGGTCCAGCTTCGCGGAACCAGTGGGTGTGCCTAGCAGGGCGGCGGTCGGGGACCGTCACAAGAGGGGGCAAGTACGCGGCCAACACCCATGACAAGAGGATCCGCTTGGCCCGGCGGAGCGCAGGAGCCGGAGCATACTGATAGGGTGGCTCCTCCTGGGCCTGCGCGGCGTCCCCGCCGCCCCCCTCGGCGGCTGCTGCGGCCTTGCGTTTGGCCCTCAGCCTCCTCAGCCTCCTCCTGTCGGAGCGCTCCTCAGCCTCCAGTCGTTGGAGCAGGTCCTGCTCCTTCAGGTGCGACAGCATCTTCGCGACCCCCCCAAAAACCCCGGTTTTTTTTTTACCCTCGGGAGTGCGACATTTCCCAGTCAGCTGTGGCGGTTACAGTCTGGCGCGGCGGGGCGCGGCTGCCTGGTGGGACGGTCAGCGCAGGTGGCCTGCAGGGTACTGCTGCCGTGACGTCAGGGCGCTGTGCTGCTGAGGTACGGTGGCGTGGGTCCACTGCTGGGCCGGGCTGGGGTCCCTGAGTTTGGGCCTTGGTCTGTGCGCCCGTACTGGGGACGGCATCTCGGCGCGGAGCGCAGGTGCAGGGACGGTCAGACTGGAGCAGCTCAGGTGGGCGGTGTCCCCAGACGACAGCGTGACGGTCCAGTGGCCGGGGTGCTCGCTGGACTGCCCCCGTACGATACCTCGGAGGCCGTTGATGGGGTTGTGGACTTGACCCTGGACGATGACCGCTGTGCACGCGTGGAGCCGTGGTGGGATCCAAGCGGCCAAACGGCAGTTTACGGCTCGGAGGTGACCGATGGTGGCTGGTTGCGGTCCGAGGAAGCGCTCGAAGTGCTCCCGTACAGTCGCGGTGCTAGTGCTGGCAGTGCTGGTGCTAACACGCGAGGTTTCGAGGGAGCCAGGACCCGGGGCAGGCGTGTGGGCATGCGAGACGGCCGAGGCTGGCCCCGCTGCCGTGCTACCAGGTTGTGGCGGGGAGGTCACCCCAGGGCTCGAGGCAGCGTGGGGACCGATGACAGGAATGGTAGGCGTGGTGCCATGCGGGGGGGCCGAAGCCGCCCCCGCTGGCGTGCTACCAGGTTTTGGCGGGGGGGTCGACTCGAGGCTTGAGGCAGTGTGGGGGCCGATGACAGGAATGGCAGGCGTGGTGCCATGCGGGGGGGCTGAAGCCGCCCCCGCTGGCGTGCTACCAGGTTTTGGCAGGGGGGTCGGCTCGAGGCTCGAGGCAGTGGGGGGGCTGATGCCAGGGCGGCCCTGGGCGGCCGTCTGGTGGCCTAGAGGGCGTCTGCGGTCGACGTCGCCGCCGCGCTGTCGGCGTCGCCGCCGCGCTGTAGCTGCGCTCCGTCGCCGCCACTCGTCGCGGAAGCCGATGAAGAAGTAGTACATGACGTACGTGGCGCACAGGGAGGCCCACGTGGACGGTGACACCACGTTGTACCACTCGATGACCTCCAACCACACACGCTCCACGAACGCTGCCGTGTAGGCCGACGTGGGTGCCACCTTTGGTGCCGCCGCGGACGGCTCAGGGCGTGCTGAATCTGGCAGGGTTGGCGTGAGAGTTTTCGTCGGCGATGGCGTCTCGGCTGCGCTCGGTGCCGGCGTTGGTGCTGGTGTCAACGTTGGTGCCCGCGTAGGCGTGGGCGCGGGTGCTGCCGCTGGCAGTGCTGGTGTCGAAACTATGGACGATGCTGCCATGGATGCGAGCGTCGATGCGGACGGCGGAGTTGGCGTAGATGCTGGCTGCAACTCTGGCGTGGGTACCGGCGTAGGCGCGGGCGTGGGTGGTGACGCTGGCGGTGCTGGCGTCGGAGCTGTCGTCGGTGCTGGCCTCGCTGTTGACGTCGGGGTGGGTGTCGGGTCTGACGTCGCTGCTGCCTGTGACTCTGGCTTTGGTGCCGGCGTGGTGGGGGCGGCCGCTGGCGCTGGAGGTGCTGGTGTCAGAGCTGTCGTCAGTGCTGGCGTCGGTGCGGGCGTCGACAGGAACGTCGGTGCTGCCTTCGGCTCTGACGTCGCCGTCCAGGGGGCAGGCGTGGATGCTGACACTGCCGATGCTGGCGTCGGAGCTGCTGTCATTGGTGCTGACGCCTCGGCTGCACTCGGGGCCGGCGCTGTCGCTGGTGTCGGAGCTGCGTGCGGGTCTGGTGTTGGTGGCGCCGTAGTCGTGGGCGTAGGGGTTACTTGTGAGGCTGTTTTCGCTGGTCTGTAGTTGTTGCCCCACGGGGTGTCGCAGTGGGTGCCCATGGGGTACTGTGCACAGCACTGCCCTGACACGCTCTTGAAAAGTACAACGCATTTTGTCCCACCTATTTGCTCTGATACGTTCAGTGGTACGCATGTTACCGTAGACGATGATGCCGCCGGCGAGTCTGACATGGCTGCCGCCGTGGGCGGCCGCCCGAAGACTGGCACTTCCGATGCGGCCGTCGCAGCTGCCGTCCGTGCTGTCGTCGATGACTGTGGAGGGATCGGGAATTTAAGGGGGCACAGGTGCGATCGGGAATTTAAGCGGGTACAGCCCCACTCGGACTGAGTGGCCCGCCCGCCCCACCAGGCCTTGAGCCAGCCTTGAGCAGACTGTACCGATGCTGTCGTCGATGTTGTCGTCGATGCAGACTGTGCCGCAGACGATGAAATCGACGAGGCAGACGTGTCATGACATGACATGGCGGTCCCACTAGCGTAGGGTGCGCCTGAAGACGGCACCCGCGCCAGCGGCCCTGGGCGAGGCGTCAGGACAGTGAATGGCGGAGGGCTCGTCGAGGCAGGCGTCGATGCGGTCGTCGGTGCTGACGTCGCTGTTGGGGTCGATGCGGGCCGTGGCGCAGGCGTAGGTGTCGACGTGGCGGACATGATACGGCGTGGCATGGCGGCCCCAATAGCCGTGGGTGTGCCTAATGGCGTCGATCTCGTCGTCGATGCCGCCGTCGGTGCCGACGATACTGAGGCCGACCCTGTCGTCAATGCTGGCGTCGGTGCGGACGTGAGCGCGGGAGCCACGGCCGTGTATGCCGCCGTGGATGCAGTCATGGGTGCTGTCGTGGATACCGCTGTGGAGGCCGTTTGGGGTGCTGCCGTAGATGCCGACGTGGGTGCCAACGTTGGTGCCGCCGCCGGCGAGTCTGCCACTGCTGACGTCGAAGGCGGTCGCCCGAAAGCTGTCGCTGCCGATGTGGACGTCCCAGCTGCCGTCCGTGGTGGCGTCGATGTAGTCGTCGGCACAGATAGTGACACAGACGATGCGGGCGACGAGGCGGACGCGGCATGACATGACATGGCGGCCCTACTAGCGGAGAGTGTGCCTGAAGGCTGCACTCCCGCCCGCGGCCCTGGACGAGGCGTCAGAGCAATGACTGTCTGCGGACTCATCGAGGCTGGCCTCGATGCGGCCGTCGGTGCTGACGTTGATGTGGACGTGGGCGCCTCAATCGATGCGGTGGTCGGCGGTGCTGGCCTAGGGACACCCAGGGTCGTCGGCGGGGTGGGATAAATAGTGGGTGGTGCCGCTGGCGGTGCTGTCGCAGGAGCTGTCGTCGGTGCTGGCCTCGATGCAGACGTCGGAGCTGGCGTCGACGCTGGCTGCAACTCTGGCGTGGGTACGGGCGTAGGCGCAGGCGTTGGTGCTGACGCTGGCGGTGCTGGCGTAGGAGCTGTCATCGGTGCTGGTCTCGATGGAGACGTCGGAGCTGGCGTCGATGCGGCCTGCAACACTGGCGTAGGTACCGGCGTAGGCGCAGGCGTGGGTGTTGACGCTGGCGGTGCTGTCGTAGGGGCTGGCGTCGGTGCTGGCCTCGATACGGACGTCGGAGCTGGCGTCGAAGCTGGCTGCAACTCTGAGAGACGATGATGCCGAGGAGAGGTCTGTAGGTCACCAGGCTTCGGCGGGCCTGAAGGCACCACCGAGCGAGTGGCCATACAGGGAGCGCAGGAGTGGCTGATTGTGGTGCTGACGTCTCTTGCGGCCGTCGGAGCTGTCGCTGGCAGTACTGGCGTCGCTGCCGTCGATGCTGACGTCGGAGCCGCCGCTGGCAGTGGTGGCGTCGCTGCCGTCGATGCTACAGTCGGAGCCGGCGATGCTATCGATGCCGCCGTCGGAGTCTGTGAAACTGCGGGCGGAGCCGTCGTCGCTGCCGTCGATGCGGCCGTCGGAGCCGACGATGCTAACGAAACTGACGTCGGAGCCGGCGGTGCTAACGATGCTGCCATCGTAGCTGCCATCTCTGCTAACGATGCTAACGGTGCTGCCGTCGGAGCCGTCATCGCTGCCGTTGATGCTGCCGTCGGAGTCGGCGAAGCTGTGGTCGTTGCTGCCGTCGATGCGAGCGTCGATGCTGACATCGGAGCCGGCGTCGGTGCAGCGTCGTCGTGGTCGTCGTGGTCGTCGTCGTCGTCGTCTCCTCCTCCTCCAGCGGGGCTGGGCGAGGGAGGGGGCGGGGATGGTGTCGAATCTGTGCCCCCCGCTGGCGTCGAGGCTGACTGCAGTGCCGTCGTTAGAGCTGGCTTCGGTGCTGTCTGCGGTGCTGGGGTGTGGTCCGTCATGGACGTGGGCGTGGGTGCTGCCGAGGACGATGCTGGCGCCAATATTGACGTCGATGCGGGCATTGGCAAGGACGCTGATGTCGACAAGGCGGACGGGTCATGGCATGGCAGGGCAGCCCCACTGACGTCAGGTGCGCCTGAAGACTGCACCCTCGCCAGCGGCCCTGGGCGAGGCGTCAGGACAGAGGACGTTGAAAGGCTCATCACTGCAGGTGCCGAGGACATGACATATCGTGGCATGGCGGCCCCCGCAGCCGAAGGTGCGCCTGAAGACTGCACCCTCGCTGGCGGGCACGGGCGAGGGGACAGGGCAGGTGATGACGGTGGGCTCGTCGGGGCTGGCGTCAATGCGGTCGGCAGTGCTGGTGTCGATGCTGGGGTCGATGCGACGACAAGCATGACGGCGGCGAGAATGGTGGCACGTTTGGGGCGAGAGAGAGAGAGAGAGAGTGAGTGAGAGAGAGAGCGAGAGAGAGAGAGAGCGAGAGAGAGAGAGAGAGGGAGAGAGAGAGAGAGAGAGAGAGATAGAGAGATTTTGCTTTAACCATTCTGTATTTGAGAGAGAGAGAGAGAGAGAAAAACAAAAAAAAAAAAAGAAAGAGAGAGAGAGAGAGAGGAAGAGAGAGAGGGAGAGAGAGAGAGAGAGAGAGAGAGAGCAAACAAAAGAGAGAGGGAGAGAGAAAGAGAGAGAGAGAGAGAGAGAGAGATTGGAATCTTGGCTGGGGCCAGCAAGATCTGGTGCAGATTGCGCGATGGCGCCACGTCTGAGTGGTCTGAGGGCTGGCAGGCTCATTGGGATACGGCCATTGCTGGCAGCAGCGCTCTGCTAGCAGCGATCCTCCGCTCGTTGTTAGGTGGGGCGCGACGGCACTGGGGATGCCAGCAACGACCTTGGTGCTCGACTTTAAGAAGCTGCACGGCTCGCTGGCTTGAATCTCGTTGGGCCGTGCAGCGCAACAGTTGGGCCATCCGCCCATCGCGGTCTGCCTCGAGGCGCCTTTGCGCGCTAGTCCTCGATTTTTGCGAGACCACAAGGGAGCCGCTGAGGCGATTCTGCCGACGCGATCACTGGTGGCAGGCCCCCCGCATGGGGCGCAATCTGCCGAGCTGTTCTTGCGCCCCTTGCTCCAGCGAGCCCAACGACAGGCCGATTCCACCGCGTTCTGGACCATTGTCGACGACGCCGTTCCTCGAGCAGAAGGACCGAAAGAGCTCGTTGAATCTCGCGCGCTCTCCTCCGCCGGAGATTTAAAGCAAGGACTGGACACCATGCGACTGGTGGTTTCCCCTAAAACGGCGTCGCTGGCAAATGACGTCAGCTCGGGCAAAAAGCTGGCCAAGCGGCTTCGCCACAAAGCCAATCCTGCGCAGGATTGTCAGGAGGCAGTGGGCCTAGGAGTGGGCGCGACGGGGGTGGGCGACGGTCTGCTCGTAGATCGTCACAACGTGTTGCCGCTGCTGCTAGACGCGCCCTCCGACTACAGCGCTTTTGTCGCCATGCTCGCCTTCGCAAAGTCTCACTGGGGCTTTGGGCAGCTGGGGCGCTTCCCCAAGCAACGCACGGGCGTCGGGCGCTGGGTCTTGCTCCGCGCTAATTGCTCCGATTCCGACGCCAAGCTGCCGCGGCCGGCGCTGGCCCGCTGAAGGGCAGATGCTTGACCAGCACCTTGGAAACACTATGCGGACAGGAAGACCCAGCTCTGGAGTTGCGTCGTCAGCTCGCGGCTGAGCACCCTGCAACCCTTCATCCACAATGCCATCGGAGAGTTGAGCAACCTTGGCCAAAAACTTTACGGCGGCTTGGGTTGGCAGGTCGGTCGGGCAGATGGCGAATTGTCAAAGTACCAGCGTCAGCTGTTATCGCCGCTCTTCTCGAGGCAGGATGGACACAAACGATAGCAGTTCCTTGGTGGCGTCCAGAGACCGCTGGACTTGCTGAGTGGAAGCTCCCCACTTCGTCCCTGGCAGGCTTCGCAGGAGACGAGATGGACGTCACTGGTATTCTCGACCATTTGATGTCCGATTCCAATGTTCAGTAATGTTCAGTTATGGGTTCAGGCTGCTGCGCATGATGGCGCCGACGACCTCCGAGGAGGAGCTGACCTCTACTGGCCTCGGCGAGAATTCGTCAAGATCTCAAAGAATGGGGAAGCGATATGGCGGGCCAGACGCCGTGCGCGGCTGCTGGTGCCCAGTGGTCTCGCGTCCGCCAAATTCCGACCGGCACGGCCGAGCAGCAGCTGTGCACGCGGTGCCGCAAATCGCCTGAGACGCTGCGGCATCGCAATTGGGAGTGTGAATGCAACAAAGATCATGGGGATGACTCCCTCTCCGCCCTCTTAGTGTCTCACTGTAGCGAATTTTGATATGAACCCAGGCTTGTGTCTCAGAGGTGCCCCCCCCCGACCGACCACACTCACCCCGAGTTCGTGAACCATCAGAAGCCGAAGAATTAGAGCCCCTCGGCGCGACGTACCTGAACGAGTTGTCGCCCGTCGGCTCTGAGGCCTTGGCGGTTGTCGGGGGTGGCTCTGGATGGCGTTTCTCCTCCGACCCTCGTCGCCGACGTTGTGGCGCGGCTTTTGTGGTGGTCAGAATCAGCCCAATGACGTCGTTGTGGGAGGTGGGCGGGGGCTTTTCTGGAATTTGTGGTGGAAGGTCTCAGCCCGTTCCTCGCTCCGGGCTTCTGGCTTTCGCGCTGTGTCTTGAAAACACTACAGGCCCCGTTCATGATGTTACGGGACGCTATCCCCCTGGCAGCTGGGTTGGAGCGGTGTCGGGCCAGCGCGGTGGGGGGCAGGAACTGGGATTTGTGGCTGCGAATTTAAGACCGCTCTTGTCTCACGAAAACAGGGGCACGCCACCTTAGAGCGGACGGTTTCTCACCTTGACCTCGAGGCCGAGGGCCGTTCGGCCCATCAGGTGTTCCTCAGGGCTGGAAACCACCTGGCGGACCAAGCGGCCCCAGAGGCCGCCGAGCGTCCCTGGCAGCTTTCAGCCCGCTCTGATCCCAGGGCAGATTTTTGGGATGCGCAGACTGCCCCATTTCGGCGTCGCGCGCGCCGAGCCTTGGTCGATTCGTCCCTGGCCGACCTCGGGAAGGCTCGGCCGTCGGTCGCCCCCTTAGAGAGAGCGAGGCAAGGGTCGAAGCTTGACCGAACGCTTCGCGCGTCGCCGCACAACATCGTGACGTATGGTAGGTCCTTCCGCTGAAGGGTGTGCGAAGTGCTCTGTGATCAGCAGGACCCCTCAGAGGTCTCCAAGGCACCATGCATCCCTGCCGCGGGGGTTGGCCCCTTCCCCTCGGACGTCGCTGTCGAGGTCCCTGGGCCTGTTTCGGTTTCGGGTGCGGTCTTGCATCCCTCTCACAAGATGGCGTTCTGGGACTTGCACAGCTTGTACTTTAGCAAGGCTTGCGGCCGAACAGCCACTTCGGACGGGCGCCAGCTGGTGCCCGAGTGTAATGCGCCCTCGAAGAAGGGTTATGAAAACCTGGGCCGAATTCGCCGCGGTTTGTACCCGAGCTATGCGGCGAGTCTCTGCAACGCCACGCTCGTATTGCTGCCGTGGCCGATCAGCAGGCGCGAGTGCGAGGGTGTGCCATTTGAGGCACGTGCGCTCCTTGCTTGCTGCGCTCTCCCTCCTCCCTGTTCTCTCCTGCACGACGTTGCTCGCCAAAACGTCCCAAAACGTCCTGCTCCTCCTCGCCCAACCTATCATGATCGTCGCTTTGCTCCTCCTCCTCCTCCTCCTCCTCCTCCTCCACCTCCTGTTGCATCCGCAACCGTTTTAAACATGTGCCCGTACTCCTGCAAACCAAGCCAACCGGCCGATGACGACTGGATACAGGGGGTCCTATCCCACCCGTTTAAAACAACACTGGCGCATGACGTCTCAATCTGGAGATTCGCTCGTCCATGTTGCGAAATGCGTGGCAAGAGGGGGACGGGGCACACATCCCGCGCGAAAGGCCGACATGCCGCTCTCGCCTCGGCACCGCATTCACTTTTCTAGAGAATCGAGCTCCCGAGATTTCGCACGAAATTCCGTCGACGCGCGAGCGGACGAAAATGTCGCGTTGGCCTCGGCGATGCGCAGATTCCACATGACAGTCGCATTCCCGCCTCGACACGGCAAATACTTTTGGGGCCCGAGCGAGTGGGCAACTCTTCTCCCTCGCCCAACCTCCGCGCGCATTTCGCTTGGAAGTGGCGTTCCAACGCGGGCGCGGCGCATGGTTCGCCCGCCGCATCGCATGACAACGATAGCAGCAGCGGGGCCGCGCCAGAGCGGGCGAAATGCCGACCTCGCCCAAGCGTCGCGCAGTTTGTGTGAAAGTCGCACTGCTGCGCCAGCGCGGCGCATGCTTCGTCTTCGCAGCGCCCACGTAGGCGGCGGGGCCCTTCGAGGGAAGGGGCATTATATGAAGGGCCCGGCGGCTCCTGAGAGGGCGTTTGGAAAACGGGAGGGCTTCTGAGAAGCTCCATGCCTCTCTCAGCCCCCCCCGCCATCTCACGGTTTTGTTTTCTCGCGACTCCCTCTTGCGCGCGCCGCCAAAACACGTGCGGCGGCAACCAGGATGGAGGAAACCGACCCTAAGCCACATGAGGACGAGCGGAGGGACGACGGAGACGACTACCACCACCAACTACGACAAGAGCCACCGCCCAGCACCTCGGAGAACATCGCAAGACAGACGCGGTCATCCGAAGAGCCAGCGAGAACACCCGAGGAAACCCCGAGACCTTCCGAAGGCCCCTCGGAAAACGACAAAATGTGCTTTATAGTGGCTTTCTGCCTTTTTGGGCCCGTTCCGGGCCGCGGAAACATCAACATCAATCTGGGATGGACGGGCCCCTCCCATTAGCTTTAGGTCGGGCATGATCTCCTACAGGCGGATCTTGGAAGACAAATTACAAATTGTCAAACAAAACGCAAAAATACTCTAAACTCCGCCGACCCCTTGGGGTTCATCGGCGTGTGAGATGCTTCCCCCTCCCCAAACCCATCCCCCAGGAGCCGGATTCGGTCGATTTGGAGGGGGGGTCTATCCGGACTCCCTGGGGGGGTCCTTTGCTCCAGAAATTCTGCCGGGGGGGCATCTAAGGCTTGAAAGCGGGCCACGAGGGCCCTAAACAAATTCCAAGACGGTCCAAGAAGGCCCCGAGTCGCCGAAACATCGTCCCAAGACGCCCCAAATGGCCTCGAGTCGGCCCAAGATGCCTGCAAGACGCCCGAAGAGGCGTCGAAGAGACCTCCCACCAAGGCCCCAAGAGGCCAAAATCGTTGATTGTCATGTTTTTCCCCGCATCCAAAGTGGGGTTCTTGTTTTCTCTGGACACCCCGCGCAGGAACAGGAACACACACAACACCCACTCACACTCACTCACACTCTCTCATCATCAACCTCATCAGCATCATCGATGATGCTCTCTCACATGCTTAGTCACTCACATACTCATCATCATCATCACTCGCACTCTCTCACACGCTCATGAAAATCAGCATCATCATCGGCATCGGCATCATCCTCATTCAAACATCATCATCGCCACCACCACTCACAATCAATCATCATCCTCTTCACCACTCATCTTCACCACCACTCATCATCTTCATCCTCATCATCGTTGAGTAAATAATGAGGAAGTCTCAGGCGGGAGCCCCCTCCCTATGGGGCCCGCAGATCATGTTGGTAATCCGAACGGGTCATCGGAATCGTGTAACTGTCGTCACTTTTGAGCTCAACAAACCTGAAAATGGAGGAAGTCTCAGGCGGGAGCCTCGTCTGTGAGTGAATTGGGAGGAAGTCTCAGGCGGGAGCTCCCTCCCTATGGGGCCCGCAAATCATGTTGGTAATCCGAGCGGGTCATCGGAATCCTGTAACTGTCGTCACTTCTGGGCTCCTCAAGCCTGAATTTGGAGGAAGTCTCAGGCGGGAGCCTCGTCTGTGAGTAAATTGTGAGGAAGGCTCAGGCGGGAGCCCCCTCCCTATGGGGCCCGCAGATCATGTTGGTAATCCGAGCGGGTCATCGGAATCCTGTAAATGTCGTCACTTTTGAGCTCCCCAGGCCTGAAAATGGAGGAAGTCTCAGGCGGGAGCCTCGTCTGTGAGTGAATTGGGAGGAAGTCTCAGGCGGGAGCTCCCTCCCTATGGGGCCCGCAGATCATGTTGGTAATCCGAGCGGGTCATCGGAATCCTGTAACTGTCGTCACTTTTGGGCTCCTCAAGCCTGAATTTGGAGGAAGTCTCAGGCGGGGGCCTCGTCTGTGAGTGAATTGTGAGGAAGTCTCAGGCGGGAGCCCCCTCCCTATGGGGCCCGCAGATCATGTTGGTAATCCGAGCGGGTCATCGGAACCCTGTAACTGTCGTCACTTCTGGGCTCCTCAAGCCTGAATATGGAGGAAGTCTCAGGCGGTTTTGCCCAGGGCGGAGGCGAAGCAGCTCGCGGCAGAGCTGGGCTTCGTGCTGCCTTCCGCCTGAGCGCGGCTGCGCCTCGCTCGAAGCCCGCGGGGTTGTCCCAACGGCTTGGTCTTGCGCGCCAACGGCTCGCGGGGTTGTCCCGACAGCCTGGCCCGCGGGGTTGTCCCAACGGCTGCGCGACGTGACCAGTAGAGAACGCGCCTGTGCTGGCCGTGGCGGCGACGGCGCCGAGGAACATCGACATGCGCGCTCATGCAACAGGAAGGGGAGGAGGTGGCGGGGCGCGGAACAAACAGGGGGGCGAGGATGGGGACAACGTAAGGAGTGGAAGGGGGGCCCGCGCCAAGGCGACAGGAAATATACGCAGAAGAGACAGCCAGGACGCCTCACCAACCACGAGGACGACGGTGATGGTTTTTTTTCCAGATTCGCCCAGAGGATTCTTATGTGGGGTTCTTCCGTCGGAGTAATTTTCCAAACATGTTTGGCTTTCTCGCCTTTTCGGGCTTCCGACGCTCCAAGACGGCCTCAGAGGCTCCATAGACCGCCTCAAGACGGCACACCAGTCCCCCGAGAAGGCCCCAAGACGGCCCAAGAGGGCCCGAACACGAGTCAAGAGGACCATAAGATAGCCCAAGAGGCCTCCAAGAAGGCCTCAAGAATGGCCCCAGGAGGGGACCACGAACCGAAAATTCTAACTCTCCGCACCAAGGAGCTCCCGGCATAGCCCAGGAGGGGCCCTCTAGGCTCTAGGGGCTCCACGAGACCCCCACGAGACCCCCAGCGCCCCAAAAGATGCCCCAAGAGGCACCTCCAATACGCTTGAAGAGGCTTCCACGATACCTCCAACGAGGGCCCCACTAGGCCAACATCCTTTATTTTTAGATGATTGTTTCAAGATGTTTGGCTTTCTCGCCTGTTCGGGCTTCCGACGCTCCACGACGGCCCACAAAACCCCTAAGACAGCCTTAAGACGGCCCGTCAGGCCCCAGAGAAGGTCCCACGAAGGCCCAAGTGGGCCAGACCACGGGTAAAGAGGACCTCAAGATAGCCCAAGAGGCCTCCAAGAAGGCACCAAGAATTGCCCAAGAAGGGGACCACGAACCGAACATTCTAGCTCTCCGCCCCAAGAAGCTCCCGGGATGGCCCAAGAGACCCTCCAAGGGCTCATCGAGGCCCCACGAGACCCCCAAGAGCCCCAAAAGAGGCTCCAAGAGGCCCGAAAACAACACTCCAGAGGCAGCCAAACGGCCTCGGGAAGGCCCCAGCGACGCTTCTCGCGAGATCCCACCGCACATCCGAGAGGCTTCTGAGCCACAGCCCAGGCACGGTGGCGGGATGGGCCAAATGCCACCAGAACCGCCGCCCCCTCCTGATTTATCAAAAGGGTGCCTGGCGTGCCGAACGAGATGGCTTTTGGTTTTGGTTCTTTTTCCAAAAGGACTCCCCCTGGGGCTTCGGCCCGTCCCGCTCAAAACGCATCGTGCCTGTTTCCTCCAGTTGGCCCAAGATGGCGTCCAAGACGGCCAAGATGGCCCAGGATGGCCTCCAAGACGCCTCCAAGACGGCCCAAGATGGCCTCCAAGACGGCGAAGATGGCCCCAAAATACCTCCAAGACGGCCCAAAATGGCCTCAAGATGGTCTACGACGGCCCAACAGGCCTACAAGAGGCGCCCACGACGGCCCAAGAGCCCTCCAAGACGTCCTCCAGGAAGGCCCGAAAGGGCCAAAATCATTGATTGTCCTTCGGTGTGTGAAGCATTTTGGCATTTGCGCCATTTCGGCTTTCCGACGGCCCACGACGGCCCAAGAGGCCCCCAAGATCGCACAAGAGGCCCCCAAGACGGCTACCGACGGCGTCAGACGTGCCAGGAACCCACCAAGATGGCCGAAGTTGGCTCGAACCTGGCCCAAGACGGCCCAAGAGGCCCCCAAGAGGGCCTCCAGGAAGGCCAGAAGAGGCCCAAAACATTGATTGTCCTGAGGTGTTTGACGGATTTTGACATTTGCTTCTTTTCGGCCTTCCGACGACCCGAGCCGGCCCAAGAGCTCCCGAAGATCGCCGAAAGATTGGCCTCCAAGATGACCCCAGAACGGCCCAAGACGGCCCCAAGACGGCCCCAAGATGCACCCAAGACGGCACAGGAGGCCTTTAAGACGCCCCAGATGGGCCTCCTAGACGGCCCTGGAGCATTCCAAGAGGGCCCCAAGTCGGCCCATAGAGGCCCCCCAAACGGCTTCCGACGGCGTCAGAAGACAGCCGAACATGGCCCTAAGATGGCCCAAGACGGTCCAAGAGGCCTCCAAAAGGGCCTCCAGGAAGGCCCGAAAAGGCCAAAATCATTGATTTCCAATAGGTTTTTGAAGGAATGTGGCATTTGTTTTTTTATGCCTTCCGACGGCCCGAGACGGCCCAAGTGCTCCCAAAGATCGCCCAAGAGGCCCAAGACACGGCCCCAAGAGGCCCCAATGACGGCCCAAGAGGTCTCCAAGACGTTCAAGATTGCCTCCAAGACGGCCCAAGAGCCCTCCAAGACGTCCTCCAAGAAGGCCCGATGGCCTCCAGATGGCCAAGATGACCTTCAAGATGCCCACGTGTTCCCCGAAGGCTTTCCAAACCGATTCGGGGAACACATGGTCCGATAGCTTGGCAGGTCTGGCCTCAACGTTCGGCCACATAGGCGCTTCCAAAAAGGCAGGGAGCGGCGGTGATTCGCCGTAGGCGTCTTCGATCCGCCGCCCCCTGTCGATTCATCGCAAGCGTGCCTGGCGTGCTAGATTATTACGGTTTTTGTTCCAAAAGAACTCCCCCTGGGGCTTCGGCCCGTCCCGGGGTCCCGGGAGGATTGCCCGGACCCGGTTGCCAAGGATGTTTCTCTCCAGATGGCTCCAAGACGGCCCAAGAGGACTCCAAGATGCATCCAAGACGGCCAAGATGGCCTCCGAGACTGCTAAGATGGCTCAAAGATGCATCCAAGACGAGCCAAGATGCATCCAAGACGGCCTAAGATGGGCCCAAGACGGGCCCAGAGGCCCCAAAGAGGCCTCCGATACGGCCCAAGAAGCCCCCAAGAGGTCCTCCAGGAGGGCCCGAAGAGGCCAAAATCATTGATGTTACATTGGTTTTTGAAGCATTTTGGCATTTGCGCCTTTTCGGCTTTCCGACGATCCAAGACGCCCAAGAGGCCCCCAAGGTCGCCCCAAGATCGCCCAAGAAGCCTCCAAGATGGCCCCATAACGGCCCACGAGGCCCCCAAGACGGCCGCAAGAGGGCCCCAGGACGGCCCAAGAGGCCCCCAAGACGGCCAAGATGGCCTCCAAGACGGCCAAGACGGCTCAAGATGGCCTCCAAGATGCCTCAAAGATCCAAGACGGCCCAAGATGCACCCAAGACGGCCTTAGATGGGCCCAAGAGGCCCCAAAGAGGCCTCCGATACGGCCCAAGAGGCCTCCAAGAGGTCCTCCAGGAAGGCCGGAAGAGGCCAGCATCATTTACTTTCCGTAGGTTTTTGAAGCATTTGGCATTTGCACCTTTTCGGCATTCCGACGGCCCAAGACGGCCCAAGAAGCCCCCAAGGTCGCCTCAAGATCGCCCAAGAGGCCTCCAATATGGCCCCGTGACGGCCCAAGAGTCCCCCCAAGACGGCCCCAAGAGGGTCCAAGACGGCCTAAGATGCCCCCAAGACGCCCTCGATGACCTCGAAGACGGCCAAGATGGCCCAATAGAACACTAGAGTAGACCAAGAGCCTCACAAGAGGCCTCCTCCTCCCTTCTCCTTCTTTCTCCCTCTCCTCCCCTTCCTCCTCCCCCCTCCATGTTCCCCGAACGTTTTCCAAACAGATTCGGGGAACACACGGTTCGATAGCTTGGCAGGCCTCTGGCCTCAACGTTCGGCCACGTAGGCGCTTCCGAACGGACAGGGGGCGGCGGTGATTCGCCGTAGGCGTCTTCGATACAAATACAAGCATAATTCACGCACTGATTGAGCTGGGATGGTATGACTTCATAATGAGGATGGACGATAGGAGGATGGGAGATCGGGTGCGAATGAAGGAGACCGACTGCGGCGTGGTCGCTGGGACCTGTGTCAATATTCCTTCTGGATATGCACCGCCTGCTCGACCCGACCAACGACACACCCGGGGCTATGTGGGCATTGTGCGGGGCTTTGGGACAATCTCGCGCTTTGAACCCCCCGACGCTCGTAGTGGACCCGCAAGGCCGCCACGACGGCCCCACGAGGGCAGCTGCGACCTCTACGACGCCAACGGAGGCGCCCAAGACCAACTCCGAAAGAAGACCAGCCAAAGGACCCGATCGGACATTCCGAGCCCTCGGCCACAAGAGAACCACAGGAGATCCCACCAAAACCCCCGCAAGGCTGACACGAGGCCCCCACCGGACGGCATCTACTACACCCCCGAGGGGTCGGCGGTGCGGCGTCAGCCCGAGAACAAGAGAGGTATCGTCCCCAGGCGAGTGCTCTTCTACTCTCGAACATTCCTCCTGTAGAGGGACATGCCCCACTTACCATTGGCCGGGGCGGAACGGGTCCTGCGGGAAACGGGTGCTGGACCCTGGGACCTTCCCCCGGGACGAGATCCCCGTCCCGAGCCGTCTTCTGACAGCTCTGGGCCCGTGGAGGGCCCCCCAAACTTCAGGACTCGTGCCCCTGAGGGCCCCTTGGTCCCCTGACGACCCCCGGATTCACGCTGGGCCGGCTCCTCATCCCGGACCACGGCGGCGCCGACGCCGACGCCGACGCCGACGGCGCCAACTCCGACGCCGCCGACGACGACTGTGACGACGACCAACTTCCACCACCTCCCGGGAGTATCCGGAAACCTCCCGCAGAAGACCCTCCAGAGGCATCCAGGGTCCAGAACACATCCAAGCGCCTTCAAACGCTGTTCCATACGGTCGGGCTGTAGAGAAAAGGAGCGATCAACTCTTCACCTCCACCTTCCATGCCTTCCGACCCCCGCTGAAGGTGTGGAAGAATCCATCGAGAGTCCAGGAAACCTACGTAGAACATATCGACAATAGGGCGGAAGGTTAAGGCAAAAGGTCCTGTAGAATGAAGGGGTCATACGGTCGGGCTGGTGAAGTAAGGAAGCGTAAATTCGCCAGCCCAACGGGCCAGAGGCGTGCTAAGATCTCCGGTAACTGGTTGACACAATTTCTAGGTCGCACGCGCGGGGCGGCCCCTGGGGGCCCCTGGACGAAAAGTACTCCGACCAGGTCCCGGTCAGGTCCCCCCATAGCACTCCAGCGGAGGGCCATTTTTTGCCACCCCTCACGAGGATCGTGGCCTCAAAGGGAGGAGCCGCAATCAACTACCTCCGCCTCCCGCCACAAGAGCTCCCCAAGAGCCCCCAAAGAGGCCCCAGAGGCACCCAAGACAAAGGCCTCCAAGAGGCCCTCGAGAGGCCACCAAAGGCCCAAAAGAGGCCCCCAGGAAGCTTCGAAGAAGCCCCACAGACGCCACAAGACGCTCCGAGGAACTAGAACACCTGTTCCAAGAGGCCTCCAGAGGGCCCCAACAGGCTCCCAGAGGTCCCGAAGAAAGTAACTCCCAGACGCTTCTTGAAGCTTGAAACCTGCATCCCAGAGGTCCTACAGAGGCCAACTTGGCGGGATACGCCGAAGGCAACTGCATATTTCAGCTACGTCCCGATCACCCAACCGCAAACGATGGCATACTACGGGCCGGCGGAATGAGCGAAGCAATTATATAAAGAGCGAAATAGTTACTGGGCCCCAGAAGCGCCTGCGTGTACATACGAGGACAGCTAGAATAATGACCTTAGGAGCAGGGAGCTCCTTCCGATCCCAAAGCGGCCCATATTCCGGCGTCTTGACTGCATCGACGACGACGACGACGACGACCACAGCGACGACTAGCTGTCGACGACGCCCGCACCTGGGCGTCGACCTCCTCCAGCTCCACCGGCTCAAGCTCGTCGCAGCACCCCACCGCGGCGCCCATGGAGGCCCCGGGGGCATTTTGCCCCGGTCGGTGGGCTCGAGCCGCCGCTGCGGGTCGCCGCCGTAGTTTTCCTACCGCTCCTCCTCCTCCTCCTCCTCCTCCTCCTCCTCCTCCTCGTCCTCCTCGTCCTCCTCATCCCCACTCTCGCACTCCCTTCCTCCCTCCCTCTTCGACCTCCTCTTCCTGCATCCACCTCTCCCTCCTTCCTCCTCCTGCCTCCTTCCTGTTCCTCTCCCTCTATCCTCCGACCCTCCTCCCTCCTTCCGTTCTGTTAGACTCGTCAAGCCACACATCGACAGGCCTACATGCCCAGATAAAATATGTCACACGTTCAAACTAGCACGTTTCTCTTAGCCAGCTCTGCTGGACGCAACGCGGGCACCGTCCAATGCGATGGTCTCTGCGGTGAACGACAACAAAGGGCAGTCAAACCGTCGCGACGCTATAAAACAATTATGCGTGAAACCGTCGCGGCGAACTAGACCTAAACCTCTCATATCCATGCCGCGGCGGAGCACGAACCCGCCCGGGTGCCACCATCTCAAAGACAAGCGATATTCGCATCGAAAACTGTGGAATCTGGTATCGCGGGCGGACCCTCCGTCATCCAGATGCTCTGGGTGTCCATGGTGTGGTCCACCAGAATATGCGATGTGGTTGTTGTGCACCCGGCGCCGCCATAACACTGGATCAGACACGGCTGCGTGCGGGATCCGCCCTCCATCCATGAGATCAAACATGCGCGTCGTGATCCGATTGAGGAACGAGTCCAGGGGCGGCAAGAGGACAATGCCCACATGCACCTTCAGCGAGAGGTTTACCATCGACGACCAAACCATGCAAACAAACAATGTATCGAAAACTATGCGCATGTCCTCCGTTTGCTCGGTGTTTTTTCCGCGGGCGCATATTTATGTCATGATGAAATACCTTGCGCCGATAGCTTGGGAATCGGCCGGTTTCCGGAACTGCTGCAGGCATAGCCGGAAGGTCCCACGTCGCGCCGACTGTCGCGGAGAACTCAAGGACAAACTTCTGCCACCCTGCGAGATCATGGCGCGAATCGCGTCAAGCCCTCCAACCTGGCCCGAACACCTCGCAGAGTATACCTTCCCCTTCCCACGGGTACCACGTGCCAACGTGGACGAGTCCAACAGCGCGTCTCTGCTTCTGGATCGACGTGTCTTACAACCCCTTCGGGGGAGATCGATGTAGATGAAGCCTCCGGGGAAAAAGGAGTCGTCTCCCTCCCAGCATGGATTAGCACAACTTTCAATGCTTTGACGTGGACGGGTACGTGGCCCATCTTTTTAACCCACCATTGGATCACGTGAGAGGTGCGGGCGTTGTAATTCATTGTGCTCTCCTCTGGCCTGTGCCTGAGCTTGAAGGCCTTCATCAACAACCGATTCTCCCAACGGCGAAGGCTGATCAACATGTGTCTTGACAAATGCCACGCGCAACGCCGCGCGCAGCAAACCACGCTAAATTGATGGTGCTCGCGCTGCACAACATGCTGAAAGTTTGTGCTGAACCCGATAAGTTCTTCCAGCGCTTCCAGATACAGGCCTCGCCCTTGCTGAAACGGCGCTCCACGCCAGCCTCCGCGACGCCACGATATTCGAATAGTGTGCCTAGAATTGACGCGACTAACTCAAGACATCGCCGTGCCAATGGAAGCTATGGGGGCACGAATTGCAGAGCCGACGTCTTCATTCAGGAAGCGGCCCGGCATGCGCAAAGGAAGATGGCTTCCACTGGAAGCCAACGTTCTGGATCATTTCGAGAAAATAATATCTTGTCAGCACAAGCTGAATGAGCAAGCGAATGATAGTTGCCATCGCGGCCAGATAGATTTATACCCAATCGCCGTCCCTCCCAACCATTCACCAAAAGCTTCGTGATGAGCTCGAATGCGCACTTGAACTCGTCCCGCGTCTCCGCGCCGCCTCGTCTGCCGCCGCGTCCAAGAAAAAACGAACCGCTGACTCCAACTCCCAACAAATCGGTCGAACAATCGATGTCGGAAACCTCTTGCATCATAGCCTTCGCAAGTGCCGCGCACGGGCCGCGGCCTAGGAGAGCAGTGGACATGCAATCGTGGAGCGCACAATCAGATGCTGTCGCAACGTCGCCAAGGCCGAGTGCCAGGGGGCGCCACCCAACGGCATGCAAAGAACAATGCCTGTCGGACAATGACCCCATGTCGTCGCAAGCGCAACCGGCCTCGGGGCCCAGCGCATCGAATGCTGAAGGCGCATGAACTTCGCACCTGCCTTGGCAGACGAGACGCCGCGCATGAGATTCAAGCGCGCGTCCAACTTTCGGAAAGCCAGCGTCGGGCCCGAGAGAGACCACGCTGCGCTATGTCGGTGCGCCACTGAACTCAACGTTCTCCCACGACGCTGGGACTGCGAGCCCCCCCCCCCCCCCGGCGCCTCGAGCAAAAATGGCGCCGCGCATCGCGCGCCGACATATAAGGTGCATGCTGATAAATTTCATCCAGCTGGAATGCCATCAGATCCGCGCGCGAGATTCGTTCGCTGACCAGCCCGCGCTCTGAGCGCAGAAAACGAATGCCTATCAGAAGTCTAGCGACGTCCAGACTCTCATCGTTTGCGAGCGTCTCCAACTACCTCAGCCACTGGCGCTGCGCTTCGCCCGGGCCACGGTCGCCCTCAAACCTGCGCCCGCCAAATGTCCGCGCCCCTCTCAACCGCAGCTGCCTGCGAAGTCGCTACCCTCCACGTTCGACGTCTGGGGGAAGATCGGACTTGAGATTGTTCGCAGACCGCCTTCAACCGCGCGCCGTGCCGTTCTCGGAGGACGTTCCGCTTAGCCCGCAGGGGGTCAACGATTGCCGCCCGTCTGCGCCCGGAGTCCGACGCGGGCGCAGCCTTTCTAGCCCGCTTCGCAAGTTGGTTCCTAGTAGGCATGTCACGATCGTCTCGTATCCGCGCGGTCCCGAAGTCTATCTGAAGCGCGCTGTTGTTTTATGCATGCCTGCAAGTGTTGGGAATTAGACTGGGTAAGCTTCGCGCAGAAACGCTGGAACCGATCAGCCCTCAGTAGACGAAGGCCCCCATCCCCTGAGCGACCGAGGACGACGGGCAGGGGCAGGGCAAGCACATGGCAGCAACCATTCTGCGACAGCTGCTCGATGATCCGATTTGGCGAACAAGCGATGTTCGAGGCCCCGCGGCTTTGCGGCCCGGGTAACCTCCTCCGGAAGAGCGGCGAAGTAAATGTGCGATCGCGTGGGATGTTTCTTCTTCGCCCTGCGCGCCCGCGCTGTAAACTCCGCGTTTGCCGCGTTGGCCTGGCGGGGAAACGCGTTCCGCGCTCGTTGGCCCAAAACCTCGGGCCGGGGCGCGACCGCCCTGATCTTGGCGAGAGCGCGGCCCCCATCCGGCTTGACAACTGACTTTCTAGAGAACCCCCCAGGCCACCTGGAAGAGATGCGCCAGCATCAACTCCAAGAAAAACTTCGAAACTAGCATCTGGATGATTCATTTTGGAAGCCTCCGCGCAACCCACGGCGTCGAAGCGCACCTCCTCCGCCCGGCCCCCCTCCTCTGCGCATCTCCCAAGTACGATCCCGCACCAATGAAGACCAAAGCACGCACGCGCGACATGCATCCAACGTCTTGGCACAAAAAGACCGCAATCACAAACATCCCTGGTCAAAACGGTCTGGCCAGATCACGCGTGGCCATTCAAGCTGCCCAGAGCTGCAAATTCTTACACATTCACCAAACCTGCCCCGAAGACGCATGCAAATGCCCCCCGCGACGCGCGGGCTCTTCCGCCAAGAATTCCACAGACGTGCGCTGAATGCATGTATCCTTGGACACACTGCAGGACGTTCTCACTCCCAGGAGGAGGCAAGCTCCGCGAGAATGCCCTCGACTTGAAGCCCGGAGGCCATGTTCATGCCAGCGCGGTCCCAGTAGCCGACGCGCGGGAAATTTTGGCTTTTTTTCTGGAAGAGTGCCCTCACCTCCCCCGCTGCCGCAAAACGCTGCTGGACGGGAGGCTCCCGCTCCACTGTCGCGTGCAAGGTGTTCCCGTTGAACTGGCCGACTGGGTCGGTCGCGAGCGTCTCCTTAGAGTGAGAGGAAACCGCGACGGCGGGCGGCGGGGCCACGTGCGCGCGGACTTTATGGCCTCTGGGTCCAGAAACTTCGGAATCACCGATTCTCTCTTCGAAGATTTACCAAACTCACCGCCTTGTCTCTGCTGGTGCCCTTGCTCTTACGTTCTTTAATATCACGGAAATTGGTCATATCAGTGGAAGTTGGTACGAAAGCATTGCTTGCAACACCGTCGACTGTTCGGGCAATAGAAATGCCTGAGGATGAAGCGCCCGAGCGAACACCATCCGGAACCATTTTCCCAACCTCTACACACTCCCCCTAATATCTGCGATCTCCCCCGCGTGACCCTCCATGGTGCCCGTGAGCATTTTAAGGTCGGTAGAGAGGGGGGCAATATCGTCCTTGACGGTCTGGCTAATGTTGTCGTAAGTTCGGCGAAGACCGGATCCCTTTCCATGTTACCGATGGTGGTCATCGCGGACGCGATGGCAGGTTAGTTGAGATCGCTGAGTTCGAGAAATAAGCCGTCGACCCTTGACCCCATGAGCGAACATGGCTTGAGCCAAAATGGCTTAAGCCAAAACTCCCTCCTACGATGCCTCCCTTTCTTGTGTGTCGGTTTGTCCTCCTCCTCCTCCTTTTTCTCCTCCTCCTTCTCTTCCCCCTCTTCCTCAAACCGGGCCCGCGCGTGCGCGACCTTTTGTGCCCGTGTGGAGAAACAAAAAAAGCTGGACGCATGGAATGGTCTCAGCACTTGATCGGAATGGGAAGCGTGGTATGGAAATTGTACGTGCCTGCGCGATGTGAAACGAAACGCTGGCATCCAGGGGTCATGCAAGGAGTTCGGCGGTGCTGTGAATTTCATATCGCCAACATCAAACTCATATCCGCTTCAAGAAGAAAGAACCCACATGGTCTGAGGTCGGGCGGGAGAAGCTGCGGCAGTGGTTCAGGCGATGTGCTTCCAACGAACGAAATACGGTGTTTTGTCGCTGCGGCATTGAACGCGACATGTCAACGAAATCGCCCTCAGAACGGCTTCCCGTCCACAGCGCCCGTGGGGAGGCCGAGCGGTTTTACCGTTTCAAGGACCCGTTGTCAACGAAATCTCCGTGACTTGTAGTTTTGACGAACCAGCGTGGCATGACATCGGTGCGCCACACCACCGCGAGATGGCACACATCATCATCATGATGGTCTTACGATGTTACAAAACTGATACACATGCGACGGGCCAGCTTGCAATAGATCGGTGCAGCACTGGGATCGCATAAAGTGCACCGCTTGCCATGACATCGGTGTGCCACTACAGCGCGTCATGACACTCATCACCGTGATGGTAGTCCCGCGACG
>CAUYUJ010018136.1:0-45000 GCA_963575745.1 Prorocentrum cordatum
GCAGAAGGCGGAGCGGGAGGCGGATGAGGCGGCGGAGGCGGAGGGCGAGGAGGACGTCGACGGGGCCCGGGCCGCTGCTGCCGCTCGTCGCAGCGGCTGGGGCGGAGTGCTCGACTCTGCCAGGCAAACTGTCATCAAGCTCACGACCAGCTCGCACCGGGCGCTCCTGAAGAAGCTGCCCGAGATGATGTTTCAGATGCAGTATGGCCACGAGTGCTATTGCTCCCATGACACCTGGACTCTGTATTGCAAGGGGATCGTGGCGCTGGCGTTCCAGGCAAGCTGCTGCAAGCTCCGCCGTTCATCAGAAAATGGACGACTTCTGGACCGACCCGCGCGCAGACCACATCGAGGTGGACCAGCCGGCCGCGGGAGAAGAGGACGGCGAGGGGGGCGGCGGTGTCATGGATGCGCTGGACGAGGCGCGCGCAACGCTGCACGCCCGTGTCGTCGACGGCGTTGTCGGGGAGGGCGCGGCTGCCGGTGCTGCTGGGGGGGGGCAGCCCGAGCAGGAGCAGCAGCAGGGTGTCGAATACAGCGCGCGGCTGGACCACGACATGAAGATGGACTGGCTGCATCGCGGCGACAGGGAGCCCCTGAAGTCCACGGGCATGTACCATTACGCCATGTACGTGTACACCGCGCAGGCCAACCCGCTCCACTTCGACCCGCAGGACTTCGAGACGTACGCGTTCGCGGACACGCACCCGGCCGCCGCCTCCCGAGTGCAGAAGCTCCGCGTCGGCGCGCCGTTCAGGGTGCCCAAGTTCTTCGGCTTCACGATGCCTTCGAAGGAGAAAGGCAGAGGTCAACGCGCTGTTCAAGTCTGTGATCTTCCGTCCTTTGCAGCCGGCTGAGAAGGGGGCTGCGGCCTGGGCGCCCTACAGGGCCGGCGTCGACGCGTCCGGGAAGCATCGGCCTGCCTGGGAGAAGTGGTGGGCGAAGCAGGTGGCGTTGTCCAGGCAGTACGAGGAGTGCGAGCGGCGAGCAGGAAAGTGGTTCACGATCGAGGACATCGATCTGAACCGGGGCCCGGACGAGCGTCCAGGCTACTTTGCACAGCGCCCCAGCGCCGCCGAGTTCATGGCACGCTGGACCGTCCAGGTCGCGACGAACCTCGACGTGGAGGCGGAGGCGAAAGGGCGGCCGCGAACCAAGATCCGTCCGGAGGCCAAGGATTTCGAGCAGCCTGCTGAGCTGGAGGCCGGGGGGAATCGGCCTGCCGGGGAGGCGGACGAGGAGGAGGGGGCGGGCGCCGGCGGCGGAGCGTTGGATGGTTTTGCCCAGGAGGTGGACGTGGGCGAGGCGGACGAAGCGTGGGCGGCGCACCGACAGATGCCCGCGCACGCCGTGCCGGATAGTCAGGTGCCCGCGGTGGCTCAGTTGGAGCTATTCGTGGGTCGTCGCAAAGCTTGGTCTATAAGAATATCTTCCTTGACGGCTATGCGAAAGACCATAAGCCGCCGCCTGCTGCCGCGAGTACTGGAAGGCAGACAGGCTTCGTCGGTCTCGAGTTGGACGACTCTCAGTTCGAGGAGGGCAAAGCACAGCAGAAGGAGGCGTTCCGATACAGGAAAAAGGGATCAGAGGGCTTGCCTGGGGATGGCGACGGGCGGGGCGGCCTCGCGGGTTCGTCGCCTGCCGTGCTGGTGCCTGGTCGGCCGCCGCCGCCCGCGGTTGCCGGCGACGCGAAGCGGCCGCGGCGGGCGCGCGACATCGCGGAGAGGCTGTTTAACGAGGGGGCGACTAGGGCGGACAACCCCGTGACGTTCAATAAAGAACAGAAGGCGGTGGTCGCCTTGGTCGTGGGCCAGGTGGAGGCCATCGTGGCATGCGAGGAAGATCTGCGCAGCGGAAAAAGCCCCAAGCCGGTGGAGCAGATGGCTCTCCTGCTGCACGGGCAGGGCGGGGCGGGGAAGACGGAGGTGGTGAAACTGCTGCGACGTCTGCTCAACGAGGTGTTCGGCGCGGGATCGGAGATCGCCGTGGCCTCGTCGAACAGCGCTGCGCGCGTCATCGGGGGGGAGACGATCCACAGCGGCTTCGGGCTGAGCGGCCAGCAAGCCATGACCATCGCTAGGCTCTCGGGGCAGAAAGTCGATGACATCGTGGACAGCATGAACGACCTCAAGGCCGTCATCGTGGAGGAGGTGTCCATGGTGCCGCCCCAGCTTCTCGGCGCTGCATCGTTTCGCATGTGCAAAGCCCGTAAGGCTAAGTATAATTGCGATGTGAACCTGTACATGGCGCGGGGGCACATGTTCGGGAAGGTTCCGATTGTCATGTTCCTGGGGGATTTTTTATCAGCTGGGGCCGGTGAGCGGCAAGGGCAGAAGGTCTTCCTTGCTGCAGCGTGAGTCGCCCGAGGCGCCGATTCACGTCCGCAATGGGCAGTCCATGTTCCTGGACGGTGTCACCCACGCCATGTTTCTGTACGAGACGCACCGCTTCAAGGACCTTCTCGTTGCTCCGCACGCGCCCTGCCCTTTCATGCCCGGGTTCTTGAAGACCATGAGGCAGGGCAAGAAGTTTACGGCCGAGCAGAAAAGGGTGGTGCAAGGGTGGGTGGTCCGACCCGGTAAGAACGACAGGCGGCTGCAGGACCCCATGTCAAGGACGGGTTCGAGATGGGCATCGCCTGGGAGGCCGTGCACAGGCAGATGCAGTATCGGGCCGTGCGAGAGGCCAGGGATAAAGGGCAGATGCTGCTGTACGTGCAGGCCGTGGACCTGCCTCCAAAGCCATTCTGTGAGGAGCAGCACAAGGCCATGCTGCAGGTGCCGAACGTGAACAACACTGGTCACCTCATCGGCATGTGCCCGCTGTACATCGGCATGCGTGTGCGGCTGAACGTGAAGTTGTCGGCGAAGCACCAGATCGTCCAGGACGCCGTGGGGGTAGTCAAGGACGTGAGGTTCCACCCGCAGGAGTTCGAGACGCCGGACGCGGATTGGCGCGAAAAGAAGCTTCACGACGCCACCGGCTCGGTTATTATCGATGCAAGCGTTTGCCGCGCGGTGTCCTCGTCGAGTTTGATGGCCTCGAGAAGGACTTTGGGTTCGGGCTAGGGGTCGTGCAGATCGCGCCGCACAGGGCGTCCTGGGAGTGGAACCATCACTACGACGACGATGGCGAGCGAAAGCTTCGGAAGGTGAAGGTTACGAGGTACCAGATCCCGTTGCTGCCAGAGAAAGTTCGCACCGTGCAGACTGCGCAGGGCCTGGGTATGGATGCGGCCACCATGGTGCTCCAGAAGCCCTTGAACATGGGCGCCGATGACTGGTGGCTGCACCTGTACGTCATGCTCAGTCGCGTTCGCGTGGCCCACCGCGTGCTCGTCTACAACCTGCCGCCCTGGGACATCCTGCAGCGGGGCCCGCCGCAGTACGCCCGCGAAGGGGTCCAACGCTTTGAGAAAAAGATGAAGGAGAGTTTCGAAATCGCGAAGCAATGGGCGCAGGATTACGGCTGGGACGTGGGGGATGGGCCCGCCGCACAGGGCGCCCAGGAGTCGAGCTCGGCGCCCGCGCCGCCGCCGGTGCCGCCGCCGTCGCCGCTGGGCCCGTCTCGTGGCGCGGGGAGCTCGGCGGGCGTCGGTGAGGGGGCGGGCGACGACGACGACGACGGATCAGCTCCTTCGGACGGGGAGGCGGCCCCTGCGGCGTCTGTGCATACGCCTCTGCCCTCGCACGCGCTGCGCCCGGGCCAGGCTCTGACGGTGCCACCGGCATACATCGCGCCGGACGCTGGGCCTGCGGGGCGGGGCAGGGGCCGCGGCCGCGGCGGCGACGCGACGGGGACCAGAGATGCGGCGGCGGCATCGTCGACGGGGAGCGCTGTTTCGCGGGGGTGTGGGCGCGCCGGTGGCGGCCGCGGTGCTGGTAGGGGCACCGTAGTGCCGAGGGATCTTTGGGGGGACATGTTTCGCACGGCGGCGACTGTTGGCGATGGTGCAGAGCCGCCGGAGCTGCTCCCGCTGGACCGGGATCTGTGCATGGCAGCCTACGGCGTGTCCCAGGAGGATGTCACCAGGGAGCTGCAGTGGCACTGCGGCCACGGCTCTGGCGTGGGCATCGCAAACCTCGGCAATACTTGCTTCGTGAGCGCAGTCGCGCAGGTGCTGCTGCGCCTGGCTCCCTTCCGTCGGCTTCTCCACGAGCGCGGCCAGAATTGCCCTTTGAACACAGAAACTTGCCCGGTGTGTGCGCTCGGAGCTCAGGCCGCGGCTCTCTCTGTCCAGGGCGTGGGGGTCGACGCCGTCGCGCCGCTCGCTACTGCCGCGCGCGCGGGGCTTTTCGGTCAGCGAGAATTCACAGAATTCGATCAGCAAGGGAGACCGAAGCAATGCGACGCGTCAGAGTTCTTCCTGGCCGCCCTTCGTGCTGTCACCGAGGCTGATATCAAGTACCGACACCGCATCACGGTGCGCGCACTGCGCTCCAGCAGCACGTTTGCGGCATTGCTTTGCGGCAGCGGAGGCGATGCGACGTGTGCCGGGCAAGTTCGGACACGGGGGTGATTGATTCGCGCTTGAAGCTGGTCCCTTCCGAATTGCTCGGCCCCGACCACCGGGGGGCCTGCGATCTGGAGGATTTGATCCGATGGGAATTGAGGCATATTGGCGGGCCAGGTCAAGGATGTCCGGCGCACGCACACCTCAGTCGTGCGCAGAGGGAGGCGGCCGGGGTCTGTCAAGGCATCAGGGTGTATACGGGCAATCGCTGGAGCGATCGCCGCCGGTGCTCTTCGTGACCGTGGAGCGGGTGGTCACGCGCGCTGATCGGAGCGAGTGGTACGACAGACGCCCTGTGCGCTTTCCTCAGATTCTGCGGCCTGTGAATGCCGAGTGCGAGTACGATTTCTCTGGGGTCGTTGTGCATCAGGGCGAAAGCGCGAAGAGCGGCCAGTATTATGCGTGTGCAGCCGTGGGCGTGAACGACTACGCCAAATTCGACGACGAAGCTGTTCAGCCCAGGACTTGGGTGCAGATTGCCAGAGACCACCAGGTGCACGTTGGCGCCTATGTGTTTGCGTATGTGCGCAGGGCGGGTCCGCGGGGCGGAGGCGGCGGGCGCGCGGCGGCGGGGTCTGCGGGGGGCGCCGGCGGCAGCGCTGGTGCGGGACCGTCTGGTGCGCCGCCGGCTCCGCCGACTGCGCCTCTCGGGCATGCAGGCGGGCGCGCGGCGGGGTCTGCGGGGAGCGGCGATTGCGGCGGCGGCGCTGCTTCCAGCACGTCTGCCGCGCCGTCTGCGCCGCCGAGTGCGCCCGCCGGGCAGCAGGCGTCGGGTGGCGAGCCACTGGGCAAGCGGCGTCGGGCGGGTGGCGGGGATCCTGGCGCTGGCGACGGGGACCCCGGCGCTTCGGGGCAGCCGCAGCAGCCATTGCGCAGGGGCAAGAAGCGCGGGATGTCCCCGCCGGCTCTGGGCAGCACGGGCGACGAGGACGACGACGCTGGCAGGGCCGCTGGCGTTCCGTCCGCGGACCCGGCTCCTGCTGGAGTCCAGCCAGGCGCGGGGGCGTCGCACGCGGGGGACGAATGGCGTCGCTTTACGCCAGAAAACATTGACACCGCGAAGTGCATGGCTCGTACCTGGGCGGACGGAGCTGGCGGGCAATGCCGGAGCGCGCCAAAGCAGGGATGCGGAGATCTGTGCGGGCAGCATTTCAAGCAGCAGCACAAGGATGGTTGGCATGGGCGTGTGGACGGGCCCATCCCGGAGGGAAAGTTGAAGGTGTTCAAGGAGAAGAACGCAGGCAAGGCCCCGCGTGCGGCGCCCGCGGCTGAGGCTGGCGCGGGGCCCGGCGGCGATGGCGTCGCCGCGAGGGCGCCGACAGGGGGCGGCGAGGGTGCTGGAGGGGCTAGCACGGTCAATGCGGCTTCGGAGCCATCGTCGGGCGGCGAGCGCGGGGGGCGTGGCGGGCGCGCGACCACGAGGGAAATCGCCGCCGCTGCCGCGGAAGAGCGCGCGCGGCGGGAGGATCCTGAAGAACGGCGGATGCGCCTGGGCATCGCCGAGCACAACAAGCGGCAGGAGTTGCTCGGCCGGGTCGCCGGAGCCTACCGATTGCGTCAAGAGGCCGTGCCCGTCAACATCGGCAGGTTGACTGACGAGGAGCTGCGACAGACGTTGCGCCGCCTGCGTCCGGAAAGAGATGCCGTGGTGAGCGAGCCGACGGTTGTGGCGCTGTCGGAGGAGGCTCTCTGAGTGCTGCGCCTCGACGGCGGCTCTCTGAGTGTGTGCCTGTGTGTCTGTGTGTCTGTGTGTCTGTGTGCCTGTGTGCCTGTGTGTCTGTGTGCCTGTGTGTCTGTGTGCCTGCGGGGTTGTGTGCGGCGTCCTCAAAGCAGGATTGCAATTAATTATCCGCGTCCCGGGTAGTTGCGTCGCGCTTGAGTCGTCTTTGCGCCGGAGGATGGAAAAGTGTGTGTGCGCGTGTCTGTGTGCGCGCGCGCGGCGCTGGCACCTCCGCGCTCCCCCCCCCTCTCCCCCTCCCCGGCGCTCCGCGAGGGCGGAGTGGCTGGAGTGGGGGGAGGGCTGGCCCCGAAATGGGGCGGCGCCTCCCCCCTCCGGAGCGCCGGCGGGGAGGGCGGGGGCGCGAGGGTGTTGTCTGTTGTGTTTGTGAGACTGTGCGGGTATGTGTGTCGTCTGCCTGGTGCCTGTGAGTCTGGAACGCTGTGTGTCCTGTGTGTCTGTGTGTATGTGTGTTCTGCGTGTTTCAGTGTGGCAGTTTTGGCAGGTGTGTCTGGTGTCTTGTGTCTGTGTGTCTGTGTGGTCTGTGTTTGTCTGTTGTGTATGTGTGTCTGTGTGTTGTTGTGTCTGCCTGACTGTTGAGTTTGTTTTTTGGGGGGTGGGGGATGTGTGTCGGTGTGTATGTATGTCTGTGTGCGTGAGTCTGTGAGTTTGTGTTTCTGTGTGTCTGTGTGTCTGTGTGTCTCTGCGTCTGCGTGCCTGCGTGCCTGAGTGTCTGTGTGTCTGTGTGTCTGTGTGTCTGTGTGTCGGTGTCTCTGCGTGTCTGTGTGTCTGTGTATCTGTGTGTCTGTGTGATTGTGTGTTCGTGTGTCTGTGTGTCTGTGTGTCTGTGTGTCTGTGTGTCTGTGTGTCTGTGTGTCTTTGTGTCGGTGTGTCTGTGTGTCAGTGTGTCCGTGTGTCTATGTGCGTGTGTCTGTGTGTCTGTGTGTCGGTGTCTCTGCGTCTGCGTGTCTGTGTGTCTGTGTGTCTGTGTGTCTCTGTGTCTGTGCGTGTGTGTATGCGTGTGTGTGTGTGCGTGTGTGTGTGTGCGTGTCGTTGTGTGCGCGCGCGGCGCTGGCACCTCCGCGCCCCCCCCCCCCCCTCTTCCCCCCCCCCCCGGCGCTCCGCGAGGGCGGAGTGGCTGGAGTGGAGGGAGGGCTGGCCCCGAAATGGGGCGGCGCCTCCCCCCTCCGGAGCGCCGGCGGGGAGGGCGGGGGCGCGAGGGTGTGTCTGTGTGTTTGAGAGTCTGTGTGTCTGTGTGTCCGTGTGCCTGTGTGCCTGTGAGTCTGTGTGTCTGTGTGTCTGTGTGTCTGTGTGTCTAGGTGTCTGCGTGTCAGTGTGGCAGTGTGGCAGTGTGTCTGTGCGTCTGCGTGTCTGTGTGTCTGTGTGTGTGTGTCTGTTTGTCTGTGTGTCTGTTTGTCTGTGTGACCGTGTGTCCGTGTGTCTGTGTGTTTGTGTGTATGTATGTCTCTGTGTGCGTGTGTGTGTCTGTGAGTTTGTGTGTCTGTGTGTCTGTGTGTCTGTGTGTCTGTGTGTCTGCGTGCCTGCGTGCCTGCGTGTCTGTGTGTCTGTGTGTCTGTGTGTCTGTGTGTCTGTGTCTCTGCGTTTCTGTGTGTCTGTGTGTCTGTGTGCCTGTGTGTTTGTGTGTTTGTGTGTCTTTGTGTCTGTGTGTCTGTGTGTTTGTGTGTCTGTGTGTCTGTGTGTCTGTGTGTCTGTGTGTCTTTGCGTCTGTGTGTCTGTGTGTCAGTGTGTCAGTGTGGCAGTGTGGCAGTGTCTCTTTGTGTCTGTGTGTCTTTGTGTCTGTGTGTCTGTGTGTCTGTTTGTCTGTGTGACCGTGTGTCCGTGTGTCTGTGTGTTTGTGCGTATTTATGTCTGTGTGTGTGAGTCTGTGAGTTTGTGTTTCTTTGTGTCTGTTTGTCTGTGTGTCTCTGTGTCTGTGCGTGTGTGTATGCACGTGTGTGTGCGTGTGTGTGTGCGTGTCTGTTTGTGCGCGCGCGGCGCCGGCACCTCCGCGCTTCCCCCCCCCTCTTCCCCCCCCCGGCGCTCCGCGAGGGCGGAGTGGCTGGAGTGGAGGGAGGGTTGGCCCTGAAATGGGGCGGCGCCTCCCCCCTCCGGAGCGCCGGCGGGGAGGGCGGGGGCGCGAGGGGGCGCCCGAGGGGGGCGCGGGGAGAGAGTGCGCTGAGCAGTCGGGGAATGGGTCTGTAACTGTGTTGTCGTCTGTGCGTAGGTGTTCTCGGATGCTCGCGATTGCGTCTGTGTGTGTGTGTTGCCGTGCGTGGGTGCGCGTGTGTCTGGTGTTCGCGTGTGTGTGTGTGTGTGTGCGCGCGTTTGCGTGTGATTCTGTTTGTGTGAGTGGGTGCGCGTGTGTCTGGTATGTGTGTGCGTGTTTGTGCGTGCGTTTGTGTGTGTGTGTGTGTGTGTGCGTGCATGTGCGCGCGCGTGGGCGCGCGCGCGCGTGAGTGCGCGCGCGTGGATGTGAGTGCGCTCGAGCGGGTGTTTCTGTATGTGGTCGTGTGTGCGTCTGTGCGCGCGCTCGTGTGCGTGTGGGCGAGCGCGCCTGTGGCGGCGCCGCCGTCCGCGCGCCCCCCCCAGCCCCCCCCCCTCTGGCGCTCCGCGAGGGCGGAGTGGTTGGAGTGGAGGGAGGGCCGGCCCCAAAATGGGGCGGCGCCTCCCCCCTCCGGAGCGCCGGCGGGGAGGGCGGGGGCGCGTGGGGGCGGCAGTTGAGCGCCGGGGGGGGGGGGCGCTGAGGTGGCTGCGGTGGGTGCGTCATCGCGTGATCGTCAGTGCGCGTTTTCCCCTGGATGCGGTTGAGCGCGGGGGGGGGGGCGCTGAGGTGGGTGCGGTGGGGGCGTCATCGTGTGATCGTCAGTGCGAGTTTTTCCTTGGGAGTTTGCGCGTGCGTCTGTGTGCGTGGGGTGTGCGTGCGTGTGTGTGTGTGCGTGCGTGCGTGTGGGTGTTCGTGTGTGCCCCCGTGTGTGTATGTGCTTGTGTGATCCGTGTGCGTTTGCGCGTCTGTGTGTGTATGTGAGATGTACTGTGTGCTTGTGTGTGCGCGTCTGCGCGTGTTCCGACCTTCGCGTGTGGATGTGTTGTGTGTTCGTGTGTGTGTATGTGTGCGTGTGTGTGCTGAGCATGCTGGCGTATGTGTGTGTTCTTGTGTATGTATGTGGGTTTGTATGTGTGTGTTCGCGTCTGCGTGCTTATGTGCGTGTGCTCGTTTGTGTGAGTGCCTCTTTGCTATCCGGGTTTTGGACGCTCAATGAATGCTGAAGGCAGGAATGATGCTGAGGTCGAGGCAGGCTGAGGTGAGCCAGGCTGAGGATGAGGCCGTCGAGGGCTGAAGGCAGACTGAGGCTGAGGCTGAGGCAGGCTGAGGCTGAGGCTGTGAGGCGCGCTGAGGCTGAGGCAGGCTCGAGGCTGAAGGCTGAGGCAGGCTGAGGCTGAGCAGGCTTGAAGCTGAGGCCGAGGCTGAGGCAGGCTGAGGCTGAGGCACGCTGGAGGATGAGGCCGATGGCTGAAGGCAGGACTGATAGCTCGAGGCTGATGAAGCAGCTGAGCGCTGGGCTGCGGCTGAGGCAGGCTGAGGCTGAGGTGAGGCAGCTGAGGCTGAGGCAGGCTGAGGCTGAGGCTGAGGCATGATGCAGGCTGAGGCTGAGGCACGCTGAGGGATGGAGGCCAAGGCTGAAGGCAGACTTAGGCTTTGGCTGAAGCAGGCTGAGGCTGAGGCTGAGGCTGAGGCTGAGGCAGGCTGAGGCTGAGGCTGAGGCAGGCTGATGCTGAGGCAGGCTGAGGCTGAGGCAGGCTGAGGCTGAGGCTGAGGCTGATGCAGGCTGAGGCTGAGGCAGGCTGAGGCTGAGGCCGAGGCTGAAGCAGGCTGAGGCTGAGGCTGAAGCAGGCTGAGGCTGAGGCAGAGGCAGGCTGGGGCAGGCTGAGGCAGGCTGAGGCTGATGCAGGCTGAGGCTGAGGCTGAGGCTGATGCAGGCTGAGGGTGAGGTAGTCTGAGGCTGATGCCGAGGCTGAAGAGAGACTGAGGCTGAGGCTGAAGCAGGCTGAGGCTGAGGCTGAGGCTGAAGGCAGACTGAGGCTGAGGCTGAGGCAGGCGGAGGCTGAGGCCGAGGCTGAAGGCACACTGAGGCTGAGGCTGAAGCAGGCTGAGGCTGAGGCTGAGGCAGGCTGAGGCTGAGGCTGAGGCAGGCTGATGCTGAGGCAGGCTGAGGCTGAGGCTGAGGCTTAAGCAGGGTGAGGCTGAGGCAGGCTGAGGCTGAGGCCGAGGATGAAGGTAGACTGATGCTGAGGCTGAAGCTGGCTGAGGCTGAGGCTGAGGCAGGCTGAGGCTGAGGCAGGCTGAGGCTGAGGCTGAGGTTGATGCAGGCTGAGGCTGAGGCAGGCTGAGGCTGAGGCCGAGGCTGAAGGCAGACTGAGGCTGAGGCTGAAGCAGGCTGAGGCTGAGGCTGAGGCAGGCTGAGGCTGAGGCTGAGGCAGGCTGAGGCTGAGGCTGAGGCTGATGCAGGCTGAGGCTGAGGCAGGCTGAGGCTGCGGCCGAGGCCGACGGCAGACTGAGGCTGAGGCTGAAGCAGGCTGAGGCTGAGGCAGAGGCAGGCTGAGGCTGAGGCTGAGGCAGGCTGATGCTGAGGCAGGCTGAGGCTGAGGCTGAGGCTGATGCTGAGGCAGCTGAGGCTGATGCAGGTTGAGGTGAGGAGGCTGAGGCTGAGGCCGAGGCTGAAGGCAGACTGATGTTGAGGCTGAAGCAGGCTGAGGCTGAGGCTGAGGCAGGCTGAGGCTGAGGCAGGCTGAGGCTGAGGCAAGCTGAAGCTGAGGCTGTGACTGCGACTGCCGTCTCCACTGCGACTGCCATCGCGAATGCGACTACGACTGCGAGAACAGCAGAATTCTACAACAAGATTCTCATCTGAATCTTAAGGGGAATGCTTCCAGATATGCTCCTACACATCGCTGTTAAGTTGCTTTGCCGGGATAATCTGATTTTAAAACAAACTTTATCGTCGTATTCTGAACACTTTGCGTGTCAAAAACTCTACGAAGGCCCCGGCGGTAACCGGGTTGACGGTTTACCGCCGGCTGTCAGTTGGGAACGAATTAAAAAACGTCGGGATCCGCTGCAAGTTCAAGCAAACTGCTGCGAGGATGCCTGACGGGGAGCTGCGGAGAGGAGCTGGCGTAGGCTTGCCGGTCGGCTTCTTCTCTAACAGCCTTTTAACTCCAAGAAGGACCAGGGCGAGGGCTCAAGGGCTCCAGGGCTTATTCGAACCCCCCACGCTGTACACCACATCCTATGCACCCTGCTTCACTTACCTCTCACACGTTCTACCGTTGCCACCACATGTTGGATCAATGGAATGGTGGGATCTACTGGCATCTATCGACTGGCACGGGCTGGGTACTACAGCCTGGGGGTGGGGATCTTGGGCAGCGACCGGCGCCGGAAGATCCAGTACTGCCTTCCTGTCCACGCTCCCCAGGGAATGCAAGTTGGCCTGGGTACATGCGACAGCCATCTGCTCGGGCGAAAATCCTGTGTACTACTCCACAGCAGGATTTGGGCCGATAGAGGTAAGCTATGGATGGCTTCTTCTAGGAGTGATAGTGGAGAGCGATCTGAGCATGCAATTGATGCTGCTGTGTATGATGTGAAGGCGAACTCCTATAACACTACCGGCTTCACTGCCACCAGCCCTCCAGCCACTGATCAGCTAAGAGGAACAGGCGCAGCTCAACGTCATGCGGCATTTGACGCGACGCGGCCCCAAGGCATTACAACAACTGGCGACAAACAAAAGAATATCCGAAACGGAATTCCTACGCCGATTGGTTGGATTACCACCCACGGCCCCGACGCTCCATTCGCCGCCCGGGCTGGCAAAGGGAGGCGCCGGGCATCTGCCCACTGGTTTTCAACCGTTTTGATCACCGACGCTAGCGTCAGCGCCGACGCCAATGCCAATGATCTACGGATACATGGCGCGCCGTGGCTCTGCAACCAATGGTGGTATTATAACGGTGGACATTCAACCTGTGGGTGCGATTTATGGCAGGACAAATACGGCGATACCATCAACACTTACGACGGTAAACATCGAATTGGTACAAAATGTAGTCCCCAATGGCATCGCCGGTTATCCACCAATCCCACGTTATCCGGCACCGATTTGGGATATTCCGACGGCTACAACACGACAACCTTTGACTTTGATGCCTATGGCGGTACGGGGAAAAAATATAGTAAGTAATACGTTCAAGCATGGACCTCCATCTTGGTTCCTTCCCGCCTTCAGTCCTCCGCCCGCCCTCTCTGCCCCCGAGACGAAGCCCGTCCATCAGAGGTCCCACGGAAGTTCACAAGACAAATGCGATGATAGCCCCATTGGAGGCTCGTGCGGGGGTCCTGCCGGAACATCGGAGGGCGAACTTATTAGCATAAGGCTCCATGATGGCCCCAGAAAAATTCCCCAATGTGGCCTCGACACTGGCGTTTCGATACTCAACCCGATTGCACTTCCGACTCCTGCATTCGATCTTCCGACTCTGGCTGCCGACGCAACCGTCCCCCCTCCAACTCCGGCTCCGACCGCTTATCCGTTGCCCTTAATTCCGGCATCGACTTTGGGTATTACGACGGCTACAACACGACCACTTTGTCCAACTTCGGTGCGTAGGGCGGTACGGGATACATATATATATATATATATCATCAAGCATGGATTCCTATCTTGGTTTCTAACCACCCTCATTCCTCCGCCCGCCCTCCCCTCCTCCGAGACGAAGTCTGACAAGAGGTCCCACGAAGGCTCCCAAGACAAATGCGATGATAGTCCCACTGGAGGCTCGGGTGGGGGGTCCGCCAGAATTTGAGGGCAAACGTAGTAGGGTAAGGCTCCACGATGACTCCGAACATAGAGCCGACGCTGACGCTCGGACCCCGAGTTCGGTCACACTTCCGACTCCCGCATTCCATCTTCCGACTCTGGCTGAGATTTCCGAACCCATCGTTACCAATGCTTATCCGTGGCCTCCAACTCCGGCAAAGACTTCGGACATTGCACCGGCTACAACACGACCACCTTCCTTGTCCAACTTCGGTGCGTATGATTTCCGACCTCATCGCTACTGATGCTTATCCGTGGTCTCCAACTCCAGCATCGACTTCGGATACTGCGACGGGTACAACGCGACCACTTTGCCCAACTTCGGTGCGTATGGCAGTACGGGGAATCAATTGTATTAAGCATGGACCCCCATGTTGGTCCCTGACCACCTTCATTCTTCCGCCCGCCCACCCCTCCTCCGAAACGGAACGGAACCCGATAAGAGGTCCCACGAAGGCTCCCAAGACAAATGCGATGATAGTGCCACTGGATAATGTCACTGTAGGTTTCATCAATAATTTAAGGCTCCACGATGAGTCCCGACGAAGATCTGGTTGGGGCAACGCCGGTATGAGTACCAGCGCCTACACCAGCACCAACGCCAGCATCGACGCCACCGCCAACGCCCGCGCGCACGCCGGCACCAACGCCAGAGCCTACGCCAACATCGACGCCAGCACTAATGCCGGCGCCTACGCCGCCATGGACGCCAGCGACTACACCAGCACCAGTGCCAGCATCGAAGCCAATTCCAACACCAGTGCCGACACCAGCATCGCCGGCATGAACGCCAGCGCGTACACCAGCACCAGCGCCAACATCGACGCCAACGCCAACGCCCGCACCTACGCCGGCACCACGGCCAGAGCCTATACCACCGTTGAAACAAATCTGATAAATACGACTCCGACCACATCTGCAACGGCGCGTTCGATTACGATACCTCTGGGTACGACAAAAGGACGATTGGTAATGGAATACTACGGATATGACGGGATCGCTCTCATTGGTATTGCCGGACGAATGATTATGGAAATACCGACTCCTACGGATCAGACGCTGGCTCCAACGACGACTCCCAAAAATAACAAATTGGTCTGGTATTACTTCGATTACGGTTGGTATCAATTTCAACAACAATTACGATTGCGACGTTGGTTTCAAAAACCGTGCACTACAATCCTATTATTTGCTGTGGAAGTGCTATATGGTGTGCACGACATATATTCCATACGTTATCATATTTTGTTGTACCCCCTGTCTCCATACAGTGGGTTGCGTGTAGGCGAAGTTTCCAACCCAGGACCCACCAATGGCTTGGACCGAGCGCTGCATCTTTTGCGATTGGGACCACGAGATGGTACACATACAAATAGGCATGGGAACCGAGAAACTGGATCGCCTAGTCCACGACACCCGGTACCACACCGACCAAGCGAACCAACACAACCAAAACCTGAACTACACGGTCGGCCTCCGCTCCGTCACCTCTCCAACGTGATTCCTCACCCACGCGCCTCCATTGACCCGCTGTCCGACCCCATCCCCAATGCCGCTGATGGCCCTGGCGGTCCCGCGGATAATTTCCGGGAGCCGTTGTCTCCAGGCAGGGCTGACTACGAGCCGCCCCTCAGGACCACGCGACCTTCAGAAAGGCCCCAGGAATCAGACTGCGTTAGGGCACCCCGTGGGTCACCTGAAGAAGATGCCGTCGCCCCTGCACTGACCTCTACCCCTCCACCTGGACTTAATATCCCTCCTCCGCTGACCTCCGTGACCCCTGCCCCGGACGAAGTGCCGACTGCAGCTGCACTGGATGCTCCTCTCGCTTGCGATGTCGGGGGCATGAGTGATCTTAGCGACGATGAGGGAAGCGACGGCGAGGGCGACAGACGACATGAAATAGGTTGCCCAACGCCTCTGGCCCTTTCCGCCCCTCCCCCGCTAGACAACTCTACCTCCGTCCTTGGCCCAACGGTCTGCGCTGAAAGGCTCCAGTGGCTCCCCGAAACCCTCAGATCAACACAGCTCTGAACGTCTTAGGCCTTGGCCCGCGACCTCCGATACTTCTACCGACGACTCCGGCGCAAACACCATCCAGGTCAGAACCGCGGCCTGGTCACCAGACGAGTGCCCAGCCTTGCCCTGACGGGCTCTTCGACGACAGTGACGAAGACGACTTTGTAATTACAAGCACTCATCGGGACAGTGGAGGGCCGGATCCACCATCACCACCACCTGGCATTGAGCCCCATCTGGCGGATGCAGGAGAAGGACAGGGAGAACAGGTCGGAGGAAATGGGTGCGATGGTGCCCCCGACCATGCAGACATCGACTGGAGGATCGCTCGACCGACGCCCGACCTCTACAGACAAGCGCGTCAATTCCTCCGCATTGCTTAATCGATACCCGCTGGAGCAAATGACGCAATCATGCAAGACCGGATTGAACAACAACACTGGTCAGCATTCTACGTCCCCCTCTTCTGGGCGGCTGCAGGGGATGCAAATGATCACAATCTGGTGGGATGGCTCGAACAAATGGTCACAATCTTTATTTACATTTTCCATAACTTCGATACGTTGGTGTCTGTAGCAATGGTCCGGGAAGCATTCGATGGTATACGGGACGGCATGCGTCAAATTGGTATTCACGACGCCCGTGGTTTTACTGAATGGCTACACGCGCATCACACGACAGGAATACATTATGTTGCGAATGCGTATTTCCAACAAGAACTGCAAGAATTGATGGATGATATCGCTGGCATTGCTGGTGCCGCACGCAAGCTCGACACGGTTTTGTTCACAATCACTTTTGGTTTGTTCAAAGCCCCGGAAGTGCGAAAATGTTTAACCGACGTGGTACGACCCCGAGTACCGGCACAACCACGACGAGGTCGAGACGAACCTCGATCAACAGAACCACCACGACCGACGGAAATTCGCACACCTGCTGAACCACGACCTACAGCAAATGGTGCACACATGCCAAGCCCACCACGTGTTTCACCACATACATCTACTCACAAGGGAGGGCGTCCGGGCATCGCCAGACTCCCGAACGGATGGAGGCACATCGACGCCACCGACGTCCGGGAAGAGATCAATATCAATGTGAAGACATCTCAATCAATACCGAAATGTATCTGAGGCCACTTCCTTCGAATCCTAACGCAAACCTTGGTGGGGGTTGAACGAGCACGCCAATGCTGGGACCGAAATGCAAATGCTGAAAGGGATTGCACACGTGCTTGGATCCTATTCCTCCTCCTCCCTCGCATGCTCCTCCACCCTACCGCCCGCGGATGACAGGCAGGAGAACGTGATCTACGACGGCGAACTGGTCGGTTCGATTCGGGGGACTGGGATCAACTTCTCACCAGAGCTCGGAACAGTACTTCGACGACCCGCCGACCACACAAGCGAACCACGAACATTGCCATCGCTAGCGAAGCTGACAAGATCTCGAAAATTAGCGCTCTCATGCGGAAAAGGGGACCTGAGCCATGCAACACGGGTGCTCACTTCCAGGGGATTGGCACCGGGTAACACGGCAACCTGCGACGAACTCGTGCACCCCGACCTACGACCAACCGAACTATCCGAACAGCTGCGGGCATCACTCGACAAAATCTCTTCCGACAGCGCTGCCGACCTTGACCCAAATGTCTTTGCCTCGGTGCTCCGGCAGACCAGGCGAGGCCTTAGTGGCGGCCCGTGGGGGAGCCGATGCGAGCACTACAAAATTTGTTTGGAAGACGAGTCCGCCTGGGAAGCCCTGTACGAGGTAGCCAATCGGTTGGCGAAAGTAGAAATCCCGCTTGTTAGCAGAGACTTCATGCTAATTTCTTCTCTCACGGCCGTGCTGAAGCCAAACTCACGCGTCCGAGGGATCTCAAGCGGCGACATATGCCGACGGCTGGTTGCAAAGACGCTTGCGAAACAATCTCAACAACGGCTTCGAACACGAGTGTGGCCCAATAACTTCGGGATCCAAGACCGTTGTGGCACAGATGCGGCAATGTATCTTCTCCATTACTTATCTGAAAGCGACCCCGACAAAGTGATCCTCAGCATCGACGGGGTGGGGGCATTCGATCATGTTTGCAGAACTCGCATGTTCGAGGACATGTCAGCGGACGCGTCCCTGCAAGGCTTTCTCCCTTTCGTCAAACAGTGGTATGGCGTGCAATCGCGCTTCAAATGGAAAGATGACCAAGATCAAGTGAACGACATAATGCAAGCGGATGGTGGAGAACAAGGGGACGCTCTAATGCCCGCACTGTTCTGTCTCGCCCTCTGCCATGCATTGCGCTGTATTCGGACACAGTTACCACTTGGAGCGGAGATTAATCGCATATCTGGACTGCGACGCCATCGCAATCTTCCACCGCAGCTGTAACGCACGACTCCCGCGTCCTCGACACCTTCCGACTCCTGTTCGCGATCCCAGGACCCAGGCGCATGGAATAGTGCAATACATGGCATACCGTACGAAGCATGGGTCCAGCAAGCTAAGCTTCCGCTGCGATCGGCGGGCCTGGGGCTGCGGGGCTCCCAGCGTCTCGCCCCAGCAGCGTATTGGGCGAGCTGGGCAGATTCGTTACAAAGCTTGGTCAACGGGATCCCGGCCGTCGGTCGGGACATTCTCCACCGCCTTCGCGCGCTTTCCAGATCACATCCCGATGATTTTTCCAACTGCCCCGCGTGCCTTGCAGCAGCCGAAGCAGCAGGACGACAATGCGATGGCGCGGGATGGGGCGACAGACCGACTTGGGTAGAACTGGCCGCCGGATGCCGACCACCAGAGCCACCGGCCCAACCAACTGTCCTGGGCAAGTGGACCCGCAGGTGGCAATACCATGCTTCCTACAATTTGGATTGTGCCGCCCACCGATCCCTTATGACCACCCTTGGGGGTGGAGCCAGAGCCCGCCACAACGCAGCGACGACAGGTAAAGCAAGGGTATGGTCGTGCCTAGGGGCTTACGCCAATACGTGGTTAAAAGTCTGCCCTACAACGGATCTCTTTGTAATACATAGCCCACATATGCTATGTGCAGGACGACGGCGGCTCGGTACTGGGGTGCTTTGTGAAGGGCCGGACGTGCACGGACATGCGAAGATGACTGCTAACCAAAACTCTCGATTGAACACTCGGCATACATGGATGGTTTCAGCATGGCGACAAGTCCTAACAGAAGCGGGGGGATTGATACCTGACCGGGATGTGGAAAGACTCTTAAGCCAAACGTATATTCCCGTGCCGGCTGGGGATACACGACGGTTGGACTTAGTTGTCCCATGCCTGAGCGTTGCCAGAGGGTTGCCACTCTTCTGCGACGTCCCGATCGTGTCCCCTATTGCCGCCAATGGCCGTCCACGACCTGGTACTAGCAACGATGGTGGCAAACTGTTGGAAGATGCCGAATTGCGCAATAATGGCGAATACCACGAAGTACTTTCTACAGGGTTGGGTTCGCTCGAATGCTTGGGATGTGAAGTATTTGGGAGGTGGGGGTAAACAATCAACGGCTTTGGTACCTGCCTTGGCTCGGGAAAAATGCAGAGACCTCCCCTCGCACATCTGGCGTGGTATGACGATGGGGTATTTGCACAGGTGGTGGGGTATACTTGGGATTGCTCTCCAACGATCGGTCGCCCACATCGTTCTCCATGAGCAATCCGATCTGCCCACTACGCAGCTGGAGCCCACCTGCCCGCTGGACGAGCTCGAGGTGGTGTAGACTGGCCGGAGGCAGGCCTCCCGGGCCCTTTCTCCTCCTCCTCCTCCTCCTCCTCCTCCTCCTCCTCCTCCTCCTCCTCCTTTGGCGCTGCTGAGCCCTAGCGTTGCGCTTTGTTTCACCGAGATTTGGTTTTCAAGCCTCGGCTTGCGTCATCTTCGAAACGTGTTCGCTGCGTTAGGAGGAAACAAAAAGGACCTCTCCGGGAACCAAGTAGCTTGTCTGTTGCCTCAGCAGCCTCCGCGAAAGGCTTGCTGGAACCCTGGCCCGGCTGCCAGGAGAGCTTGCAAGTGACTCGTAGAGCTCCCCTGTTGGCAAGGCGGCGGAAGCTTGAGAGTATTTCCGCAGCGCCAGCGGGCTAGTTGGCCTGACAAATTTCGACGGAAATGTTGGTGACTTTGGGTCGGTTGAAAACTATGTTCTTGAAGTGACTCGTAGAGCTTCCCTAAGAGCGAAGCGGCGAAGCTAGAGAGTAACTCCGGCGCGCTGGCGGGCTAATTGGCCCCAAAAATCCCGACGGAAATTTTGCATAATTTTGGTAGGTTAAAAATCACTTTCTCGAATATTGAACTTTCGTTAGAGCTCAAATATTCGGGTCTCCCCATATTCGATCTTATTCCCGCTCGCCATCTCAATCTCAGGTCGATCGGGTAGATATTACTGTCAAAAAGCACTCAGGCGGGGTGGGCTGTTTTGTGTCATCTTAGCAAGTGCTGTCGGTTTTCTAAACTTAACTCGAGCTGCAAATGAGCTACATAGCTGTTCGGCACAGCAATCGAAAATTAATCATCAGGAGCGCTAGTCTCAAACATCTAGATCGCCGAACTCGGTCTGCTACCAGAGCTGGGGCCAAACAACTATTCGTTCTCTGCTATTTTTTGAAATGCTGACGGTTTTCTTAGCATAACTCGAGCTGCATATGGGCTACAGGGCTGTTCGGCACAGCAATCGAAAGATAAACATCAGGAACACTGGTTTCAAGTATCTAGACGGCCGAACTCGGTCTGCTACCAGAGCTGGGACCCAACAAATAGTTGTACCCTGCTATTTGTTGAGGTGGTCGGTTTTCTTAACTTAACTCGAACAGCAGATGATCTACATAGCTGTTCGGCACAGCAATCGGAAGATAATCAGCAGGAGCGCTAGTCTCAAGTATCTGCATGGCCGAACTCGGTCTGCTACCAGAGCTGGAATTACAAAACTGTTCGTAGTCTGCATTTTTTGTGAGATGATGATTTTCTTAACTTAACTCGGGCTGCAGATGGGCTACAGAGCTGTTCGGCGCAGTAATCGAAAACTTATCATCAAGAGCGGTAGTTTCAAGTATCTAGATGGCCGAGCTCGGTCTGCCACCAGAGCTGGAATCAAACACCTATTCGTACTCTGCTATTTTTTTAGAGATGGTAGAAGTTGTCTCTACTGTATTGGAGCTGTAGGCTGGCTATGGAGCTGAAAATCCCATTTTTCGACGCAGAAGGTCACCTGGTACATTCGGCTACGGTATCGAGACGTCTCCTCGTTTTTCTCCTCCTCCTGCTCCTCCTCCTTTGCCTTCTCCTCCTCCTCCTCCTCCCACTTCTCCTCCTCTGCCTCCGCCTTCCCCTTCTCCTCTCCTTCGTCTCTCCCCTCCTCCTCCTCCTCCTCCTCCTCCTCCTCCTCCTCTTTCTCCTCCTCCTCCTCCTCCTCCTCCTCCTCCTCCTCCTCTTCCGCCTCCATCAGCTCCTTCTCCTCTTTCTCCTCCTCCTCCTTCTCTTCCTCCTCCTCCTCCTTCTCATCATCATCATGCCCCTTCTCCCGGTCCACCCTTCCCCCTCCTCCTGCTCGTCATCCTCTCTTCCTCCTTCCCCCGCTCCTTCTCCTTCTCCTGCTCCTTCTCCTCCTCCTTCTCTTCCTCAGCCTCCTCCACCTCCTTCTTCTCCTCACTCCTTCTTCTCCTCCACGTCCTCCTCCATGAAACCGCGCCCTTGCGCGCGCGGAATGCGAGATTGCCGCGCCCGCATGCCATTCATGTATATCGCAAGGGAGCTCTACGAGTTCCCGGCGGTAACCAATGTTGACGGTCTACCGCCGGCTCCCAGTTCTGTGCGTTCGTTAGAGCTCTAATTTTTTTCACAAGAACTGGGATTTTTTTCCAGCCCGCCATCTTGAACTTGGGTCGATCGGGTGGATATTATATTACTATTAAAAGGCACTGAGGCGGGTGGAGGTCTCGAGGCTCATATAGGCAGGTGGTGTTCGTTTTCTCTAGCTAACTTCAACTGTAGGCGAGTTACGGAGCTGAGATGCAGACAATTCGAAAGGGGATGCTCAAAAGCCCCATTTTCAAGTACCGAGATGCTTGAAATCAGTCTGCTACTAGAGCTGCGACCGACAAACTAGTCGCACTTTGCCACTACTTAACGTGGGCTGTAGGCTAGCTACGGAGGTGACATGCACACCATTCGACAATAACTGAGCAAACGCGCTAGTCTTGAGTATGGCGGTGCCTAGAATCCGTCTGCTACCAGAGCTGCGATTGAAAAACCATTCGCGCCCTGCGAATTTTTGGGAGACGATGTTGGTTTTCTCTACTTCACTTGAGCTGTGCGCTAGCTACGGAACTGATATGTTCACCATTCGACAGAAAATTAGCAGGAGGGCTCGTCTACAATATAGAGACGCCTGAGATCGGTCTGCTACCAAAGCTTCGACTGAACAAACCGTTCGCACTCTGCAAAACTGTGTGAGGCGATGCTGATTTCTACTTAGTTCGAGCTGTCGGCGAGCTACGGTGCTGAAATGCACACCAATCGACAGGAAATGATCTGGAGCGCTAGCCTAAAGTATCGAGACTCAGCAGATCGGTCTGCTCCCAGAGCTGCGACTGACACACACTTTTCGCCCTCTGCAACATTTTGAGAGACGATGTTGGTTTTCTCTACTGACTTCGAGCTGTAGGCAAGCTACGGAGCTCGAAAGCACACCTTTCGACAGGAAATTATCGGGAGCGCTAGTCTGAAGTATCGAGACGCCTGACATCGGTCTGCTACCAGAGCTGCGACCGAACAAATGTTTAGACTCTGCAAACAGCTACGAAACTGTCAAACAACTCATTCGACATGAAATGATTCCGCTCTACACGTGGCGAGGGCTTCTTCAGATCGCCAAGTATTATTTCAACGACTGTTCAACATGAGTCGTGTACTTTCTTGCGTGGGTGGTTGTCTCAACTGAACTCAAGCTGTGGGCGTGCTAAGGAGCTGTCAACCACATGTCCATAATGCTGCACATTCTCGCGCGCGCTGAATGCGAGATTGCCATGCTCGCGTGCCAATGAAATACATGGCATGGAAACTCGATGAATCCCCCGGCGGTAACCAAGGTTGACGGTTTACCGCCAATTCCCAGTTTGCGGGGAACGTTTCGGGGGACGCTTGACGGGGTGCCTGGGAGGCTCGGAGGGTCTGGACAGGAGCTGCCAAGGACTGCGGAGAAACTTCCCTTAGAAACTTCAGGCTCGCGTTTTGGGAGCCAGTAGGAAAACGCTTCTCGGGGCGCGCTGCGAATTCAAGCAGCCTGCTGCGAAGGTGCCTGCCCGGGGGCTGCGGAAAGAAGCTGGCGTAGCTCTGCCGGCCGTCTTCTTCTCTAACATCCCTTGTAGTTCCCACCAGGACCTATCCAGGAAAACTAGCGCAAGGTATGGGTGTGGATTTGGGCGTGGGCGAAGGAAGCGTGGGTGATGGCGTGCGTGCGTGTGTGTGGGTGTGGGTTTGGGTCTTGGTGTGGGTGCGCATGGTTGTTCCAAGATGCCCCTTCTGGGAACTTAATGAATTCGTGGAGAAGAAGCCGGCCGGCCGGGCCCCGCCAGCTCCTCTCCAAGGCCCCCGGTCAGGCATCCTTGCAACAGCTTGCTTGAGGTCGCAGCGTGTCCCGAAAAGCGTTTGCCTACTCGTTCCCAATGCGCGTGCCCCGAAGCCTTTCCGCAAGCATCTCCGCCGCTCCTCGGCAGCTCCTTCCCAGAGCCTGCGGGCCCCACGGACATCCATTCAAGCCTCCTGCGAACCGTTTGATGCAAGCTTGCAAACTCTCAAAGCAACCATTCCAAGGTTCGTGCGAGCCCCCCCCCGGGCAGAATCGAACGGTCCGGATTTTGGACCCCGGGTGCTCGGGCGGAGCTGGACGGTGGACGGCCCGGGGGTAAGACCCCGGGTTCGGGCGGCTCCGGGGTTAGTACCTGGAACGGGTAGGGGATGAGGGTGGGCGGCCCCCGATGCCTTGTAGAGCTCTTCGGCACGGTGAGCTAAGAGGAATTCGGGCGCAGGATGGAGCGAACGACTCGTAGAGCTTCCCCATTTAGCGAAGCGGCAGAAGCTTAAGAGTAATGACTCGTAGACTTTCCCAATGGGCGAAGCGGCGGAAACTGGGTGATCACTCGCGGAGCTTCCCCATCTGCGAAGCAGCGGGAACTTAAGAGCAATGCCGCAGCGCTAGCGGGCTGCTTGGCTCGAGAAATCTCAAAGGAAATTTTGTTGACTTTCGCTCGGTTGAGAATTATGTTCTCGAAATTCAACAATTCGTGAAACCTTCAATATTTTCTGCCCATTTAGGATCTGATTCCCGCCCGCCATCGTGATCTCAAGTCGATCAGGTGGATGTCATTATAAAACCGAACCCGTGCGGGTGGGGGTCTCGAGGCTCATTTTGGCATGCGATTTTGGTTTTCTCTACTTAGCTTGAGCTGAAGGCGAGCTTCGGAGCTGGGAAGCGCACCATTCGACAAGAAACGATCAGGAGCGCTAGTGTAATGTATCGAAACGCCTGAGATCGGTCTGCTACCCGAGCTGTGACCAAACAACTATTTGCACGCTGCTAACTGTTGAGGTGCATCTTCTGGTTGTCGGCTTTATCTCGAGATTTAGGGCAGCTACAGAAATCCGATGTGATTAATAACTTCAACACTGTCAACAACATCCTGGTAAACCATCAAGACCGATGAGATCGGTCGGCTACTCGAACTATCACCGAACAACTTTTCGCACCCTGTAACTTTTCGTGCATGCTGAGTTTACGACTCGATCGGGTTCAGGTGTATCAATAGCTGCAAATGCACCATGCAGATCTACACATGGCGCGAGAGCTCTTCTCATTATCTAAATTGACAGAGCATCTAGAAGAAAACTGTTCAACTTTAGTCGTGCACTTTGTTGCGTGAACAATTTTTCTAGCCTTGACTGAAGCTGAGGGGGCACTGCGGCGTCGGCAAGCACACAATTTGATAGGAAACGGGCAATGCGTATCTACAACGGGCGCGAGAGAGCTTCTCATTAGCAAGATCGACATATCATCATTGACAACTCTTCAACTTCAGTCGTGTATTTTTTGTGGCGGTGGTTGTTTCAAGTTAGCTCGAACTGTGGGCAAGCTACGAAGCTGTCAAGCGCACCGTTCGATAGCAAATGGCCGTGCGCATCTACACGTGACGCGAAATAGCTTGTTATTGTCTAAGAGGTTAGATAATCTTTCAAAACACGGATCAACTTGAGCCAACTACTTTCTTGCGTGGGTGGTTGTTTCAACTTAACTCGAGCTATGGGTAAGCTACGAAGCTGCCAAACACACCGCTCGATGGAACTGACCATGCGCATCTACACGTGGCGCGGGAGACCTTCTTCTTCAGACTGACAGATCATATTTGCAAAACTGTTCAAGTTGAGTCGTGCACTTTCTTGCGTGGGTGGTTGTCTCAACTCAACTCGAGCTGTGGGCAAGCTACGGAGCTGTCAAGCACATGTCCATGATACCGCGCATTCTCGCGCGCGCTGAATGCGAAACTGCCGCGCGCGCGTGCCATTCACATGTATGGCGCGGAGACTCGACGAACCCCCCGGCGGTAACCAAAGTTGACGGTTTACCGCCGGCGCTATCATTTCACAGCGCCAGCGGGGTAGTTGGCTCGAAAAATCTCGAAGTTTTGGAGTCTTTGGGTTGGTTGAAAAATATGTGGTCAAAATTCAACAATTCGGTAGAGCTCTAATATTCTCCCCCAACTAGGATCTTATCCCCGCTCGGCGCCTCTTGGAGCCTCTTGGGGGCCACTTGGGGTCTCCTGGGTGCCTCATGGGGCGGAAGGCTCGGATATTCGGTTCGTCTTTCCCCCTCTTGGGCCCCTCTTGGGGCCGTCTTGGGCGCCTCTTGGGGCCGTCTTGGGCGCCTCTGGGGCAGCGTCTTGGACCGATCGTGCGGCGATTCGAGGAACCCTTGAGCCGTCTGGTGGCCTCTTCGGGCCCACCTAGCCAGTCTTAAGCTCCTCTTGGCCCCGAACAAGTCATGCGCCACCCTTTGGGTGAGCCCAGAGGGCACGCCAGGAGCCCCAGGAGACTTGGAATTTGGGGTCCTGACCTGTAAAGAATCCGCAGGACTGAAGGTTGAAGACAAAGAGAGGAGGCCAAGGACCTGAGGACTCCAAGCCGTGCATCAGGGCACGGTGGCGGATCTCATTGTAGCGTCATCTGGAAAGATACCCAGCATCTGCTCTGGAGAAGGGGGGAGTGGTTTCTGAGGACGGTTGCTGGAAGGGGTGGGGGTCGGCCCTAGAAAACACTGAATTACTCCGACGGCAGGGCCCCGCATGAAAATCTCCGTAGTTAGCATGGGAGTAATCGTCATCATTGTCCTTATGGCTGTTGGGGTTGTGGATGCCCTTTTTCTGTCTCCTGACTCCTGGCTCTTCGTCCTCCCTCCCTCCTTCTCTGAGGGGCAGGAAGAGGACAACAGGGGCATGTGCAAAGCTAACCCATGTTGGTTCCAGTTGGTCGCAAGTTGGCCCAAGTTGGCACCAAGGTGGCCCCACTGCCAAGGTGGATAAAACTGACCCCAACTGTCTATTTCGCCTGAACTGGATCCAAGATTGCACCAGTGGGCCCCAAGGTGGCCCCAAGATCTCTGGGATTGGCCCCAGCGTCCCCCGTGGCCATTCTGGCTCAATTTTCTTTGGCTCACATGCCTGGGCCGGCGCCGCGGGCGCGCCGACGCCATCCGCCATGAACGAGAAGGCGGCGTTGCGGAAGATCTTGGCCAGAGACGACAGGTCAGGCGACGGTTTTGTGCCCGTGGACACGGTGCGCCGGCTGTTCCTAGACGTCTTGCAGGATCCTTGGAGTCGGTTGGGGGGGCCGAGGTGGCCCAAGCACAAGCTCTGGCCAGCAACAACAGGGGAGAGAAGGGGCTCTTTGCTCGCCACGACTGGACGTGGCTCGAAAAACTAGTCAGCTTCGACCCCAGCTGGGGTCTAGAGACCGATGTTGAGCGAATTTGCCTCAATTCCACCTCTTGGCCGATTGCCTTTGGGCTTATTCAGGTAAGACCCCCCAGCCGCCTCCACCAGGATCAGTCTTCTGCGGGCACTGCCGAGAGTCTGACCGCAACGGCGATCAAAGAATTTAGCACGCCGCGCGGGCAGAGAGTACGGTACCTGGAGCTCGTGGACTGGCTGTTCAGCGGGGCCGAGGTGAAGGATGCGAGCCAGCCGGCTGGGCTGGCAGATGTGCTGGAGCGGGCGCGCACGCTGGCAGACGAGCGGGTGCGGGAGCGCCAGCGGAACGCACCCCCAGCCAGCCCCGCTGGCGGGTCCGCGCACCACGAGCGCTGGAGCATACTGAGGTGGCTCTCGCAGAAAGCCTGCGCGCCGCTAGCCGAGGCGCTGGTGGCCCCGCTGCCCACTGGCTCGCAGGACATGGAGTTCGCGCTCGCCCATGCGCTCGGACATCTGGAGCGCGAGCGGGCCGGCGCGGGCAAGGAGGTCGTCATGGGCCTGTTGCGCGACGGCAACGTGCTCGAGAAGCTCGGCGACGTGATCGTCGGGATGGCGACGGAGCTTACTCAGCAGGAGGCCGCCACAGGCGGCGAGATGAACAACAAGTTCGCAAGCGATCCGGACTCGTACTCTATGTCGTACGGCACCCAGTGCGAGTTCTTCGCAGGGCTGGAGGACCTCATTGGCTCGCCCGACCCCAAGGTGGAGAGGGCGATGATGCGCGAGCACTGCAACGCAGAAGATTCCAATATCGAGTGGACGACCGAGAACTATAAGGTGACGACCACACCAGAAATAGAATGGCACTTCGTGAGAGGGAATGGCGAGGATCCCAAAATAGCGCGGCGGGCGCGTTCTATGCTTGCTTCAAGTGCCCTAGGAAGCGGTAAGGAAGCCCCACCCAGCCCACGCCTTGGGCAAGAAGACGCGCGCTCCGGTTGGAAGTGGCCCGAGGAGACGGTCAATACGCAGCACCGCCGCCAGTGGAAGGATATCAGCGACTTCAAGGACGTGTTCGATGGGATCAACGCGAAGCTGAAAGAGAAGGGGGAGCAGCCGCTGGAGCTGGTTGAGTGGATCGGAGGCCGCCTCTACACCGGCCCTATGTTCGAGAAATACAACGCCGTGAACCGAGGGGGCGCTGTCAAGACGGGGAGGCAGAGCGAGCACATGGTCAAGAAGTTCAACGACCTCTGCCGTGGGAACCGCTACTGTACCACGATCCACGCGATCAACTCGGCGCTCATCAAGTTGAGCAAGCTCGAAAAGGCCGATAAGCTGTACCGGGGCACCCAGCGCGGTGTCCTGCCCGACTGCTTCTGGCATGAGGACGAGTCGGGCGTCAGGGGGGGCATCGAGTACGGCTTCCTGAGCTGCTCTCGGGACCTCGAGGTTCGGGCCGGACGACGGGCAAAAGGGGGGGGGGTTAGGGAAAGGGGGGGTACGAAGTCTGCTGCGTGCAGCTGATTTCGCCCCCCCGCCCAGGGCACGCTCCTCGATCTGCGGGCTTACGCCACATCCGCCGACCCCCTTGCGTCAAATTTGGTATTGGGGCGTTTGCGCGCTGTGAAGTTTCAAAATAGGATTTGAGATAGGGCGGAGGCGCTTGCACGCAAAGTGGCAATCCGAGCGTTCGTGTGGTTGCGGGCGTCCCGTGCCTTTTTGGGTGTGGGGTATCTATGTCACCCCTGGTAGGCAAGGAGGAGGAGGAGGAGGAGGAGGAGGAGGAGGAGGAGGAGGGAGGAAGAAGGAGGAGGAGGATGAGGAGGAGGGAGGAGGAGAAGGAGGAGGAGGAGGAGGAGGAGAAAGTGGAGGAGGGAGGAGGGGCGGGGGCTCGTGCGAGGGCGCGGGCTGCGAGGGTCCCCCTTCTTGCCGTTTTGGTATGGGCCTGGCATCAGGTGCTCTTTTTAAGGCTTGACTCTGTGAGTGGATGCATGCACCCTTACCCGGTGTCGGCCTGTCTACATGCCAGACCGAAGTTTTGCGGAGGGGAGCACGAGGGAAAAAGGAATATCTCACATCCCTGAAGACCCACAGGGGTTCGGCGGCATGCTTGTGTAGCTATCCACCCTGTGGCCCGAGTGGTGGATCAGAGGATGTATACATCTGCCCGGGGTTCAGGGCCGGGGGCCCCAAGGGGCCCGAAGAACCTCCAGAACAGTCCAGTAGGCCCCGGAGACGGCCCAGGACTGCTCCAATACGGCCCAATGTGCTCACAAAACGGCCGAATATGCTCCCAAGAGCGCCCAAGAAATTCTCAAAACGCCACCCGGGGAGGAGCCCGAGGAACTCAACCCCTTCGAAAACAGATGGAAAATCCGTACGTATAGCCTTTCCTGCTTTTTCGCCTGGGATGCGCTTCCGAGTCTTCAAGGCAGGCCCCAAGAGACCCTCAAGAGGTTCTCAAAACACTTTCAAGAGACCCCAAGGAGCCGCAAGAGGAGGAGGAGGAAGAGGAGCAGGAGGAGGAGGACGAGGAGGAGGAGGACGAGGCAGAAAAATGAGGAGGAAAGAAAGAGGGGAGGGGTAGGATGGCGGCGCCATGAGATTGAAGCGCTCTCAAGCTGTGGTTCAGCAGTCTTGACCTTGCCTGACCGTGGAGCATGTCGAAGAACCTCTAAACTCATGCGCTGCACGACGTGGCAGCGATCGGCATGCTCCGATGGGGCGCGCCGATTTTTGCCCCCCCAGCTAAGGGGGGGTCTTCCAAGCTACCCCCCCCCCTCCCTTCTCTTCCGGAGCCCAAGGTCAGCCCAGGCTCCAAAGCTACCCCCCCTCTTTCCGTTTGGATTTTGTAGTTGGGGGGGGTCAGGGTTGAAGGGCCCCCCCCCTCGAGGGAGGCATGGCGGGCATGGCGGAACAGGGCGCGGCCCTGTCCCGCAGGCTGCGACGGGGGCGGGCGCAGATTGCCCCCCCCCCCGGGGCTTGCGAGAAGTCGGTAGGCCCGGGGAGCCAGAGCGGGCGGGGCCTCAGAGGTCCTGGCCCTCATTGGGTTCTCCGGATCCAGGGGCCCTCCTGCTCCTCCTCCCTCCTCCTCCTCCCTCCTCCTCCTCCTCCTCCTCCTCCTCCTCCTCCTCCTCCTCCTCCTCCTCCTCCTCCTCCTCCTCCTCCTCCTCCTCCTCCTCCCCCTCCTGCTCGGTCCTGGCTTCCGGTGTCCGAGGCTCCTGGAGGTCTCGAGGCGTCGGAGGGTGGGCGGGGGGGGGGGGGGGCTCGTTGCACGGCTCTGGCCTCCGTTGTGAGGGTTTCTCTAGGTTTCGGGGCTGGGGCAGGGGCGAGCAGCTCAGGGGGAGCGCTGGTTACACGCGGTTGCATTCGAGTAGAGGGTCGGTACCCCTCTGGGCAATCCACCCCGGTTTGCCTCTCTCGACCACCTGCCCCTCACTCTTCTCCCCTGCTCTTCTGCTTCGTCTTCTTAGTATGTTTCACGCAGCAGGGCAGAGAAAAGGAGAGGGAGGTCACGGCGGAGGCCGCGGAGTATCGGGGGGTCGAAGCGACGGAAGCTTCGGAAGGTGCGGAAGCGGCGCAAGCCTTCACTCGTGTCTCTGAATTAGAACCGGGTGGGCAGGGGGTGGCCCCCGAAAGTGCTGACGGTAGCCGCAACAGGCAGCTAAGCGAGATCCCGGGACAGCAGGGGCTCGCCTGCCACACCGTGCCACCCCCAGCCCCCCTCAGAACATTCAGACCGTCAGCAGTCCTCTGGGAGCGCCACAGACCCAGCAGGGGGACCACGGACCGACCGTCCAGACGCAGGACAACGAAGCCATCCACTGGCTCGTCGGGAGAAACCCCTTCGCGCCTATTCGCCCACCCTCCCCTGTCAGTGAACCCATTCTTATGGACTGCGAACCCCAGGCGCCCTCTCCCGACGTCCAGGGCACGACTGGCAAAGAATTTCGCGCTCCGGCAAAGGAAACTGGGTCGCCGTGCGTGCAAGCGCCTGGCACAACCAGCGGCGCCCCAGAGACCGGAGAGAGTCCTGCGCTGACCGAAGGGGACGCACCTGGGAGCGACGGCGGGCACAGGCCCGAAGGCGAACGCCAGCGAAAGGGGCTTATCCCCACGCACCACAGGGCAGCGTCCGCCCTGGCTGCCGGATACGATCCGACCCCCGCCTGGCGGCCAACCACGCGGCCTGCTTTTCCCCGCAGAACCCCGCCAGGCGCGCAGCTGGAACTGTCGCGTGCAGATCGCGAGCCCCCCGGCCAGGACAACGAGGCCGGTACGCTGGAGACTTGCGGCCAGGATACACGGCAGCACCTATTAGTATGGCCTGACCCGCGCCAGTGGCCAGAGCCCAAGAACCCCGACACGGGACGGCAGCTGTACAAAACAGAAATCAACAACATCCAGTGGGACCTCCCCGGGGAGACACCCGGCGAGGCGATAAGACGACTCCAAGTCACATTGGGGCCAATGTTCACTGGCACCTGGCACTATTTCGCCAAGCGGCAGTCTGTGCCCGGCAGCAAGGGCGCGCTCGACCCGCTTCGGCACGACCCGCAAACCTGCCACCTCTTCCTGGGTGCGACAAGTGCGACGTACGGGTCGTCAGCGACGCGTTGGGCCTCGACGTCGACTGGACTCGGCCGTGGCAGCTGCACCCGGGACGGAGCGGCGGAGTGAGCAGTGATCACCGCGGCAAAGGGCCACCCGAAGGACCAGGCCCCCAAGAAGCGCAAAAAACAGTCGTGGGCCGTCTCCCCACAGCAGCCTTTGCTGCCCCCTCTCGCGGCATCGCACGCGCGGGGACCAGGTGCGAGGAGGACGGTCACTGGCTACAGGCCCGCTGCTGCCCTGCAAAACACGGCCTGCGAAAGGGATGCCTCCTTCGCCCCCCCCCCCCCGGTGCTCGCCTCGTCTTCTCGGCGCACCCTGTCATCATTGCTGCGCTGAGAGCAATGACGGGGGCACTTCCAATCACAGATGGGGTTCTCGCAGGCACACTTTCCATCAAATCGTGTTCGTCGTCTCGGCGCCCACTGTCACAGTTGCAGCGCTGTGAGCAGAGGCGGAGGCACATGTCCCCCCCCTGGCGGCGCCTCCGACGCTGGCACACTCACTGTGCTTGGAAGTGTGAACTCTGCGGCTGTTGGCCGCCCCCCCAGTGCGAATGGAAGCGTGAACTCTGCGGCTGTTGGCTGCGCCCCCCATCACCATGAGAGAGAGTGTGTCTCGCGGCGGTTTGCTGCACCCCCCTCCTGCGTAGGTGTTCTCGGCGTGCAGCTGCTATCAAGATACTTGGATGTCCTATCATAGACGGGGCCCTCGCAGACACACTCTGCTGGCTCACACTAAGTATCGGCATCGCACTCGTGGGGGTCGGGTGCGTGGAGGAAGGTCTCTGGCAGCAGGCCCGTCGCGGCCCTGCTAAACGCGGCCTGCGGGAAGGATGCCTCCGGGCCCACCGTCCCTGGACGCACGCGGGGGCTGCTGTCCCTCTGGCCCGGGGCTTCCCGCGGGGGTTCAAGGCACCCTCGCATCCCCGCTTTGGCTGCCAAGGGCCTTTCATCGCCTCCCCCCCGGGCTCGCTGCGTCTTGACAGCCACCGGACACTGGTCTGTGACTGAGGTGGAGGCACATGTACCCCCCCAGGAGGCGTCTCCGACGCTGGCACACTCAGTGCGCTTGGAACTGTGAACTCTGCGGCCGTTGGCTGCACCCCCAGTGGGGATGAAAGTGTGATCTCTGCGGTTGTTGGCTGCCCCCCCCCATCACCATGAGAGAGAGTGTGTCTCGCGGCGGTTTGCTGCCCCCCCTCATGCGCCGATGTTCTCGGCGTGCAGCTGCTTTCAAGATACCTGGATGTCCTATCATAGACGGGGCCCTCGCAGACACACTCTGCTGGCTCACACTAAGTATCGGCATCGCACTCGTGGGGGTCGGGTGCGTGGAGGAAGGTCTCTGGCAGCAGGCCCGTCGCGGCCCTGCTAAACGCGGCCTGCGGGAGGGATGCCTCCGGGCCCACCGGCCCTGGACGCACGCGGGGGCTGCTGTCCCTCTGGCCCGGTGCCTCCCGCGCGGGGTCAAGGCACCCTCGCATCCCCGTTCTGGCTGCCAAGGGCCTTCATCGCCTACCCCCCGTGCTCGCCGCGTCCTGTCTGCCTCCGGACACTGGTCTGTGACTGCAGCGTGGACGAACTGCGTGTCCCGCGGGTTCTCCTGTGGCTTGCATCCTGGCGCCGGGCTCCCTGGGGGACTGCCGCTGGTCCCGGGTCCGCCCTCTGGGGCTCTGGTACTCTTGCATCCCGATTATGTCGGTCAGCGCTGGCGGTGGCACCACCCATTGCATCGTGGTCCATTTGTGCCGGCGCACTGCCAGGATGTGGGATGCTCAGTGGGTGCCCCCGTCGTCCGCGGCAGCGATGTGTTCAAGGGACACACCTTTCACGGTGAGGTGTTCCCCCCCAGGAGGCCCGTCCGACGCTGGTTCACTCCAGCTCAGACCGCATCGGCGAGGTTCTGCCACCCCCCCTCGTTGTCATGTGTACAGTGCGGCTGTTGGCTGCACCCCCCTTCCACCATTTGTGGTCACATGTGTACATTGCGGCTGTTGGCTGCACCCCCCCCCACCATGTGGTCAGATTGCGAGGTTGCAGTGTACTGGCTTGGCCTGCGTGCCCTCCCTCATCGTTGCAGCCCTGGCCAGTCGCTACCGGATACGATGACTGAGACATGTGTACATTGCGGTTGTTGGCTGCACCCCCCCGTCCACATCGTGGTCAGATGCAGCCCTGGCTGCGCTCAAGCGATCAATGAGCTGGTCGCGGCTGGTGCGAACCTCGGCGACATTCGTGACCGTTACCTGCGAGGTTGCAGTGTACTGGCCGTTGGGCCTGCGTGTCCTCTCTCATCGTTGCTTCCCTGGCCTGTTACTGGTTTCGCATACGATGACCGACACACCGGCCCCCCCCCGTGCAGCGGTGTGGATCGTGGAGTGAGCACTCTGTAGGTCCCTGCCGTTCCTCTGCCCGGTCGCGGCTGCAGCGCACCTCGGCGACATTCGTGGCCGATATCCGCGAGGCGGCAGTGTACCGGCTCTTGGGCCTGCGTGTCCTCTCATCGTTGCTTCCGTGGCCTGTCACTGGTTTCGGAGACGATGACTGACACACCGCCCCCCCCCCCCGGGCAGCGGTGTGGATCGTGGAATGAGTGTTTTGTAGGTCCCTGCCGATATTCTGCCCCTGTCTCTCCGCCGACCCCGCGTACGGCGGTGGTGTTCGGACTTCGCGCTGATTGGTTCAGCCTTCAGCGTTGTAGTTTCGGTTCTCCCTGCCCGCTTTCGGCTAGGAGAGCTGCTCGGAGCTTGGCGCCGACAGGGCGACTTTCTCCGTTGCACTCGCACTGCTGTCCGCTTCACTTCGGAGTGGCCGGCGCCTATGTGCGTTTGCCTTAATGCGGAGCATTTTGCTCAGTACGTGTGCACTCCACGCATCGCGTGTAATTTGCCGCGTTCCGTTGCCCCGGGCATCGCTGTTGCCGCCAGACCGTTGTCGCGCGGCCGCCGACCAAAAAATATCCTCACCAGCCCATGCAAAGATCCCGCCCATGAGAGTTGACGCGCAAAGGGACGAAGAGACACCTGTGGTGAAGCAAAGCAGGCAACCAGGGTGAACAAAGAGGTCTCTGGGAGCAAGCGGGTTGGCCTTGGAGAGCCTCTTCGGGCCATCCTTGGGGCCCGCGTGGGGGCGAGGGGAGGAGGAGGAGGAAGAGGAGGAGGAGGAGGAGGAGGAGGAGGAGGAGGAGGAGGTAAGGGGTTACGTCTTCCGAGTACTTGCGAGGAGGAGGAGGAGGAGGAGGAGGAGGAGAAAGAAGACGACGACGACGACGTCGACGACGACCACGACAACGACGACGACGACCACCACCACCACCACCACGACAACGACGAGGAAGACGAGGAAAAGGACGAGGAAGACGATAAGGGCAAGGACGAGGACGAGAACGAGGAGGAGAAGGCGGAGGAGGAGGAAGAGGAGGATGAGGAGGAGGAGGGGAAGGAGGACAATGAGGACGAGGACAGAGCCCTCCAAGTCTTATCTTGGAGTCCTCTTGAGATTCTTTTAAGGGATCTCAGGGTTCTCTTGGGGCTCTTTTGGGGGGGGTCTTGGGGCCCTCCTGGGGCCCTCCCGGGGGGCCCTGGAGGCCATCTTGGATTGATCAAAGAGGGAAGGGGGTCCTGCGGGTTAGTCCCCCTCCCCCTGGGGCCATCAAAATCGCTTCTTGGGGCCCTGTCGGCCTGCTCTGGGGCCGTTCTTTGTCGCTCTGGGGGCCGTCCGGGCGGCCTCTTGGGCCCCTCGTGGGCCTCTCTTGGACCATCGTTGGGCGATCCATGGCCCCCCAAAGCGCTTCGGAGGCGAAAAGGCGAGAAGGCACAGAGAGGAGGAGGAGTAAGATGGAGGAGCAGGAGGAGGAGGAGGAGGAGGAGGAGGAGGAGGAGGAGGAGCAGGAGGAGGAGGAGGAGGAGGAGGCGGCGAGAAGGCACAGATCGTAGATCTTCGCTACATGGAGGCCGGAAACAGTGACAAGGGACAGCTTCCCTGTAGGTGTTTGAAGGATTTGGGCCTCTTGAGGGGTCCTGAGGGGGCTCCGAGAGCACTCGGAACCGTCTTGTGGCCCTCGTCGGGCCTCCTGGAGGTATGTCGGAAGCTATCTTGAGCCACTTTCGGCTATCTTGAGCCGCCTGGGAGGCCATCTTGAAGCATCGTAGGCCTTCTTGGAGCCATCTTGGACGCCTTAACTAATCGCGGCCCTCCCAAAAACCTGAGGGAGAGGGGGGGACTTTCTTGGGAAAAGAAAAGGTGTGGCCCTCGTCGGGCCTCCTGGAGGTATGTCAGAAGCTGTAATGAGCCACCTTCGGTTATCTTGAGCCGCCTGGGCGGCCATCTTGAAGCATCGGAGGCTCTTGGAGCCATCTTGCCCTAGCTGATCGCGAGCCTCCCCAAAAAGACCTCAGGGAGAGGGGGGGGAGGTACACCTCCCGAAGGGAAGAGGGCTTCTTGGGTAAAGACAAGAAAGGTATCGCTAAACCTCCATATCCCGAAGGACTGGTGGGATTGGATGGCATCTACGGCGCCTGCATTGGCACTGCTTGTGCGACGGACAGAAAAATCGCTCCTGGAGCGGAGAGTCCGCGAAGCACATCACTTAGTAAATCGAATTGTTTGAAGGCCCCCTTGTGCGTCGCCTTGATGCATTCGTTTACTCTGAATAAATCATCGGTTGTAACGGGGGCCCTGGGGGACCCTAGGTCTTCTAACTTACACCAGGCTCCCGCAGTTGCGGAGAAGAGTGAGCAGGAGGCCAGAGAGCGTTGGTGTCATTTCTGTCGTAGGCGGGTCGCTCGATTCGTTGCGCACACACACACACACTTTGTCTCAAACGATGTTGTTTCGGGCGCGCCCCGCCGGCTAGGCGTAAAGTTCCGGCTCAAGCTTTGGATCAATGTCAAATCACCGCAGACGCGTCCCCCTTCTGTTCTTTGGGCGCCCGAGCGCCAGCAACAAGATTTGGGGCTGATGAGTTCCGACGCTCTGCTTGGAAGCCATATTGTGGGGGCACTGGTTAAGGAATGGGGCTTCAGACCCAGGAGGGTTCCTTATCTGATGAGGGCGGCGGTGATATCCATGACCAACCCACGATTGGCTTTCCACTGGCTCCCAGACCCTGGATTCCTTGTCGAAGGTTTCCTTATCCAATGCCCCCACCATATCCGTTGGCTTACGCCAGACCGCCACCCCCTCTGGGGCCCGGGCGCCTTCCTTCGGGGGTGCATTGGTTAGTACAGTCAACGGGCACAGTCTTGCCTCCAAGGGTCCTGCTGCTCCAACTCCTCCTCCTCCTCCTCCTCCTCCTCCTTCTCCTCCTCCTCCTTCTCCTCCAACGTACAAAAATACTTACTTCGGCCTCCAAGTGTCTTGCGTCCTTGCCACCCACCCTCAAGATACGTTTTCACTGCAGGGGCCCCTCGCTGTGCGACCGCGTGGGAAGCTCAACCAACTTGGGGGCCTTCTGGGGGCCTCCAGTGAGCTTTCGAGGGCTTCTTGGGCCGTCTACGCGCGTCTTGGGGACTTTGGGGGATCTCTTGGGCCGTCTTGGCGCCGCCCCGACCGTCTTGGGGCTCTCTTTGGCCGTCTTTGGGCCTGTGTGGAGGCCGTCTTGGGACCGTGTTGAGGCCGTCTTGTCCAATGTTGGATCGTTTTTCGGCCCTCTTAGGACATTATTTCGTGTTCCCTGAGCCACCTTATGCACAAAACTTTGAGAAAGCAAAAGCATTGGAACAAGAAGGGTGTGAGAGCTCCCCGGCTACCTCGAGCCGTCTTGGGGTTGCGGGGAGGGGCCAAGATCTCACAGGCAGACAACCCCCAAGGGGTCGGTGAATTTTGCAGCCGAGCTTGCGCGAGCGTTGCGAGGAACTTCTGCGACGGACATCGCCGGCGCTGAGGCATTGATGGGATCTGAACACCAACCGGGAGTATCTTCTTTCATTGAAGCGCCGCTTGGCTTTCAAGGTAGTTGTCTTGTTTGTCATTGTGGCTGGGACTGTGGTAGTCCCATGGTGGTTGATGTCGTCGGCGCTGTTAGACCCTGGCGGTGGCGGCGGCGTCACAATTGCGTACGCCGTCTGCACCAACATTGTGGCGATTCTATGCCTCGTCGCCATTCCCTACCACTCACTGTGGCTCGATATCTTAGTATGCGTCTGGACTCTTGATAACCCTTGGTGGACTCTAGGGATTGCGTACTGGATACATCTGGGAGGTTTACGCTCCCTCGCCATCGTTCCAGTCCTGTTCTTAGGACTTGCCAAGTTGACGCAGAGCAAGTCCCAGGAAATGTATGCCATCGACATCGGTTCTGTAGGTGGCACTGGGGCTTATGTTTGTCTATCATTGTGCATCCTTACAGTTGCGTTCGCAGTTGAGTAGCAGCAGTCCGTTTGCTTTCATCGCCTACGGAGTTCTACCGCTGTGACTCAGCTCTTGCTCGACCAAGCCACTAGTGGCTTTTGCACTCTGAGCCGAGAGGCAGGCATCTTCGATGCTCCCAGCAGTGCTCTCATGGAAAAATTCGACATGCTCATCCAGGGTGCGAATGTATTCGATGCTGTGCATCCTGGCGACTGTGCGAAGGTTCAACCATCGAGCCACCCCGTCTCCTCCCTGCGCCATTCCTGTGACTTTCTGCAGGAGACCCACTCCAACGGGGGCGCCTGCAGCCCAAGTCGAGGCCAAGCTCGTCCCCTGCGCAGCCACCGAGAGCGCGGTGAGCGTGTGCCTTTTGAAGGTGGGCGAGGAGGCTCGCGGAGGCCCCCGCGGGGCATCGGCAGGGAGCCGAGGCTCGCGCCGCAGAAGCCGCGCACGAGTCCAGGGGCGGCGGCGCGCTCGCCCCCCGCTCGCAGGAGGCCTCGTCCGGGCACGGCACTCAGCTCGGCATGGAAATAAGTGGGGCAGCTTCCAAGACGACCACCACAGCGCGGCGTCGGGATCCTCGGACAAGGACTGTCGCCGTGCAGACATTGGCTGAGCAGTCGGCTCGTCCACCGCAGATGCCGGAGCTCGGGGAGCCGGCGGCCCTCAGGCGTGCAGGCGTACCGCGGAGCCGCCGCGAGAATAAAAAGATTCGGATCTCGCTAAACACCTCGCGACGCCAGGTGCCAGGGTTCGAGGAGACGCCGCGAGAGACGAGGATGATGCGCCTGATTGACGCCATGAGGGGCATGAACACCTGTGGCCGAGGATGCTGCGAGCTTCACGTCGGCGTAGCCGCGGCGATGCAGTCTCTGAAGCTCCTCTCCTCGGCCAGAGGAGGTGCGAGGGCGTCCGATTCAGCAGCCGGCAGTGCCCGGAGTGCTTCGCGCTGCTGGACCTCCCCGAGGCCAGGGCGGACGACAGCGCGCTGCAAGAATGCGAGACGTGTGGGAGCGAGGCTCCTCTTCTAGGGGAGCAAACAATGACATAAACATAAAGCCCCTGAGGTCCGCGCGGATTTCTCGGATCGGCGCTGGGCACCCCTCCCTGGCGCTCGGGGGGCTCCAGCGCCGATCCGAGCAATCCGCGCGGACCTCCGAGTTTTTCTTTCAACGCCATTCTTTGCTCCCCTGTCTCCTGCGTCCGAGCGAGTCGATCTCCACGAAGTCGACGCCGGCTGCATCGGACCAGGTGCCCCTGGCGCCCGAGGCGGGTGCGCGCTGGCCGGGCGTCTCCACGTTCCGGGTCACGCAGGACAGGAGCGGCGGGGCAGCGCTCGGCATCGCCGTCGATTTCCACGACGGCTCCGCGGTGCTGATTGAGGAAGTGGGCGAGGTCGGAGGAAGCAAGAGTCCCAGAGATCCAAAGTATTGAAAAAATCAAGACAGAGGCTTTTCGCAACTTTCGGGCCCTAGGGGCCCTCGCCGGGCCCCAGGACCATCAAAAAACGACTCAGGATGAAAACCCAGTCCTGGGGAATGGGTCGAGACTTCTGGGGACCCCGTAGTGAAAAAATCACGACATCGGATCTCAGGGGTACCCATACCTCTACCCTTCGCCCGTTTTCCCCTAATTGAGCCTCTTGGGAGACCCTCGTCGCCACCGCTGGGTTCGCCTCGAACTTCTGGTCAGAACGCACCCCAGGAGAGGTCCGGGGAGTGGCGGTATCGGTACATGTGGGTCTCCCCACGAGGGGCTCTTCAAGCTGTGGAATGACCGCAACGAAGATGCAGAAGTCAGAAGCGGTGATTATCTGGTTGAGGGGAACGGCATTTCTGGCAACTCGAGGCTGATTTGTGTTGAGTGTGCTGAGACCAATTTATTGGAGATTGTCGTCCTCAGGAGGGGGCCCATGTTCTGACATCAACGGCACGCTGGAGGGCAGGGAAAACAATGAACATATTAATTGCACATGGAATTCCCTCACAAAAAAAGCAGACGCCCAAATCGGCAGGCCTAGTGGATTCCTCTCGCTTCGCGGGGTGCACGTCCGGAGCTCGTAGCGACTGGGCGTCGGGTGGTTTGCCGTGCGAGTCTGCGTCGCTGGTCTGCCGTGTCATCTTCAAGAGGGGCGGCGGATGCGCCACCACCCTTTCAGCGCAAAATTTGGATACATTGGACACGCTGCGTTATAGCATCCGCAGAAAACGCTGCTGCTTAACCCGTCACTTCCGGACGTGGGTTCCTTTCGCTTCGCGAGGTGCTCGTCAGGACCACGCACAGTCCAGCTGTGGGACCTCTTGGAGCCTCTTGGGGCCTTCTTGGGGGTCTCTTGGGGGCTTCTTGGGGCTTCTTCGGGGCCTCTTGGGGGCGTCTTGGGCCTTCCTGGGGCGCTCTCGCGCGGTGCAGCTCCTGCGGAGGCCGTCTTGGTGGCCTCGGGGCCGCCCTGGGGCTCTAGGGGTCCTCCTGGGCCGTCTCGGCGGCCTCTTTGGACGGTCGGGGGCCTCTGAGAGTCGCTCTTAAGTCGAGAACGCCAACATCTTTCAAAAACCATTCGACGATCAATCAGTTTGGCTCCGCCTCCTCTTCTTCCGCGTCGTCCTCTTCCTTTGTTCCGGACCGAGACGGGGAGCCGAATCACTGTCATCGTGAGGGAGGGGGCAGGCCACGAAACGATTCGTCCCTTTGTGTTGCTTCAGTCCTTTTTTGTCGTTGTAAGTTCTTCCCTTCCCCTTTTTATTTCATGTACGTCGTTGCTTCTTCGTGTCAAAGGCCTCACGTCGCTTGGGATCAGTTTCGTCCTTGGAGTTCCCTTTCGTCGTGGAGTCCCCTTTCGTCGTGTGAGTCCTCTTTCGTCGTGTGAGTCCCTTTTCGTCGTTGGAGTCCCCGTTCGTCGTGGGAGTCCCTCGCGTCGTCGCGGGAGTCCCTTTTCGTCATTGGAGTCCCTTTTCGTTGTGTAGTACATTTTCGTCGTGGAGTCCCTTTTCGTCGCTTGGGTCCCTTTTCGCTGGACCCCCTGCGCGCGTACCGTTTCGGGCGCCCGAGCCCTGTCGCGTAGCGCAAAGTCGCCGCCAGCAGCTGCGCGCGGAGCCTGCCCGATGCCACGCTGGGCACTGTGTCCTCGTCAGACGCAGGGATCGCGAGGGTGCTGATGCCGCGTTGCTTTCTTAAGAAAGAAATGGTTGGCTTCAATGTCATGCCGCTTCCTGTAGTCCTCTGCGGTGGCGTCTCCTGTCGTCTTCTACGGCGGTCTGCCGCGCAGCCTTGGAGTCGTGGAGGTTTGGGGGTTCATTTGGGGGACTTCTGCGGGCTTTTGGAAGGCTTCTCCAGGGCATTTCGAAGCGTATTGGGGGCCTCTTGGGGCTTCTTGGCGGCGTCGTGGGCCGTCTTGCGGCCGCCTTGGGGCCCTCTTGGGATCCTCTTGGGCCGTTTTGGGGGCCTCTTGGACCGTCTTGGGGCTTTCCTTGGGCCGTCTTCGGGTCATCTTGGGCCGTCTTGAGGCCCTCTTGGAGGCCGTCCTGGAGTCGTGGAGGTTTGGGGATTCATTCGGAGGACTTCTGCGGGCTTTTGGAAGGTTTCTCTGGGACATTTCGGAGCGTATTGGGGGCCTCTTGGGGCTTCTTGGCGGCGTCGTGGGCCGTCTTGGGGCCGCCTTGGGGCCCTCCTGGGGTCCTCTTGGGCTGTCTTGGGGGCCTCTTGGACCGTCTTGGGGCTTTCATTGGGCCGCCTTCGGGCCCTCTTGGGCCGTCTTGAGGCCCTCTTGGGGGCCTCGTGGGCCGTCATGGGGCCATTGTGGAGGCTGCTTGGGCCGTCCTGGGCGTTTCAAAGTCGAAAAAAACGTAAGAACGTTGACACATTGCAAACACCATAAGGGAAAATCTATGATTTGGGCTTCTGGAGGCGCTCTTGGGCGTCCTCTTGGGGCCCTCTTGGGCCGTCGCGCGGTCCTTGCTGGGCCCTCTTGGGGCCATCTTGGACCGTCTTAGGGTCTTCTTGGCCTGTCTCGAGGCCATCTTGAGGCGCCTGGACGCCCTCATGGACCCCCAAGAGGCCCCGGGGGCCCAAATCATCGATTTTCCAGAGGTTTTTGTAGACTTTGAGGCCCAGAAGGGGCCTGTCACGTGAGGGTCGACGGATGTGGCGCGACTCCAGGAGGGGTTAGGGGGGAGACAGAATAATGTAACACAATACGATATGTGGCAGTTATGCAAGCATTGTATACATTGGATACGTTGCATTAAGCGTTCGCTGGAAAACGCCGCCGCTCAGCACGTCACCTTCGGACGTGAATCTACAGGCTCACGCCGCATCCGCCGACCCAGTGCGTTGAATTTGGCATTGGGGCGTTTGCGCGCCGTGAGGTTTCAAGTCGGATGCGAAATTGGGCGGAGGCGTTTGCACGCAAAGTGGAAATCCGAGCGTTTGTGCGATTGCGGGCGTCCCGTGCCTTTTTGGGCGTGGGGGGTCCGTATCACCCTCTTTCCATTTCTTGCCGTTTGGTATAAGTTTGGTACAAGGTGCTCTTGTAAAGGTTTGACTCGGTGAGTGGACGCATGCACTCTTAGACGGCGTCGACCTGTCCACATGCCGGATTGGGGTCTTGCGGGGGGGAGTACGACGGAAGGGGGTATACCTCACATCCTTGAAGACCACAGGGGGTCGGCGGCATGTTTGCGTAGCTATCCACCTTTTGGCCCGAGTGGTGGATCAGTGGATATATAAATACACCCGGGGTCCAGGACTGGGGGCCTTACGGGCAGACACTAGGTCCCTATGCCGGTGGCGGGGATCGTGGGCCCTTCCGAGATGGCAAAAAAACATTCGAGCACAGTTTCAGAGAGCCCGAAGAACCGTCAGGACAGTCCAGGAGGCCCCCGAGACGGCCCAAGACTGCTCCAATATAGCCCAAGATGCTCACAAAACGGCCAAATGTGCTCCCAAGAGTTCTCAAGAAATGCTCAAAACACTCCTGGGGAGGAGCCCGAGGAAGTAACATCTTTTCAAGCCAAGAGCAGTTCTAGCCTTTCCAGTTTTTTCGCTTGAGGTGCGCTTCCGAGGCTTCAAGGCGGGCCCCAAGAGGCCCTCAAGAGGCTCTCAAGACGCCTTCGAGAGACCCCAAGAAGCCGCAAGAGGCGCTCAAGAGACCTCAAGAAGCCCCAGAGAATGGCCAGAGGCCCTTCAAAACTCCGTTTTTCAAGCGTGCTATGTCTAGTCATGAGCAGGCTTGGACTCCTTATGTGATTGGGAGTGTCACAATGACAGATTAGTATTTTGTGGCATGCTGACCAGAGCCACTGGCGCCGACGCGCAATGACGCGCTCCCAGACGTACGACGTCATGTTTTTGTTCCTGCCTGAGGGCCTCCAGAGTTATCAACCCTTTCCCAGGCGCCAGTTTATCATCCCCCATCGTTGTTTATGTCCACGGTGCCCAACAACAAGAAGCAGAGCGAGAGAGAGGAAGGGAGGGAAAATAACAAACTGAATACGACGCCAGAGGCCTGGGTGCTTGCGCAACGCGTTCCCGCTACGCGAGCAGCGGCAGGAATCTCCCGTGGGGGGAGCGGTCTTTTGTGTAAGGCCGCAACCGCTAGCGAATCCACATATCGGCAGGCATCCATTGCCCTGAAGCGCGATTCGTCCACGACTTTTGCGTCGTGCTTGCGGCATATTTTTAGCTGTGACCTTCCTCTTATGAGTTCCCTCTCGTCTTCCATAAGCAGCGAGCAGCAGCCTCTATCCTTCTCTTCCTCCTGCTCTTCCTCGTCCTTGCCGCCTCCCGGACCCCAGTGGTGTCCGTCAGCGGCTTGGTTGCCCACCAGGCGCCAGCCCGCATGTTTTGGTGGCCGGAGCCTGGAGACACGTGTTTGGCACGCTTGCACGTCTAACGTCTCCCGCCTGGAAAGGTACATGTTTGGAATGCTGGCGCGTCTGACGTCCCGCTGGGAAGAGCAAGCATTTGGCATGCTGGCACGTCTGACGCCTTCTGCAGTTGGCCTGCCAGGCTCCTGGTCGAGATTGCGCGCGCGATTTGTTCCATGTTCCGCGTTGCTCGCTAGCGGTGGGGCGCGTGGGCCGGGGTATAGATGGTGATACCCCACCGGGGTTTGGGGCGGCACCTCCGTTCCCGGGCGTCGGAGCGGGAGCCTCCTCGGAGCCGAGCCGAGGCGCCTTTCTTGTGCCGGCGACGCGCGCAGGAACTTTACGAAGTTCCGCGCTGCCTCCTTGAGTAAGGGCTGCCTCACCTCGCCCGCCATGGGGGAGGAGGGGGAGGAGGGGGAGAAGGAGGAGGAGGAGGAGGAGGAGGACGAGGACGCGGACGAGGAGGAGGAGGAGGAGGAAGAGGAAGAGGGGAGGAGGAGAAGGAGCGAGGAGCGAGGAGCAAGGAGGAGGAGGAGGAGGAGGAGGAGGAGGAGCGAGGAGCGAGGAGCGAGGAGGGAGGAGCGAGGAGGTGGTGGAGGACGAGGAGGACGAGCGGCGAGGAGCCAGAGGCGAGGAGGAGGAGCGAGGAGCGAGGAGCGAGGAGGAGGAGGAGGAGGAACTGCATCGTTTTCCTCCTCCTCCTGTTCCTCCTCCTCCTCCTCCTTCCCGATCTGGCCCAGATTGATTACGAGCGTGGTCTTGCGAACTTCAGAACGGCGCTGCACGACCGAGCCTTGGCTTCGTCATCCAGCCGACCCTTTGCAGGTGGCGCCTGGACATCATTCAGCCTACTGTACGCAGGTGGCGCTTGCGAACAGCCTCTTGCTGCCATCATTCCTCACCCCTGGCACCAGCTATGCCGCCATGGACTCGTTGGGCCAACCAGTGCAACGACGATCTGTGGTACACCAGCTAGCGGTACAAAGGGACGACCAAGGGCGCCAGGAACAATGGTTACGGAAAAGGGGTTGGCGGAGAATTGTGGAAGTGCGGACAATGCCATTGCGCCACGAGAATGAAGACCTACTGGTTCTGCAAGCGCTGCATGGCGCCGAGACCCGAGACCGACGACTCCCACGCGCTGCGCCTGGGAGCTTGGGCGAAGGGACCACCACCTGCCTTTCAGCCAGGACGTCAGCCCGTCCCGACAGGGGAGGCGCTCACCGAGGACGAGTTGGAGCGCACGGTGTCCATGGCCAATCGGTTCGGGGAGGTGGCCGCAGCTAGTCAATACAAGATCGCGCGGGAAAGGTTCCGAACATCCAACAAGGCGCCCAAGGAGAAGCCGCTCCAGCAGCGGGCCACGGCTGCCCACAAACGACTACAGCTCGTCGAGAAGAAGTTCAAAGAAGCGGTTGGGCAGCTCGAGAAATCGAGAGCTTGGTGGAATGTCAAAGCTGTTTGCGTGCAGGAGCTGTCCACCGAGTTTGAGGAAGCCGACGCGCGGCACAAGGCGTTGGTCAAAGAATTGCACAATACAGTGCCAGCAGAAGGACACGTCGCCTCAGCAGGCTGGTTTTAAGTTTCGTGATACTATTGATGGCGAGGTGGATTGCCTGGAGTTCACAGACGCAGGAGAGATCTTCAGCGTTCCTGAGGACGGGTACGACGTCATCGACAGCGACAAGACGTTCGTCCACGAACGCACCGACCAGCTCAAGGCGAACATCGCGAAGGCTACCAAGGAGGCTTCCGACGGAATCGTAAGTTGGACGAGATCAAGGCGCAGCACGCCAAACACATGGAGCGGCTCGCAAACAACAAAAAAAGACGATTGAAAGAACCCAAAGAAGGAGCTGATGCCGATGGTGAATCAGATGCAGGTGATGCCCCAGATGTCCACCACGCGGGAGCAGGAGGTTCGGGGGCAGCCTCGTCAGGATCCACAGCAGCGGCCGCAGCCGCGCCCTCCGACGTCGAGGGCGTCAGGGAGCGAGCCCGTCGCGCTGCGCCCCAAGCCCCCCCCTGCGCAGTCGCCCTAGTCACCGTCGTGCAGGGGGACATCCCCCTGAAGAGCCAGCTGC
>CAUYUJ010018136.1:50000-72500 GCA_963575745.1 Prorocentrum cordatum
TGAGGCCGAGTTCTGGAAGGTCAACCATGAGACAACGGCCTCTGTTGCCGTGACTTGTCCTGTCGTACTCCAACGATCCACGGAGCCGTGGGAAATTATCTTGCGTAACAAGTATCCAAAACTCGCAGCGGTTGCAAGCATCGTCGTACTTTTCAAGGGTATGCGGCTGCCATGGCATATCGCCAGTGCAGGATAAGCCAGCAAATGTATCCCAATTATCATGATTACACTCGCACACTGGGCAGGGGTGCTCGGTTGTTCCGAAGGATGGGAAACCGTACATTTTCGTAGACTCCACCCAATCATGTTTCAACCACAGCACGACAGCCTTCTCCAACTTTGATTTGGAGCACGCTGCCTCCAGTGTCTCAGACTCTCGCCAGTCAGCTCCGTCATGCCTTTTGGCTGGGGCAATTCCAGCAGCTAGCGACATCAAGCTCCAACGCATCGCCAACTGGAGCACGTAAACCGAATGCCATCCCCTGCAACCGCAGGAACAAAGATCAGACTTCCGCATCACAGCGCAAACATGACGCACGCCTGAAATAATGTTATACACCCACAGCGCAATGCAGCTATCTGTTCGTGTGAAGCTGAAGCCGTCAGTGTATACTGCGAGCGGCCATACGCGTTCGCCTTCGGGCGAGGCGCGCACAACGTCGTGGCTGACATATACTGGAGGGAGGGCCTTCTTAGATATAGCAGCCTCGAGCCTACCCTGGAGCGACGGATCCATTTTCAACTCATTCTGGATGCAGACGTGAGGAGGAGAACACGGCACATGCAAGGTCACCATGGATTGGTCCGCTCTGCGAGTGGACGGGACATCGAGCATGTAGAATTGTTCGTCCTTGCGTCGAGTTCCGAGCACCGAGTCCAAGTGTTTATTGTATGCACCGCTCTGCTTACCAGGACCAAACGAGAGAGCCTCAACACTTTTCGCACCAGCCTTTGTAGCCCAGTACGCAATCACACATAAGGTATTTGCATGCACCGTGGCACCAGTCTGTTTCAAGGACACGAGATACTCGAGCAATGTCTCACCACATTCTTGAAGGCTCAAACTATCAATAGCTTCACCGTCATCGCCCAGCCCTCTGGGTGCATCCCACCAGGCAGCCTTGTCCCAACTATGTAAGGTTGCCATTTCTTGTAATGGAGAAACTGGTACCCGAGCCCAAGCAGTTACCGACTGAACAGGGGAGGAGGAAGAGAGGACAGAAGGAGGAATGGATGCGTAAGGTTCTGGGAGACCCCCAATAGGTTCCCCACGCCCCTTGGACATCAGTTTCACTCCCCCCCCCTAAGGATCCTTAGGGGGGGGGTGTGAAGGACGTTGTTTGCGAATTCGAATTGATTTCACCTGCCGCTGATCATGCTGCTCACTCTGATCATCCTCCACGTCTGTCCAACCAATCCTTCCTCCCACTACGCCTCCTCGCCCTCCTCCTCCTATACAGTTTTCTGCTTTACCTGGGAGGGGCAGCCTAGCATAGAACGTCATTGAAAATCATTGAAAAGCATTGAACGTCATGGTGACCAACATCATTGAACATCATTGCCATTTTGAGGGGATGTCTCTGGCGAAAACGTCATGGGCCTAATTTCTTCCTGGACTAAAATCATTGAAGATCATTGGAAATCATGGGGCTTACACCGAGGTGATTTCCCGAGAACGTAGCGATAGTTCGATATATGATTGCGTTGTAGTTGAGTTTCGTTGTTGAGGTCCATGCGATCTGTGTTTTGATAGTTTTCTTCGTCATGGCCGGTCTCCTTGACCTGAAAAGTCGGTCGACGATGCATCGCTCGAATGCTTGTTCAGCGCGGGCCCTGCCGCACTCGATCAAACGACGCCGACCGATCCCCTTGGCCAGCATCGCGCCCCCACTAACGTAAACAGTGGCACCTCAGGCTGCGATGGAGGCCTCATACACCCTCTTGCAACGGTTGGTTGCCTCGACCAGCTTCGCGACGAGGGAGTCCAGCTCTCCCGAGCGGTTGGTCTCATCCACGATGTCGGTCGCCTCCAGGTTTGTTTTGGCCCACTTCTGGAAGTTGTCCGCCAGGCCGACGTTCGCCCAATAGGGAGAGCTCTCGAGGAAGGTCTCCACTGCCTTCCTTGCCTCACGGAGGTCCTGGACCATCCCATCTCCTACAGCTTTCTGCCAATCCGCCTTCGTGGAAATCGCCTGCGTGACATCCTTGCAGCTTTGCTGAGCCTTGGACGCATCCGCATATGCCTTCAACGCCTTGGTGAAGGAGAACTTGGCCGCCTTTCGAGGCTGCCCAGCATCGGGTTGAGCTCCGCGCTGCCTCTTAGTAGGATTCGTAGTCGGCTCCTTGCCCTTTGGAGGGGTGCGCGTCTCCTGGCCCTGCTTCGTCTTCGGGGTCTCCGTGGTCGGCTCGGCTGCGGACCCTGCGGTCTCCGTGTCGTACTTCTTGAAGATCTTCTCCGTGCCCTTCGTGCGCTTGAAATTGCTGTCGACGTACTCGTCCAAGTGAAGAAACTTCACCCTCTCGCTCTGCATGTCGGTCTTGATGAACGGTTCGCCAACAAACATTTTCCCCGCTTGCATGAGTTTGAAGCAGTTCTTCACCACGTTCAGTGCCGCCTTGTACGCCAGCTCATCGTTCCCCTCGTCGCTCACGATGATGCTGAACGGTTTGTATTTGCCCCGCTTGCCCCGAGTGGTCGAGTCCTCCTCCTTCTCCGTAATCTTCTCCTCGATCAGCTTGTTCAACGTGTCCTTCACCCACTTCTTCTTGAAGTTCCTCTGCCGATCCCTGCCCTTGCACTTCCCGTGGTCCCTCTCGAGTTTCTCGTCGTTCTTCATGGCAGTGGCGAATTTCTGGCCCATCGCCGACCTCGCCATGATCTCGCCACCGTGCAGCGCGTCCTTGAACTGTCGGATCAATGCATCATCATCGTCGTCTTCCTTGCTGTCCTCGGGAGCGGGAGGGACCCCTGCGGCGACCATGTTCTGGTAGATGCTCTGCGCTTTGTCACCAGCCTTCCCAGATGCCTCGACGTCGCCGTGATCGACTGGAGGCATTCCTGCCAAGAGCTGCATGCTGACGATGTCGACTTCATCCTCCATGGACTCGCCATCGGACATGTGCTCAGCCGGCGTGCTGCCAACGCCTGTATCAGCATCGGCGCCGTCTTCCTCATGCTTGACCATGGGCTTGCTATACACGTCTAGCAGCGCCTCGCTCTGAGCAAGGATCTCATAGCGAGAAGGGTTGGACAACTTATCTGGAAGCATGTCCCAATCGTAAGCGTCAGCAGCTGTCATGGGCTCTTGGGGTGGCGATGGGATGTCGGACATCATCGGGACAGCATCTGCGGACATGTTGGCGCTCTCCGAGGCTGGTCGATGGTAGTTGGGTCCCAAGTCGTAAACTATATACTTAAGACAAAATGGCTACGGAATGGAATGTTAGTTTATATCCAGGGGCTGTAGTTATGTTGAGGTATTGTTTTTATTGGCGTTTTTCTTGCTCGATGTTGTTGTTGTTTTTTTTGGGGGGGGCTTGACTCGTTTGTGAATTATTCTCATGTTTTGTGATCGCCCCCACACTGAGAGATGCTCACATCTCCCCGAAATCGTGTCTGACAGGCAAGCGCGACGAAGCTCCAACACATCCAGCTCAAAGCTTGATCGACTCCTGCTCGCGCTGGCTCCTGACCTTCTCGAGGTGCTCCAGCCACGCGGAGTCGTCGCTGTCGCCGTCGGAGTCGACCTGGACCACTACCTCCTTGGCGTCGCTTTCCCCGGTCGGAGAAGACGACTTGGGCTTCTTGCTGGGCTTCGCCGCGCTGGAGGCTGACGCTTCTCTCTTCGAGGCCGCCGGTGCACTGCTGCTGGACGCCGCCGCCGCCTCGCCGCTAGACTGGGCTTTCGATGGGCGGCTGAGCGATGCCATGAACTCGTCACGCTTCGCCGTCAACGAGTCGCGCTCGAGCAACCCGAGGATGTAATTCTGCAGTAGCCCGACCGTCTTCGCCATCACGTCCTTGCGGTATGCGCGCGTGCTGTCGCGCCCAATGATGACCTGGAGGATCTGCTTCTTCTTGCCAGGCGCATCCTCGACGATGTTGTCAGAGTGGACGAGAATGACCAAGCCAATAGCCTTGTCGACCTTCTTCTGGATGGTAACTTGAGCGCCCGTGTCAATATGTTTGCCTGTCCACAGCGTCCCCTTCGTCTTCTCGAAGCGGATCTTGGTGTTCACCTCGAACTCCTCGTTCGTCATGTCCACGATCTCCTTGACGTCTTCCTCGGAGAACTTCGCGATGATGAAGCCCTTCGGGTCGCTCGAGCTGACCTCCACGTCGTCCGTGTACTCCTTCTTGTTGGGCTCTGCGAGCGGCGCCCTGAAGGCTTTGCAACCGTCAGCGTCCCAACCGTGCACGTACTCCGTTGCTGGTTGAACCCCGTCGTCCTCAGCGGCAGCTGTACCTCCTTCTGGGCCCCCGTCGTCGTTGCCGTCATCGTGCGAGCTGCCGTCGTAGAACTCCTCGTCTTCCTCCTCGGGGTTCTCGTCGTCGCCGTTGGGCTGGGCCTCCATGTTCATCATCTGGACAACCCAGGCGGGCGGGGCCGCTCTGTGCCTCGCCTGCGAGATGTGCCTCATCATCTTGTTGAGTCTGTTCCAAGTGACTGTCACTCACTCTTTCTGCTGATCTCCAAGAACCAACTCGAGATCCTTCAGCGCCTCCTGGAAAACCGATTTCTTGAAGGACAGTCCGCCGAAAGTTGTGTCCAGCTCCTGCCACATGTTCGTCAGAACGGCGATCTTTTTGACCTCGAGCCCCCCTGTTCCTGTCTCGGCGCACGGCGGTACGCTGCTCGGACTAGTGGTGTGCTTCTTCAAGACCTCCACGAGGTCCTCCTTGGCAGCTGGCCGACATGGAGCACGGCCCGCCATTTCCCTCGAAGAGCGAGCCGAACCCCGAACACTCGCTTGAATCAGTATGGCCGCGGACGTCACGGGAGCTCTGGGAGGCTTCTCGGGGCTCCAGGGGCACTCTGAGGGAGGCCACGTCGTCGGGGCTCTGGGGGGCTTCTCGAGGCTTCAGGGGCACTCTGAGGGAGGCCACGCCGTCGGGAGCTCTGAAAGGCTTCTCGGGGCTTCAGGGGCACTCTGAGGGAGGCCACGTCGTCGTCGTCTTCGTCGTCGTCATCGCAGGGCACCAACCATAGGACACCAGGGAAGGCAACGATACATCACGAGGGAAGGTCGCTCTCTATCTCTATCTCTCTTTCTCCCTCTCCCCCTCTCCCCCTCTCTCATGTCAATCCTGGTGGCAGGGGAAAGGTTAGGTGAGGGGGAGTTGTTTTTGTTTTCCTAGTCTTTCCCAGTCGCAACGAGCGTTCACTGTTCAAAGTCAACGTATGTTAAGATGGTCTTAATATATGGACCCGCTTCTCAATTTTAAGAACCATAGCTTCGCCTCTTAATTTAAGTAGCCAGGCACCTCTGTGAAGGAGCGGGAAGGGCCCACCACTGGACATACCTTCCCAAAGCGCGGCACCCCAACACGACGTTATCGGCCCAAGGGGCTGCGCTGGCGGACCCGAAGTCGCCGCTGGTCTCGGATACCCATAGGTTTGCAAAGATTAGGAGGGGGGGGGGGGGCTCCCAGACACCCGAGATGCTTGAGATGGTAGAGCGCATTCAGCCGCTGGAGTGTTTCCACAACAGATCCTGAGGGACATTTCACATAGGTACAGGGCCTCGTCAGCGACATCCGTCGACGGTTTTCACATGAGGAATGTCAGCAGACTTTCTGATGGAGGTTTGTTGGCACTGATGCCTCCTCTTACTCTGCGATGGAGGCGGCCACCCTCGCGCCGAATGAGGTCCGCGCGAGCGTGGTCCCACTGTTGGCCAAGCCAGCAGGCGGTTGGAGACCCATAGGTTTGCCCAGCAGCTCCGACCGACTCTGGGGCAAGATCAGAAGGCCAGTGGCCTCTGCTTGGGAGTCCTCATAGCGGGCCCCCTACCTGGCCGCAGGGCCCGTTTCTGGAGCTTCAGACGCTGCTTGGAGGCAGGCGGTGAAATCGGAGCTCGCTGTTAGAGCTGGACCCCTGCAGAACTCGAAAGACCTGAAAGAAGAGCCTCAAAAAGCACGACACGCAAGATAAAAACATCGTTTGCCCAGTCCTGTGGGATCGCATGAAGTTCAATGAAGCGAATGGCCTTTCCATATTCGCCGACAGATGTGACTTGCTGGAGTTTTCTAACCAATTATTCCGTTAGCATGGCCGCGCACAAAGTCCCTCGGATCCTCGCGATGGCCAGCGCGGTACACGGACCGCAGTTTGCAAGCTCAGGTGTCACCGCAGTCCGTTATTCGGCCACGACGCATGCACGAGTGCATGTCGCACCCACTTTCGACTGCATTTTGTTTCCTCGGGGTGCGCCCTTGGATATTTACGCACATGGTTGCGGCATATCCTCGGCGGGCAACGCAAAGAAAGTCGCGCGCGACATCGCGCGCGCTGCCGCCCAGCTCTACGCAGGATTGACGGCTAAAATGCAAGTGAAGGTAGCACAGGGCAAGGCCTCAGTGATTTGCTCATCACGTAGGACAGGGGAAGCGGACAGGGTTGCTCTCGGAGAGTACGGAGGCGCTACCTCTGCAGAGTCAGCAGCCAACCTGGGCGTTGACGATACGACGGGAAAAAGCAGGAGGAGAAAAGGTAGAGGGCAGAAGCACAATCAGAGAGAGGAGATTAAAGCAGAGGACGAAACGCTTCAAGAGGGCCAAGCAAATATTGGGTAAGCATCGCCGCAGTATCTTCACGAGTGGACCGTCAGCAGGCCTGCGCCACGGGTCCGAGGTGCATGGGCTGTCAGTCATCGAGATTTCAGTGGCCGGGCGTGCTGCAGGATCTGTGTTACGGCCTTCTGCCGGCATGGGGCCCCTCACCTCGCTGCTGAGTTTACACGGCGATCCGACATGGCATGGTTCAGTCGCACCAGTGGTGCGCTACGCCAAGGAGGTTTTCTCGAGTCAGGTCAAGTCGTCGCCCCACACCATATCTTCTCAGGTCATCAGGGAAGCTTGGGAGTCTGCTTACGAGGTCCCCAAGACAGAGCTCGCTGGGAAAAAAGTTCACTGGTCCTCTCTGGGCACTCCGCATGAGCCTCAGACGGATCCAATGGGACGTGCAGAATTCCTGCGTTCTTACCGACGATTTTGGGGAGACCGGTTTTTAACCGCATGCTCCCCAGCTCTGGTCAAGATGTTATTGCACGAGTGGGGTCTTGAGGCAGCTCCAGAGAGTTCCAGGGAAAGTCCACGAGGTGCAACGTCGGGTTTGTCATGACATAGCGTCGTCTCGGCTTCGATCGTCTAGATATTCATTTTACGAGAGAGGCTGCATCAAGTCCCTGGTCTGCGGTGCTCTTTGGACACGAGGGCGAGCGCTCGACTTAGGGTACGAGTTGCAATCAGCTCAGTGTCCTTTAGGATGCGGCGCTCGCGACACGGTATTCCATCGACCGTGGGAACGCAGCGCGGTCGTGAGCAAGAGACGCGAGCTGATCGATGATGATGAGATGATCCCGACGGCTAGGGAAACCGATCGGACTGATGCTAAGGAGACGTTGTTTTTCCTCTAAGGATCTATTTGGGCACCTTGGAGACAAGCTCCCACGTCCTCGCCAAGAAGGGGGCATCAGCATTCGCGCGCCAGGGGGGGGGGGCGGAGAAGTCACCGAGGCGCCTGGCCAGGTTCGAGAAAGTATATACCTGGATGGGTCCTGCACCAGGCACCCCATTAAGGAGCTATGCAGGGCCGCATGTGACAATGCACAGGTTCCCCAGGGAGTTCAGGAGGAGACCTGCTCGGTATTTGAGCCGATTTGGGCTCCTCTCCCACAGTCCCCTCAAGCGGGGGGAGTTTGGAACCTTTGCCATGGCTGCTCAGAATCTCAGAGGCCCCTCGGAAGGATTCTCGGACAGCGCGAACGTGGTGAACACGGTCGCGCTCCATCCAGAGGACCGGTACTATTATAAGAAAATTCATGCGGGTACCACTTGGACAGCACATTCTAGTCTTTCGAATGCGGTCAAGAAAGTTAAAGTTCACGTTGCTGGCAACCCAGATGTAACCCAGAACGAGCGCTGGGATACATTCCAGAAGGATGCTGCTGATCGTGCGGCCCGTCAGGGGTTGCTAGTTCACCCTTCAGGATCAAAAGAAGACTTGGGGGAGGTAGACCGCCAAGTGAAAGTGTCCAGAACTGCGCGTCTCCTCGCGGCCCGTCTCTTGCCCCTGTGGCGTCCTTGAACCTCCAAGGCTGCATGAGGACACGTCGGGGGCCAGAGCCCCAGGTGCCCCTGGCCTTCGGGGTCCAGCACGATGGGGAGTGGTACCGCACATACTGGAGATGCAGCACATGTTTGAAAGCTCGCAGGCCAGATGTGCTCATTTTTGAGGAGAGATCGGCGCCGCCAGCACAAGGCTGCTCAAGCTCGGTGCCAGAGGCGCTGCTGCAGGTCAAAACGTAAAGGTACAGACTCTTACATGTCGACTGCAGCGACGACTCCCCGCTGTATGTGTGTGCGCGATGTAAGGCAGTCTCGACGCTTGGCCCATTGGCATTGCTAGCTCGAGATTGTCGGCAGCCGAAGCGCAGCAATCTCCAGAGATGGAAGTATCGACTTTTGAAGGGACGACACCCAAAGCCAGACAAGGTGGCTATATTGGTGTCGCCCGAGATTTTTGAGGTTCCAGAAGTCGAGCCTGAAGAGGAGCGGCAGCAGTCGCAGGAGTTGCGATAGACGCTCCTGCTACAGGACGATGAGAGGCCGTTGGTCCCTGCTGCCCGCGTTCTCCTCGCTGAGTCTAGCGACTCCGATTGGTTCCCTGGCCTTCCTCGGGGCTTTCGTTTCCATGTTAGCCACCGCCAAGGTCATTAGTTTCCAAGTGGCGAAGACATCAGCTCGCCACTAATTGTCGTGTAACAAAAAACAACCTCCTCCTCCTCCTCCTCCTCCTCCTCCTCTTCCTCCTCCTCCTCCACCACAACAAAAAAAATCGATGGACGTCCTGGAGCTCGGGGCTCCAGGGTAAGGGTTCTTGTGGTCGAGCCTCCATTGTAGTTTGGGCGACCCGTCAGATGGAGCCGACCCGTACGTTTTGGCAGAATTTCACCGGGCGCATGCGGAATCCGCCACGCATGGTCGTTCTCTCTCTCTCTCTCCCTCGTTCTCTGTCGTGTCCCCTCCACCTCCTTCCTCGTTCCCTCTCCGCGCGGCCGCCGAGATGTCTCACCGATGCCTCAGTCCTGGTGCCGACCTGTCAGCTGGGGTCCCCACGAGTTAGCACAGACTCGTGGATAGCATGCGGCGCGTGCCAAGCATGTTCACCCTTTCCCGCTCCCTGTCTCTCTCCTTTTGCCACCCACTTTCTCTCTCTCTCTCTCTCTACCCATCACTCTGTCTGCCTACGTTTCTTTTCTTCCTGTTCAGCATCCCGCGTTTTCGGGCCCCGCCGACTCGACCTGTGAGCGAAAGGGGTTGTCTCCATGCCGCCAGCGGGCAGCGGCACCTTCGAGCTCGGGTAGGTTCCTCTAGCCCGGGCAGTGCGTGCCCGTCGCACGCCTTCGGCGGTACGTGTGCTGGAGGCCACCCCGAAGAGCGGAAGGCCCAGAGGTGCACACCATCACCAGAAGATCCCAGCTTCAGAGAACAGAGATCGGGACTGTCATGTGAATGGGCCTCCCAGGAGGGGCTGTGCAGGATCTTCAGGGGGATGCCCAGCTTCGATCGGGCTCCATGGACTTCGTCTTTTGAACTGACGAGGCAGGGAAGGGATCCCAGGGCAGATGGATTTCTCTAGACAGATCTGCAGCTGTTGTCGATCCACCTGGCTCGCATGTCTGCAACTGGACGTGGGTCGGAGGTCGGTTTTCAAGGCCCCATGGTGCTGACTGCTTGTTCCTTGCAAGTTGCCGCTCAAAGAAAAGAGGCCTCAAGAGGCCCCGAAGAGACCCCCAAGACGCTCCAAAGACGTCATCAAGAGACCACCAAGAGGCCCCCAAGAGTCGCAAGAAGCCCTCACGAGCCCCACGAGCCCCCGAGAGGCCCCAAGAGGCGCCCAAAACGCCCCCAAGAGGCCCCTAAGAGGCCCCAAGAGCATCCCAAGACGCCCCCAACAGACCCCCGAGAGGCCACCAAGGCCTCACCAGAGGCCCCCAAGACGCCTTCAAGACGCTCGAGATTGCCGAACATTCTCGCAAGAGCGCCCGAGGCCCCCGAGGAGGCAGAGAAGCTAAAATCCTTCAACACCAGAGGTAAATCAGTGCTTTTTGCATGTCTGGCTTGTTCGCCTCAGATGAGCTTCAGAGGCCCCAAGATTGCCCGCAAGAGGCTCTCAAGAGACTCCGACGGGACCGAATACGCCCCCAAGAGGCCCCAGGAAACTCAAAAAGAGGCCCCACACGTTTACACACGTTCAATGGCACAGCCTCTAGCAATATTGGCCGCTTGGTTCGATCAGCTTGAATCAAGGCTTCATGAGCACAGCTCTCTAACACGTTTACCTTTCTGAGGTTATATGGTTTATTTGGCGCGATTTCTTGTTGGACCGTGCTTGGCGACTTGGCGTCCCCATTATGCCTGTGCTCTATCTCTCTCGCTTATCCGTAAGGGCTTCGCCCCCTGCCGCCGGCCCCCTCTCTATCAGAATGGGATATATCAGAGTCGCGTTGGTGCGTCTCGGCGCTGCCTTGGCGCATCTGGGAACATCATGGAGGGGCGGATATGAATCGCCAGCTCATATTGAGACTTTGGCTTTATCGAAGACGCCTACGGCGAATCACCGCCGCCCTTGCCTTCTAGAATCGCCCATGAGGCCGAGCGTTGCGGCAATAGCTCTGCCAAGCTATCGGACCATGTTCCCCCAACCGTTGTGGAAGCCCGTCGGAGAACACTTGGGGAGGAGGGCGGGGAAGATCAGGAGGAGGCGGAGGTGGAGGAGGAGGAGGAGGGGGCATCTTGGGAGCCTCTAAGAACACTCTTGGGGCCTCCTGGGAGCTTCCTGGGAGCCTCTTGGAGGCATCTTGGGGGCCTCCTTGGGCCTCTTGGGAGCCTTTGGGGGCTTCTCGGGAGCATCTTTGGCCGTCTTGGGAGCCTCTCTGGGCCGACTTGGGGCCCTCTTGGGGTGCTCCAAGGCCGTCTTGGAGGCAATCTTAGGCGTCTTGGAGGCCTATTGGGCCGTTTTGGGGCCCACTTGGGGTCGTCTTGGAGGCCTCTTGGGCCGTTCTGGGGCCATCCTGGAGGCCTCTTGGACGATCTTGGGGCGATAATTGGGGGCTCTTGGGCCGTCGAAAGGCCGAAAAGAAGCAAATGTCCAAATCCTTCAAACACCTAAGGATAATCAATGATTTTGGCCTCTTCGGGCCATCCTGGAGGCCCTCTTGAGGGCCTCTTGGGCCGTCTTGGGCCATCTTCGGCCGTCTTGGTGGGCTCCTGGCCCGTCTGCCGCCGTCGGATGACGTTTTCGGGGCCTCTATGGGCCGACTTGGTCGGGGCCCTCTTGGAATGCTCCAGGGCCGTCTTGGAGGCTTTCTTGGGCGCCTTGGAGGCCTTTTGGGCCGTCTTTGGGCCCTCTTGGGGCCGTCTTGGGACCTTTTGGGCCGTTCGGGTGCAATATTGGAGGCCTCTTGGGCGATCTTGGGGCGATCTGTGGGGGCTCTTGGGCCGTCTCGGGCCGTCGGAAGGCCGAAAAGAAGCATATGCAAAAATCCTTCAAAAACTGTTGGAAAATCCATGATTTGGGCCTCTTCGGGCCTTCCCTGGAGGTATCGTCGGCCCGTCTTGGTGGGCTCCTGGCCCTTCTGGCGCCGTCGGAAGCCGTCTTGGGTGGCTCTCTGGGCCGACTTAGGGCCTTCTTGCGGTGCTCCAGGGCCGTCTTTGAGGCTTCTTTGAGCGTCGTAGAGGCCTCTTGGGCCGTCTTGGGGCCCTTTGGGGGCCGTCTTGGAGGCCTCTTGAGCAGTCCTGCGGCCATCTTGGAGGCCTCTTGGGCGCTCTGGGGGCGATCTTGGAGGCCTCTTGGACCGTCGGAATCCATTAGTTTAGCCTCTTCGGGCCCTCCTCGAGGACCTCTTGGGCCGTCTTGGAGGCCTCTTCGGCGCTCTTGGGCAGTCTTGTGCCGTCTTGGAGGCTTCTCGTGCGGACCTGGGAGCATCTTGGACCTTGTTAGGCCGCCTTGGAGGCCTTCTTGGAGGGATCCTGGAGGCCATCTTGGAGGCCGTCTTGGGCCTTCTCGGCGGTCTGAAACCCATCTTGAGCCATCTTGGGAAAATGTTTGGGAAAATTGGGCGCCTTCTGGGTGGCCGGCGGGACGGGCCAGAGCCCCAGGGGAGAGTTGTTTGGGGAAAAACAACCAAAACCAAGAGCGATAGGATTTGGCACGCCGGGCACCCCTGGGCACCCCTGTGGCAAGCCAGCAGTGGGCCGCGGATCGAAGACGCTTGCGGCGAATCACCGCCGCCCCCTGCCCCTTTGGAAGCGCCTCTGTGACCGACAGCTGGGCCAGAACTTGGTCAAGCTATCGGGCCAGTTGTTCCCCGAGTCGGTTTGGAAAGACTTCGGGGAACGCATGGGGGAGCAAGAAGAGGAGGAGGAGGAGCATGAGGAAAAAGGAGGAGGAGGAGGAGGAGGAGGAGGCCTCTTGGGGCACTCTTGGGGCCTCCTAGGAGCTTCCTGGGGGTCTCTTGGAAGGTTTTTGGTGTCCTTTGGGGGCTTCTTGAGGGCCTCTTTGGCCGTCTTAGGGTAGGGCGTTCCTGGCTTGTCTGACGCCGTCGGAAGACGTCTTAGGGGGCCTGTCTGGGTCGTCTTGGGGCCCTCTTGGTGCACATCAGGGGTTCTTAGAGGCCGTCTTGGAGGCCTCTTGGGCCGTTTTGGGGCCCTCTTGGGGCCGTTTTAGGGGCCTTTTGGGACTTCATGGGGCCACCTTGGAGACCTCTTGGGCGATCTTGGGGGCCTCTTGCGCCGTCTTGAGCCGTCGGAATGCCGAGAAGAAGCACATGCCAAAATCTGTCAAAAAAAACTCGGGAAAATCAATGATGTTGGCCTCTTCGTGCCCTCCTAGGAGACCTCCTGGGCCGTCCTGGAGGCCTCTTGGGGGCCTCTTTGGCCGTCTTGGGTCATCTTGAGGCCATGTTAGGCCGTCTTGGGTGCATCTTGGGCCGGCTTGGAGCCATTTTGGGGCCATCTTAGCCGTTTTGGAAGCCATTGCGGCCGTCTTGGAGGCCTCTTGGGCCCTCTTGGGGCCGTCTTGGCGGCTTTTGGGGCCGTCATGGGGCCATCTTGGAGGCCTCGTGGGCGATCTTGGGGTCTTCTTGGGCCATCTTGAGCCGTCGGAAGGCCGAAAAGAAGCAAATGCCAAAATGCTTCAAAACAAATTCAGGTTAATCCATGATTTTGGCCTCTTCGGACCCTCCTGGAGAACCTCTTGGAGGCCTCCTGGGCCGTCTTGGAGGCTTCTTGGGCCGTCGTAGGCCATCTGGAGGCCATCTCAGGCCGTCTTGGGTGCATCTTGGGCCGTGTTGGAGGCATCTTGGGGCCATCTTAGCCGTCTTGGAGACATCTTGGGCGTGTTGGAGGCCTCTTGGGCCGTTTGGGGGCCCTCTTGGGGGCATATTGGGGGCCTCTTGGGCCGTCATGGGGCCATTTTGGACACCTCTTGGGCGATCTTGGGGGCCTCTTGGGCTGTCGGAAGGCCGATCAGGGCGAATATGCCAAAATCTTTCAAAAATCTAAGGAACGTCAGTGCGTGCACGGGAAGGTTGAGAGCGAAACGACTTTTTTTCAAAACGAACCCGTTTAAACTGGGGAGACCCTGGGACTCCATAGCCTTTTTCGGCTCGAATGGCCCAGGTGCCTGTCGGACCTTGGGCGGCCCTTGCCCTGGGGCTTCTGCATCTGGCTCCCCTCCCGTACCAGAGCCCGTCCTTGCCATCGGCGCTCCCGCCCTGCGCGCTGGAGGCGGCGCGCCCGCCCGCCTGGCTACCGCTTGGGGACCCAGGCGACGACGGCCCGCCCAGCCCGGAGGCGCCGCCGTGTCCGTCGGCGCCCGCGGTCTGCCCGGCTGTGGACCTGGCTCCCGAGGCGACGGAGGAGGACCCCGCGGGCGTCCTCTTGTCGACGATCCCTGGACTGCCAGTGGCGCTGCTGCTGGAAGCTGGCCGCTGCGCGAGGCGCTGTTGCGGCTCGGCCCGACGGGCTGCGGAGACCACCGCGGCCGCGAAGGATGGCGCTGCTCCCGCGCGACGCGGGGCAGGAGTGGTGGAGGCGCCTTGCGCCAGCACAGCGACTCGTCGTCCGCTACAGCGACGACGCCGTGGATCACGAGCGCGTCCTCCTCTACCCGAGCTCGCCGCCGGGCACGCGGGCCGCTCGGACCCCCGACGGCGACGAGTACGAGGACGACTACTTGGGGGCCGACCCCGAGGCGGGGCCAGAGAGCGCTGCGCTGAGGCCTGCGGGCGGCGGTGCTCCAAACGGCTGGCCACGTCCGATCTACCGCTTCCGCGCCCCGGTGACGTCGGCAGACCTGCGGTCGGCCAGCCATCGCGCGCGGCCGCGAGATGGCGGAGGCCCGTCTGCCAGGGATCAAGCCGCCCACGGAGCCGCTCGAAGTGGGTGACCCAAGCGGCGAGCTGGTGGACTGGGCCGTCCTATTCGGCCGCGCGGCGCGGCTGGCGGAGGACCTGCCTGGCCGCGCTCTTCGGCGGCGCGGCGAGATGGGGCTGAGCGGCTTCCCTGGCCCAGAGGCGGCGGCCCCATCGGACCTCCGTGCGCGTCTGGGCCGGCATGCGATGCCGGAGGAGGCTGCGACGGCAGGGGCAGGAGGCACGGCGACGCCGCCGGCAGCGGACGGACCGCCTCAAGGTGGGGATCTTCGCATCTTGGAGGCGGACTTCGATGCGCAGGGCGAGAGGTTCAAGTCGTTCCGCGTGGCCTGCCGCGAGTCCTCGCAGGAGGCGTTCCCAGACCAGGCGATGGGGCTTGCGGCCCTGACAGTCTGCAAGAACATGGGGCGCCCCAACGGGGACCCACACCTGTGGCCTCGGGACTCTCCGAGGTCCAAGAGCTTGGGGGAGAGCGACAGGGCCGCCCACGAGCTGCGGGTGCTCTGCGACATCCTGTATTGGGCTGCCGCGCATGACCAGGTGAACTTGGGCGGGCTGGTGCGTCAAGGAACGGCAGCCCGACGCGCGGCAGGGCTGGCGGCGGCGCGCTCGGGCCCCGCCAAGCCCGCGCGGGGCTGCGCCCGCCTTTACACGGGCACCGCGTCGTCGGACGACGTCGCGGGCCTGGCGCTGCAGCAGTTGCGACGAGGAAAATCAAGGAGCAGCAGGAGGCCCAGTCGGTGCTCGCTCGCCTTCGGCAAGGGGCCCTGGCGCGACCTGCGCGAGAAGGAGGGCGCCGCCGCCGACGGCAGGAGCAGGGCGCAGGTGCCGACACCGCTGCCGACGGCGGGAGCCGCCGAGAGGATCGAGCGGGGCTGGGGGGGGGAGTCGATGCCCCCCGGAAGGGGCCATGACGGCCCCAGCGACCGGGGGGAACCCCGTCCCCGGCCGTGACACAGGGGTAGAGTGGGGTCGGATTGCCGCCTCGCGCAACGCCAGAGAGCTGTTTCCGCTGCCTCGCTGGAGCCTGCCGAGTCCGCCCGAGGTCGATTTCATCCGGGGTCGAGCTCTCTGGCGACGCAAGCGGCTGGCGCTGAAGATGGGCAACGAGGTGGTGGACGCGCTACTCTGGCGGGCCTCTTGGGCCGTCTTGGGCCATCTTCAGGCTATCTTAGGCCGTCTAGGGTACAGATTTGGGCCATCTTGGAGGCATCTTGGGGCCATCTGAGCCGTCTTGGAGGCCATCCTGGCCGTCTTGGAGGCATCTTGGCCGTCTTGGAGGCCATCTTGAGACTGTCTGGGGCAGGAAAACCGTTTGCAACCAGGTCTTCCGGGTGGCCAGCGGGGCGCGCCAGAGCCCCAGGGGGAGTTTTTTTGGAAAGAAAAAAAAACTATGGGATTCGGCACGCCAGGCGCACCTGCGACGAATCGACAGGGGGCGGCGGATCGAAGACGCCTACGGCGAATCACCGCCGCCCCCTGCCTTTGTGGAAGCGCCTATGTGGCCGAACGTCGAGGCCAGACCTGCCAAGCTATCGGACCATGTGTTCCCCGAATCGGTTTGGAAAGCCTTCGGGGAGCACGTGGGCATTTTGAAGGTCATCTTGGCCGCCTGGGGCCATTTTGACTCTTTCGGGCCTTCTTGGAGGACGTCTTGGGGGGCTCGTGGGCCGTCCTGGAGGCCATTTTGAGCGGTTTGGAGGCTTCTTGGCCGTCTTCGAGGCCATCGAGGGCGTCTTGGAGGCCCCTTGGGCCGTCTTGGGGCCCTCCTGGGGCCGTTTTGAGGGCCTCTTGGGATCTCATGGGGCTATTTTGGAGGCCTTCTGGGCGATCTTCGGGCGACCTTGGGGACCTCTTGGGCCGTCTTGGGCCGTCCGACAGCCGAATAGGCGCAAATGCCAAAACCATCAAAAACCTACATAAAATCAATGATTTTGACCTCCTGGAGGACCTCTTGGAGGCCTCTTGGGCCATCTTGGAGCCCTCTTGGGGGCCTTTTGGCCCCATCTAATCCGTCCTGGGTGCATATTGGGCCGTCTTGGAGGCATCTTGGGGCCATCCGAGCCGTCTTGGAGGCCATGTTGGCCGTCTTGGAGGCATTTTGGAAGCCATCTTGGCCGTCTTGGAGGCCATCTTGGGCGTGTTGGAGGCCTCTTGGGCCGTCTTGGGGCCCTCTTGGGGCCGTCTTGGAGGCCTCTTGGGCCGTCACGGGGCCATCTTGGAGGCCTCTTGGGCGATCTTGGGGCGATATTGGGGGTCTCTTGGGCCGTCTGGGGCCGTCGGAAAGCCGAACAGGCGCAAATACCAAAAGCCTTCAAAAGCCCAAAGAAAATCAATGATTTTGCCTCTTCGGGCCTTCCTGGAGGACCTCTTGGAGGCCTCTTGGGCCGTCTTGGAGGCCTCTTGACGGCCTTTTGGGCCGTCGTGTGCCATCCTCAGGCTATCTTATGCCGTCAAGGGTACATCTTGGGCCGTCTTGGAGGCATCTTGGGGCCATCTGAGCCGTCTTGGAGGCCATCTTGGCCATCTTGGAGGCCATCTTAGGGCCGTCTGGGGCAGGAAAACCGTTTGCAACCGGGTCTTCCGGGTGGCTGGCGGGACGCGCCGGAGCCCCAGGGGGAGCTCTCTTGGAAAAAGAACCAAAACCAAAACCGAGAGGATTCAGCACGCCAGGCACCCTTGTGATGAATCAACAGGGGGCGGCGGATCCTAGTGGCCTTCGGCCCATCCCGCCACCGTGCCTGAGTTGTGGGTCCGAGGCCTCTTGTATACGTTTTGGGGTGTCGCGGGGAGCCCCAAGAGGGCCTCTTGGAGGCGGTCGGGGCACCTCTTTGGGGCCTCGTTGGTATCTTTCGGGCCTCTTGGAGGCCTCTTGGGCGCCTCTTGGGGTGTGTAATGTACGAAGGTTTGTGGCCTCGGGGACGCGAATAGCGTATGATTTACAAAGGTGTATGGCGTCGGGGACGCGAAGATTGCGTAATTTACGCGGATTGCATCCGGTCTAATTTACAAAGGATTACTGTTTCGGAAACGCGACTAGTGTGTAAATGACACAAGGTTCTGGCCTCGGGGACGCGAGTGTTGTATAATAAACGAGGGTGTATGGCTTCTGTGGCGCGAGTATTGCTGAATTTACAAGGGTGTATGGCTTCGGGGGCGCGAAGATGGAGTAAATTACGATGGTGTGTGGCCTCCAGCATGCAACTATTGTATGATTTACGAGGGTCTATGATTTCGGGGGCCCAAATACTGTATAATTTGCCAAAGTGTATGGCCTTCGGGACGCGAAGATGGTGCAATTTAAAAAGGGTTTGCCACCTCGGGGACGCAAATATTTTATCAGCTACTAGGAGTGATTGCCTCGGGGACGCGAATATTGTATAATGTACGAGAGTTATGGCCTCGGGTGCGCGAGTCTAAAGTATTTGCGCATGTCCCACGACCCCCAAGGAATTCTGGGAACCCCAGAGGGGAGTGGTACATCCAATGATTTCTGGCTCCCCCCCCCCCCTCGCGCGTTCTGTAACAATTTGTATCAGGAAGCAGCAAGCAATGTTATCACATTGGAAATTGGAACCTCCTCCCCCTCCCCCTCCTCCTCCTCCTCCTCCTCCTCCTCCTCCTCCTCCTCCTGCCCACTACTTCGTTGTAGATTGCCAGACGTCACAGCAGGAGAGGCCGCATGTCAGGGCCATGGATCTGTGCGGCATTCCTTTGCCATTCCATGGCCATTTGAGGTCTCTTTGTTGCGCTGAGACCTTGCCGGGGGATGGAGGCCGGGCTGGCGAGGCTGCTCCACGACGTGGGGCAGGCGCTGACCACCGCCTTCGTCGTCCGGGCCTCGGTGGCCGACTGCCCGGACTGCTGGTGCAGTCCGGCCCTGCACTGCCCAGCGCTGCAGTGCACGTGCCCCAGCGGCGAGGGCACTTTGGCGGCCGCCGCCACCCCGGGGTGCCCCGGGTCGCAGCTGGCCTGGGTGGCTGGCCTCTCGCTCCTCCTGGGCGTCGTGCTCGGGGCCGCGGCCGTCTCGTGGGCCTGGCGGCCTCGCCCGAGGGCGCTTGCAGCGCCCGCCGCGGCGTCCGTGGAGGCGGACAGCGCGCCTGCGGGCGACGACCTCGTGCACCTCGCGCTGGAGCAGGCGAAGGCCTTCCGCAGGACGCCGGTTGCCGCCGCTTGTTGAAGATGGCGGCTGGGCCGCTGGCGGGAGGTTTCCACCTGACCAGGTATCGAGTGGGAGGCCCCGCCCTGTACCATGAGCGACTGGACATTTTCCGCTCAGGGTACGTGATGACCCCGGATTTCGACGACTACGGGGAGACCACGAGCCCCGACGCGGACGTGATGGAGATCCACTTCGTGCACGGGCAGGGCGGCAGGGCGGGGGGCGTCCAGGAGAACCGAGTCTACAGGTTTCGGCGCCTCCCCACGGCGGCAGAGGTCTGGGGCGCCCTCCGCCGCGGCGCAGCGCTGGGGCACGGGCCGTTGCCTGGCGGGCCCTTCCTCCTCACGCTGTCCGCGGTCAACTGTGCCGGCGCGCCGGCGGGCAGCATGCCGCTGGCGGACCCGACGATCGTGGTCCCCCCCCTGGTCGACGTGGCCGGGGCCCACCCCGCGGCAGCGGACCCAGGCGCGCTGGCGCTTCCTGGGGCGGCCCCGCCAGCCCCGCCGGCGGCCGCGGCCGCGCCGGCGCCGGCAGCCGCGGCCCCAGCCGCCGTGGCCCCCGCCCCCGGGGCGGCCGCTGCTCCAGCGGGTCGGGCGCCCGCGGTGCCAGACACAGCGGCGGCCGCGCCGCTGCCGAGCGGGGGGCCCGCGCCAGGCTGGCACTGGGTGGCTGCCGAGGACGTCGACGGCGCCGTGGCGTTCGGCGCGAAGGTGGCCGTCGGAGTGCCGGGCGGAGCGACCCTCGTGGGCCGTGCGGGTCGGCGCGGGCTTCTCACGTTGGCCGGCGGCGGCGGGGCCAGCGCGGTGCTGCTGAGAGACAGCGAGATCCCGTGGTTCACTCAGGAGCACCGCGGGAGCGACGCTCGCACACTCGAGATCCCGCCGGGAGCTGGGCAGCCAGGCGGCAACGCTCGGGAGTGGCGCGAGGTGGTGCTGCTGTGTCGCGAGGAGCCCGTGCCGGGGTTTGCTGTGGCCCCTCCGAGGACGGCGCAGTGGTGTGCCAAGTACCAGGTGAAGGAAGGGGGCCCCGTCCTCCATCATGAGATGTGGAAGTCGAAGCGGAAGCTGAACCCAACCGACTTCGGGGTGGACATGCACGAGACGCTCTCGAAAATGATCGAGGCCATGGGCACCGCCGACCACCTGGACGTCTACAACTTGGCGAGCGCGGAGCTCGGCTACCGTAAGCTCCAGCTCATCGAGCACTACTGGGACGACAGGAGCGCAGAGCAGCAGCAGCACAACATGCGGATGCCCTTGGAGGAGGCATTCGCATTCATGGGAGGCTCGAGGTCTCCCTCGATGGTGTGCCCGGAACTGCTCGACTCGGTGTCGAAGGAGCTGGAGCGGATCCACAGCATCAAGAAGAACGCGAGGAAGCTGAGGGAGGAGCAGAAGGCCAACAAGGGCGGCCGGGACGCTCCTCCCCCCAAGTCATGATGCTGGGACCGCCCCCGGGACTGCCTCGGCCCGGGGGTGATGCAGAAGAGGTGGGGGGCAGAGGTGACGACCACATGCAGCGGTCGCTCCTGCCCTTGCCAGTCCCTGACTGGTGTCTCGCGGCGGCTGCCGCCGGCGGCGGCGGCGGCCGCGCAGCGCGGCGTCGCCGCGCCAACAGGGCGCTGCAGGGCGAGCTCGTGACTGAGCTAGCGGTGGCGCTCAACCAGCTGGACGCCGGCTCGGATGACCCGCCGCGCCGCGCAGGCCAGGAGCCCAACAGGATGCAGCAACTTTGCTTGGAGCCTCTCGCCGAAAGCTGTGCGGCGATGGGCTCCATTCCTCCAGATTTGTCGACCGAGGTGGCCCTCCAGGAGCTCCAGGTTGGCGCCGGCTACTCCGACGGCGAGCCCGTCACGGTGGCCCCCTTCGCGCACGACCTCGTGTCTCTGCCAGCTGTGGGCGGTACGCCTGTGCCCCTGAGCCAGTTGCTGCGAGACGACGGTCCAGATATCGTGCGAAGGTTCATCACTTCGAAGGTTTTGCCAATTCAAAGCGCCGAGATTTTTAAGAAGGAGGCTGGTTTCGCACGCCCTTACCTGGACCCGGTGCTGCGGCAGCCCGCGGCCTACCTGGCCTTCGTCGAGAGGATGAGGGACGGTGGCATGCTGGAGTTCAGGATTGATGAGGGGGATTTTGAGGAAGTCGGTCTATTCACCGTTTGGAAGAAGGATGGTCGCCAGCGCCTGGTGATCGATTGCAGGGGCAGCAACTTCAGGTTCGGGGAGCCCGACAAGACCAGCTTGGCGTCCGGGGGCAGTTTCAGCTCCATCGAGCTGGCGCCGGGCGAGGTGCTGTGGACGGCGGGCGTCGACATAGCGGACGCTTTTTACAACGTGGGCCTGCCGCCGGAGCTCCGGCACCTCTTCGCGCTCCCGCGGCTTCGGGCAGCGCAACTTGGAGTGCGAGAGCTGGGCGGGCGTCCAGTTCCTGGTCGTGCTTGGGTGCGCCCGTGCTTGGCCGTCCTGCCTATGGGCTGGACGCATGCGCTGGACTTCTGTCAGAGAGTGCACAGAAATATCTTGCTCCAGAAGGGGGGGTTTGAGAGCGTTCCCGAAGTGGTCGATGGTATGCCGACGCCTCCCATCCAGGACGGGGCCTACACAGCCTATGTTGACAATTTCATTTCCTTTGGAGTAAATCCTGGCAGGCCTGCGGCCCTCCTGAGGTCGGCCCAAGAGGCCTTGAGCGGCGCGGGGCTCCCTCTGCACGATCCTGATCTCCCCGCCTCGGTGTCTGAGCAGCTGGGGTGGGTCTTCGACGGGGAGCGTGGAGCTGTGAGACCGAAGAGTCGTCGTGCTTGGAGGCTTCGTCTTGGGATCCAGGGATTGCTTGCTCGTGGGCACGCTTCAGGGCGACAAGTGGGGAAGATTGCTGGCCACTTTGCGTTCATTGCAATGTCGAGGCGCCCGCTCTTGGCCGTATTTAGTTCTGTGTATGCCTTCTCGAGGAAGTACTTCGATCGGGTGATGAAGCTGCCGCCATCTGTCCGCCGTGAGCTTCGCTGGGCCGCCTCCCTGATCCCCCTGGCTTGGGCTGATCTCAGGGCCACCTGGTCTCCCAGGATCTACGCTAGCGACGCTAGCGAGGAGGGGAGGGGCGTGTGCCAGAAGGAGGCCGACCTGGGAGCAATTCGTGGTGCTGGGAGGTACGGGGAGAGGTGGCGATTTCGACGACCAGCTGCTTCGCGACCTCGCGACTGCCTCTTCGAGCAGAGCGACCCGCCGACCGCCGACACCGCGAAGTCCGAGCCGATTGCCGAGATCGTCGTGTCGCCGGGGGTGGAGCCTGTCGTGTCGACGGGGGTGGCGGTGGAGGACCCAGAGAGTAACTTGTGGAAGGTCCCGGAGGTGGAGGAGGAGCTGCACGGGGGGAGGTGGCAGGTGGTGTCGAGCGGAGGGTGGGCCCGGGCCGAGAAGATCATCGTCCTCGAAGGTCGGGCCCTCGTTCATTCTCTTAGGCACGCACTTCGCGACTCGAAGTCCTTCGGTAAGCGTATCCTCTTCCTCTGCGATAACATGGGGCTCGTGTGTGCTATGGAAAAGGGGCGCTCCTCAGCCGGGGGAGTCCTCCGCGTCGCCCGGCAATGGGCCGCCTGGTGCCTGGCGGGCGCGGTGCAGGCCTCGGTGCGCTGGATTCCGTCTGAACGGAACGTCGCCGATGCGCCGTCGCGCCGCCACA
>CAUYUJ010018136.1:77500-93089 GCA_963575745.1 Prorocentrum cordatum
GTGAGGGGTGGCACCGAATTTCAGAAATGTGGCAAATCCTTGTGTTTTTGGACCCTGACCCCGCGGATCTGCGTGAGGGGTGGCACCGAATTTCAGAAATGTGGCAAATCCCTTGTGTTTTTGGACCCTGACCCCGCGGATCTGCGTGAGAGGTGGCACCGAATTTCAGAAATGTTGCAAATCCTTTGTGTTTTTGGACCCTGACCCCGCGGATCTGCGTGAGGGGTGTCGATTTCGAGCCCCCCCAGCAATTCAGACAACGCGCCCAGGAGGTGCTAAAATGTCGGTTTGGGCCTCCCCCCCCCTCGCGCGGTCAATCAACTAGTTACAGTAACCAGCAAGAAGCAGAACTGAAACACTGGAAACTACAAGCTACAACTGGTACAGGAAACTGCGAACCTCGCGCCTACAGCCTGGTGGCCCCACAAGGGGGCCGGCGGATTGCCTCACCATTTCGGACCCGAAAGGAGAGAGGGAAGGACATCACGGCAGAGAGGGAAAGAGAGAGGGACACATGGGCGCCTTTGGTGCTGGGAGGCGCCAGGAATTTGAAAGCTAGCCACCCAGACGGTGTGGTGACCACACCGCGTGGAGAGTCAGTGGGGATTCGGGATCACCGCACGGTTTTAGGACTCGGGTCGTTCTCCGAGGACGTCTCGGGCGACCAGGGCCCCCAGGGTCCCAAGTTCGAGTGGTGTCGGGACTGTGCGGTGAGGTTCTCTTGGGATTCCGAGGTCACCGCGCAGTCTGCCACAACACGGTTTTGGGACCCCCACGCCATGAGTCGCCATGAGAGCAGATTCGTGAACCCCTTTTTGCTATCCCGGCTTCTATCCTCCTCCTCCTCCTCCTCCTCCTCCTCCTCCTCCTCCTCCTCGCCCAAGAGGTTGCCAAGCAGTACGTGCAGCACGGGAGCGCCCTGGCCGCCACCATCTTCGAGATCCAGACCGGCATGATCGACCGCGGTGCCGACCTCTCGCCCCTGTCGCAGTACCCGCACGAGAGGGAGATATGTTTCCCCCCGCTCACCGGCATTCCAGGGCAAGGATCGGCCCAGAGATCCGACGCTCCGGCAAAGTTGGAGCGGGTGGTTTTGGGTTGTCTTCGGCCCCTCGGGGCCCTCGCCGGGCCTCGAGAGCGTCAAAAAACGACTCAGGGAGTGGTCTGGACCTCTGGGGCCCACGCATCGAAAAAACTGGAGCAGTCGGATGTCTGGGGGGGAGGGACAGGCACAGGGGGGAGGATGCATGGACCCCCAGTCGCCCACGGACCACCGATCGGGGCCCAGTAGCCCCCGACTTGCCCAGGAGCGTGCGGGCCCACCGTCAGGGGCCCCTCGCCGATCCATCGGCGATGTATCGCCGATTCCAGGTCGATGCTTCCCCCCCCCCGTGCCTATCCCCCCCCCCCGATCGTCGCCCCATCAGGCATGGAGGTGCTCGGCTCGCGGATCGAGGGCAGCATCCTCTACATCTCGGAGGGGGGGCCGGGCGTGGCAGGAGCGGCCTCGCCCCTCGCGTGCCTCGTGCTCGTCTGGGGCCTCCCAGGGGCCGTTCGTCAAGTCGGGCCCGTCCCTCTACAGGAGGAATGTTCAAGAATAGTTTGAAGTAAGATAGTCTGGGGGGAACATCATTTCGAACCCTCGGGGCTAAGCACCCCCCAGGAAGCCCCAAGAACAGCTCAAGTTCCCCCCACACCAACCAAGAGCTTCCTGTGCACTGACTCTCTGAAGCTCACGACTGCGTTCCGAAGAGACCCCACAACGCATCTCTAAGAAGTCTCACCCACAACCCACGCACAATGACGGGATGGGCCGAACGAACCTGAGCTCCAGAATGCAAAATTGCAAGCAGCCATCGAGAGGCGTTCTTCTCCTCATCCTCCCCTCTCCCTCCTCCTCCTGTTGCTCCGCCCCTTCTTCCCCCTCCTGTTCCTGCTCATTGTCTTGTTCCTTCTGGACACGAGCACAGGCACCCAAAATACCGCAGACAAACCATCCAGAGACCTCCACGCCGCCTCTTCCCCCCAATTCCCCCTCCTCCTGTTTTTCCCTCCCCCTCCTCCCCCTCCTCCTCCTCTTCCTCCTCCTCCCCCTCCGCCTCCTCATCCTCCTCCTCCCCCTGCTTGTGGTGCTCCGGCTATTCTCACCTCCCGTCGTCGACACAAGCGCTGGCGCACTATTGCCCCTCAGCGTCAAGAAGCAGATAGGCAAGCCGCTCACCCTTTCATCGGCGAGAGTCGGCACGGGAACGACGAATGCACGGCTCGCCCAATTAGTTCGCGATGGCACGCTGACATAAAATTGGGCAAGTTCCCCGGCAAGTCCGGGTCAGAGAGATGCCAGACCAGGCAATTTTTAGACACCCCTCACGAGGATCGTGGCCTCCGAGGGGAAGGCGCCATCGACTCCCCCCCCCCTCCTGCCCCAAGAAGCGGCCAACAGGCTTCCAAGGAGCCAAGCGGCGCCCAAGAGGCCCCCCAAGAGGCCGCAAAGAGGCCCCCAGGAGGCCCCAAAGAGCGCTCCATGTGGGGCGGCGGATTGAGCGAAGCGATTGAATAAAATAGTCTGGGGACGACTTTTTGTGTATTTTTGATCATTCTTGAATTTGTTTCGACTATGTTTTATTTTTCGTCGCCGCGGCCAGGATCGCCTCGAGGAGCTGGCCGATCTCGTCGAGGGTGGATGTTGCTAGCTTCGCATCTTGCGCAAGTTTATAAGCATAGAGATTCACAGGAGGAACAGGTACCCATACCTCTACCCTTCGGCCGTTTTCCCATTTTTGTGGGCCTCCTCGGAGGATCTCGTCGCCACCGCTGGATTCGCCTCGAAATTCTGGTCGGAACGCACCCCAGGAGAGGTCCGGGGGGTAGCGTTATCGGCACCTTTTGGTTTCCCCAGAGATGCCAAGCTTTCGCATGCGACCTGGGGACTGAAAACGCGCACCCACGTAAACATCTATCTTCTCCCCTCCCCCTAAACACCCCCCCATTCCATTTCAGACCAAACAGGGACTTGAATATACAAGATCTCGAGCGGTGGGCTGGGCGGTAGAGCCGCCGCTGCCTCCATCGGCCCTCCTCCGAACATCCAGATTCGCCTCAACGTCAACTTCTCCGCCCTGACGATCGACCAGGTCATCAACAAGCGGAAGCGGCTCGTGACGGACATGTGTAAGAACTTGCGGTCCGAGGTCAGCACCGCGGTGGAGCGGTACCAGTGGGCGGCGACTGCCGGCCAGTATTCCAAGAGCGAGGCGGCTGCAACTTCGGGGGCCGTGCGCGACCTGGCGTGCAGGAAGCTGACCAGCTTGGCGGAAGACGAGGCGGCCGAGCACTTCAACAACGACGTGGAGTTGCTCTCCTCGATCCGCATGGCGCTGGAGATCACCGACTCCGTCAAGTGGCTGAAGAGCAGCGTGCTCCGAGAGGCCGCGGAGCACATGCGGAAGGCCAAGCTCGAGAGTGCGGCGGCGTGTGCGGAACGCCACGCCGAGGCGAGCAGCAGCATCGAGTGCAAGCTGCTGGAGCCCATCACGATCAAGCGTGAAGACACCAGGAGGCTCCAGCTGACGCAGGGCAGCGATCGCCTTCACATCCTCGACAAGCTGCAGTTGCACGAGGTTGCTGGGGTGATTCAGGTGCAGGAGCCGCACCGGCTCTTCAAGCTCGGGAACGTGCATGCAGGTTACACGCTCTACAGGGTAAATCAGCAGACGGACGTCACAAAGCTCCCGCACGAGCTCATCAGCGAGAAGGGGGCGGAGCTGACGTTCCAGAGGCCGCTGTCTTCGGAGGAATTGCAGAAGGACCTCCTGGACATCCTGAGGCAGACAAAGACGGACGCCGCGAGCGTCGAGAGGCAGGTTCTCGAGGTTGCCCGGGCGCTGGCTCTGAACCCGCTCAGGTACAACCTCTTCCTCAAGGGAGCCAATCTGGATGCCGACTCTGGGAGGGTCCTAGCACGGGCTCTCGAGACGAACAGCACTCTCAAGGACGCTGTCTTGTCAAGGAATCGCCTCTGCGAACAGGCCTCGGAGTATATGAAAGAGATGCTGCTCCAGAACCGGACGCTTAGAAGCCTGCTGATCGACGGCAACAATTTGGGGCCGGCTGGGGGAAGGCACATGGCAGAGGCTCTTGAGGGAAACGACACTCTCCACAATCTGCGCATAGGGCGGAATGGCATCGGAGAGGAGGGCGGTTTGGCCGTGGCCGAGGCGCTCTCGAAGAACAGTTGCCTCAGGACCCTGAACACGGGGTTCAACAAGTTAGGACGCAAGGGCGGGGAGGCGTTCGGGAGCGCCTTACGCTACAACACGTGTCTCGTGGCCCTTCACATCGACGGCAACAAGCTCGGACCTGAGGGCGGAGCGTCAATCGCGATTGCCCTGGAGACTAATGCCACGCTCAACCGACTGTGGATCCCGCAGAACGAGCTCGGCGACATGGGCGGGAGAGCTTTTGCGAAAGCACTGCGGTCGAACAAGTCGTTGGAACACCTGGGCATTGCAGAAAATGGCATCGGCTCCGAGGCGGGCGCGGAGATTGCTGAGGCCGTAAAGGAAAACACGTGCCTGAAGTCGCTGCGGATCGGGAGCAACGAGCTCGGAGCTCGAGGCGGCAGGGCGTTCGCAGAGGCGCTCCGGGCGAACGGCTGCCTCACGACGCTGGAGCTCAGCGATAACAATGTGCAGGCAGAGGCCACCATCGCCATTGCCGAGTCTCTCCGAGAGGTGAACACGACCCTGACAAGGTTCGACACGGTGAAGAACTCGATCGGGGTCGAGGGCCTTCGGGCGTTTGCAGGGGTGCTGGAGGGGAACACGACGCTGAAGGTCATCAAGCTCCAGGACAACGGCATCGGGCCTGGCGAGGGTGAATTCTTGGGCCCCGCCCTGGGGAAGAATGTCGGCGTCACCACGTTCTGGCTGGACGGCGCCGAGCTGAGCGGGAAGGCCATGGGGGAAATGCTGAGGGCGAACGCCACCCTGGAGGTGCTTCGGCGGAGGACCACAGTACAGATCCAGCTCGTTCTTCCCCCTCTCCCCTCGCAGGGGGGAAGACGAATCAGGTGGTTCTACATAATTGTGCAAATCCTAGGTGCTGGCCTTGGCGGGCAGCGTCAGTTCGATTGTGATTGACAGCATGAAGAGTGCACTGGCAGAGAGCGCCGACAGCCAGCTGCAGACGATCCACCTCGCCAGCGGCGACGGCTTGAAGCAAGACATCGAGAGTATGGAGAGGACTTTGAAGGATCGGGTCGGAGGAGGAGGAGGGGGAGGGGGAGGAGAAGGAGGAGGAGGAGGAGGAGAAGGAGGAGGAAAAGGACGAGGAGGAGGAGGAGGAAAAGGAGGAGGAGGAAAAGGAGGAGGAGGAGGAGGAGGAGGAGGAGGAGGAGGAGGAGGAGGAGGGAGGAGGAGGAGGAGGAAAAGGCGGAGGAAAAGGAGGAGGAAAATGAGTAGGAAAATGAAGAGGAAAAGGAGGAGGAGAAGGAGGAGGGGGTACGAAAGCTGCTGCCTGCAGCTGTTGTCGGCCTTGCCGCTGGGGGCCTTCGTCGACGCCTTGGCGCCTCTGGCGCCGGGAGGCGCCGGGAACAGATCAGCCACGCGAGCTGCTCCGCCAACCCCTCCTTTCCCTAAGGGCTTGTCGACTTTTCGCCAATCGATTTGTGGAGATCGAGCCAGATAAATCCAGGTAGATGCCGATGAATCGAGGTAGATCCAGGTGAATCGAGATAAATCCGAGTAAATCCAGGTAAATCCAGAGATCTCCAGGGAAAGTTGGATCGCGGCCGATCCGGCGCGAGTCGAAGGACGGCAGAAGTCGTTAAGCTTTTCACGATCCTTTGCCTCGAAGATCACCGCCCACCAAACCACCCCAACCCAACCCGAAGGCCCCGATTTGCCTGAAGGGGGGGGGGTCGGGGAGCATTGAGAAAACACGTCTGAAAGCCGCACCCCCCCAACCGGAAATTCTGGCGAAATTCGAGTCTTCGGGTTGGATTGGGGCGGCCTGGTAGGTAGTCAGACGAAGAGAAAGCGGCACAAGTCTAATTTGCTGGCGCTCCGCGCGGATTTCTTGGAACCGCGCTGGAGCCTCCCCAGCGGCGCCTCCAGCGCCGCCCCTGGCGCGCTCCGCGCGCCAGGGAGGGGTGCCCAGCGCAGATCGACGAAGTCCGCGCGGAGCGCCAAAAGCTCATGTACATGCTGCTTTTCCTCGCAGGAGCAGGAGGAGGAGGAGGAGGAGGACCCTCTCGGCCGACCCGCGAGGAGAGAGGGAAGGACATCACGGTCAAGATTGGCTTGGGCTAGCCGCCTTGGCACTGCGACGCGGCGACGACGCCCCCCCGGCGTGCGAGCACCCCCGGGCGACCATTGTAGGAGAGCGATTTGCGACGGGAGGCAGCGCAAACATCGCGCAGCTTGAGTCGGCGGCGAGCGAAAAAACCACGCACGAAACCCAAAAAACACAGGGAATGGACGTCCGAGCGACGGCCAGAGGGAGGGAAGTGAGAAGGAGAAGGCCTTCTCAGAAGGCGGCGGGACTTCTCAAGAGCCCTCGCACCTTCCGAGAAGCCTCCTGTGTCTTCGGGGAAGTTTTAGAAAACTCCTCAGAAGGCCCTGGGATGTCCGTGCCTTCTGAGAAGGCCCGCCCCTTTTCACTTCCCCCCAGGCTCGCCGCCGATTGATACAGCGACCTGCTCAAAGATGGCGACCATCGGAAAAGAGAGCCCAAACATAAACGTTTCGGCTGTCCGCGCGGATTTCTCGGATCGGCGTTGGAGCCCCCCCTGGCGGCGCCTCCAGCGCCGTCTCTGGCGCGCGGAGCGCGCCAGGGAGGGGAGGGGTCCAGCGCAGATCAAAGAAATCCGCGCGGAACTCAAAAGTGTATGTTTATGCCGCGTCTTGTTCTTCCAATCAGGTTTGCTATCGTTCTCCCCTCTGGTCGAGCCGACCAGCCAAGAGGGCCACAAGGGAGCCCCAAGACTGGCCCACGGGAGCCCAGGGCAGACCCAAGACAGCCAAAATAAGGCCCATGAGAGTTCGCCGAGAAGTGAAGACGAAAGGTGTCACATGTGACGGCTCTCCTCCGCCTCCTCATCCTTCTCCTTCTTTTTCTTCTCCTCCTCCTCCACCTCCTCCTCCTCGTCCTTCTACTGATTACCACCACCACTAACACCACCACCATCAGCATCATCATCAGCAGCAGCATCATCACCATCATCATCGTCATGGACATCGACATCGGCATCGCCGTCATCATCATCATCACCACCATCATCATCATCATCATCATCATCAAGCCATCATCAGCAGCATCATCATCATCGACATCGACATCGTCATCATCATCATCCTCACCATCATCAGCATTATCATCATCATCATCATCATCAGCAGCAGCAGCATCATCATCATCATCATTATCATTATCATCGTCATCATCAAAGCGAGCCGCAAGAAATCTTAGAAAGGCCGCAAGGAGCTCCGCAGAGGCCCCGGTAGATCATTCAGAAGTCCAGAGAAGCTTTATAGAGGCCGCAAGAAGCTCCCCAGAGGCCCCCAGAAGCCCTTCAGCCCCCTCAAGGAGTTCTTCAGCCCCCCAATCGAATCTTCAGCCCCCCCAAGAAGATCTTCAGATGGATGCCCTTAGAGGCTCGTCATATGTTTTTGTATCAGATATGAAGGGGGTCTGGGTCTCTTCCCGCAGGCTCACCCCCAGTCAACATCTTCAGATGCCCTAAGAGGATCGCCGTTCGATTTTTATCGGGGCCTGGATCTCATCCTGGAGGCGAACCTCCCCTTCTGCCGCATTCGAGAGTTTATAGGGTCCACACCACCCCTGGCCACACAAACACCCACCGGGCCACACAAACACCTTCTCTCGGGGGCCCCCGAGTTCCCTGGTTTGAACCCCTCCGGCCCCCCCCCATTCCGGTTGCAAACTCTCCCCGCGTTGGACATGGGGCCCCCCCGCCCCTGGTTCGAACCCCCCCTTTGCAACTCGAGGATGGCCCCCCCCCCCCACCCCCCGGCTCGAACCCCCTCTCACCTTGAACGGGGGGGGCCGCCCCCCCAGTTCGCTTCGACTCCTTCCCCCCTTTGGGGGGAGGGGGTCATGGTCAGGGAGGCCAATGTCCAGGGGAGGGCCCCCCGTAGGACCCTTCGTTTGTGCGATTACAACCGGCGTTTTTTGTTCTACACGCACGGATAATCCTTGATAGAATTATATCGAATTGCTGTCGATTGTATTCCTATCGGTAGAGAAGGAAGGGGGGAGGGCGGTGAGGAAGTCCTATTGCTTACGTATCGCGATTCCACTGCGCTCGCATTGGAAAGGAGACGGAGACAGGAGGAGGGAGGGTGGAGGCGGAAGGGGGGGGCGCGGAATCTGACCGCCCTTCCTTGCCCACCGATAGCAATCCCGACTGCTTTCCCATCGAATTCCTATTGGAAGAGGTGGGGGATGGAGTGAGGTGGTTATCTTGCTTCTTATTGCAATCCTATGCTAACTGCATTGGAGGAGGAAGGAAGGATGAGGAGGGAGGGCGGAGCAGGGGGGGGGGCAGCGGAAACTTACTAGGGAAACAGGAAAAATCATGGAAAAGCTCGTTTTTCCAGAAAGAAAAATTTGTGAAAGTTGAAAGAGGGCAATTGTCAAAGGGTTCGTGGCTTTTCTTATTGTTCTTTGAAAACACATTTCAGTCCTTGACGGTTTTCCTGGGGGAACGGGAGGCATGGCTCTTTGGCTCTCTGCAGTCATCCTGGCTCAGGGGATGCAGTGGGCGCTTGACACGCTCACTGCATACTCAGGGGCCTTCGGCGTCGGCGCGGTGTTTGGCACGCACCTGTCCTCGTCCCAGCCCTGTATCTGCCACTGCGACTTTGGGCCAGATCGCGGGCTCCTGGACGTCATCCAGGGGCAGCTGGACCGCTGCACAGCGGCTGGGCTGGCGCAGGTGCCCACGCGGCCGAGCCCGGAGACTGGCTGGGCGGCGACGTGGTGTTGGCTGCTCACGGGGCTGGCGCTCGGGGTCATAGCTGGAGTACTCATCGGAATCTACCTTGCGCTCGCCTTTGTTGGACGGCTGGACTGGCAAGGAGGAGGCAGCAGGGCCATCAGTGACAGGCCCCAGACGCATCCAGTCGGACCAGGTGCTGAAGTTCAGGCGCAGCGTCGACCAGAGGTGGTGACACCGTTTACTTCTCGTATCAATGGCTGAGGTTCTGGACACAGATTTGATCCAGGTGTGCATCGATTTCCCGGACGACCCGAACATTCGCTGGCACCACAGAGTTTTGTTGTATGAGTTGGGGCCAGGACGGTGGGTTGCGAGTACACCTGACTTCGGGATCGAGGTGGTGGATCTCGCGAACCACCGAGTTGTACCTTTGAATCGTGCGACACGCTGGCCGGAACGAGTGCGGGGAAACGTGTACGGGTTCGACCCACTCAGCGAGGAGCAGAAGGAGGATATCCATCTGAGGAGGCTGCAGCTCGCGCGTGTCTTGGGTCACAAAGTCACACCCAGTGCCTCGGCGGGAGCTGCGAGACGGTGGAGAGTGTCCGACCCTGGACACGTGAGGTTCAACAGTGAGCTCGAGGACGCCGACATGCTGCCGGGGAACCGAGCTGTGGTCAGAGGGGACTGCGGGCTCTACCTCATCGACGAAGGAGAGGAGGATTGGGTGAGTGTGGAGCGTGTTTCCAATCGGCAGCTGGACGAGTGGTTGGAAAAGAAGAGGAGCGGGCCCGGCAGAGACCTGCGGATTCATCCGATCCAGCGGGACAGCGCCGGGCGCCGCAGCGCACTGTTGAAAGAGTCGGTCAACATGTTCAAGGTTCCGAAGTTCGAGGACTGGCCCTTCGATGGGCCGTCGGCAGCCGACGAGGTTCTGTCCGAGGTGGCGAAGGCGGGCCTCGAGCTGCACTTGTACCCTACGTGGTGGGAGAGCAAGAGCGGGGTGCACCCGCAGAGCAGCGTGGCTCGGGAGGTGCGGCTGTGCTTCGATTACCTTCGGTGCTTTCAGTCGTACGACCAGCTGAACCTGCCCGCGCTGTCGGGCGTCGAGTTGATCTGTCGCCGGGTCATCGTCTGCCAGCGAGCGGTCAAGAGGAACCCGAAGAACCCAGATTTTTCGGGGTTCGAGCGCATCCTGCAGGCGTCCTTCGACGACAGCGGGGGGCTACGGACCTCGGATTTGACAAGTACATGGCCGAGTCCCAGAAGACCGATGCCACGGCGCTGAAGCAGTTCAGGCTGCGGCAGGAGGAGCTCGAGGCGGACAAGAAGAGGCAGGCCGCCAAGCCGGGAGGCAAGTCGTCGTCTGGGTGATGACGCACGCGCCGGCGTCAGCCGTTGGGCTGGCATCGCGGGGCCCGGGTAATGCTGGCGCCGGCGCGCGTGAGGGCTCTGGCCCTCGCTCTCATGACCGCGAAGTTTTGTTCCACGCGGAGTCGTTCCCTCTTCCTCGGCCTGCCGACGAGCGAGGCGATCGCGCGGCCGCGCGCCGCTTCCAGGTGGGCGCTGGGAGTCCTGACGAGCGTCGCTTCATGGTGACCAACGCTGCGAGCGCACTCAACGGGCTGGCTGGTGCTCGTGCTGGAAGGCCATTGCAATTGCGACGGCCTGGTTATAAAGTCGGCGGCCCCTCTGATCCTCAACGGTCGATCTTGGGACGAGTCGCCAGGAGGGTGGGCGACGCGTTTCCCGCCCCAGACGACTTCGATGCGAAGAATTCTCTTTCTTCTCTAATGAAATGCAAGGATATGCACAAAGTTGGCGACGTCACCACTCGGGTGCCCATGGCGCTTGGGCGTCTGAAGATCATGAAGGGCGACACCACTCCCAAGGATGCCCTCGACCTGGCGGGGGACGACGCGCAGGAGCTACTACGAGACCCTGGGCGTTTCATCGAGCGTCCGCCGGACCATGGTGACAGCCGAGGGGTTCCTCCACGTCCATATATGGATCCAGGGCTGAGGGGCAACTCACCGATGCTGCGAGAGCTGGTCAGCCGTCTCCACTCGCGCGGGCTTGTCGTGCACCGCAGGCGGGTGAAGTCATTCATTGGCCTCTTCACGGTTCTGAAGAAGGACGGCTGGTGGCAACGGCTGATCATCGAGTCTAGAGTGCCTATTTGTTTTTCATCGTCGGCCTCCTCACTCGTACTCAGCCACACCAGGGGCCCTCACTGGGTTGGATGTGTCGGCCGACTCTTTGGGAGTGCTGGCTGACGGCCTTCAGCTCTGCGGCTGCTCAGTGGATTTCCAGGACGGTTTCTATCAGCTGCGGTACCTCCCCCTCTCCGACTGGTTTGGCATCCCGATCAAGACCACCGCGGGGGAGGCCGGCATCAGTGACGTTTACGACAACGTTGACGGCCAGGATGTCTGGGAGCGAGTTGAGCCGGGCGAACGCGTCTGGCCGTGCTTCTGTGGAGTGGCGATGGGCTGGTCGCGGGGCTTGTACATCTGCCACTCGGCGCTGACCGACGGACTGATCGTGGCGGTCGGCCGCATGATGGCCTGCAGCCGTGAGGTCGCGGAGCGACAGTTTGCTCGAGACGGCTTCCCGGCTCCGCGCCTCTCCAAGGGCCGGCCCGTCATCGCGCCCTACGTAGACAACGGGAACGCGGTGTGCCACGACGTGGCCGACGCGAAGCAGGTGCACAAGGAGATGGTAAGTGAGCTGGTCTCGCGGGGATTCACACTTCGGGACCTCGTTGAGTTCGACGAAGACTTGGACACGGTGGGCTTCGTGCTCAGCGGCTCCGACAAGTGCTGGAAGCATCGGCGGTCTCGCTTCTGGCGGCTCTACTGCGGAGTGGGCCAGCTACTGGCCCGCGGGGGCTGCACGGGAGATGTGATGCGCGTGGTGCATGGGCACTTGGTGAACTTCTTCCTGCTCTCGCGGTGCTGCCAGGGCATCTTGCAGGAGTGCTACCAGTTCGTTCAGGAGAACATCGGGCGCTACCGGCGGTTCAGTGACACAGTTGTCTCCGAGCTTCGCACGTGCCAGGGGGCGCTGCCGCTGGTGGCGGCGAGGCTCAGCGACCCGTTCTACGAGAAGGCCTTCATCAGCGACTCGTCTACCCACGGCTACGCGCTTCACCAGGGCTACTTCAGCGGGGCCGAGCTGCGGGCCGTTGGCCGCTGGAAGGAGCGCTGGCGCTTCGCCGACGAGGAGGGGGCTCTAGGTCTCGGCCTTGAAGCTAACGGGCCAGGCCTCGACGCCGACTTCGATTGCCTGGGCGAGTCGTTCGATCTGGACGAGGCGCCGATGGGCGCCCCACATAGGCCGGCGGCCGCGGGGACCGCCGGTGCCCGGCCGAGGTCGGTGAAGCCCGACATGGTCCCTGGCATCGTGCCGGCGCTGCCCGACGAGCTGCTGGACGGTGCCCGCTGGCCCAGAGTGCTGGTGGGAGCCTGGGGCCGGCGGGAGGCGATCCACATGAGGGAGCGTCGTATCTCGCTGGCAGGGCTGAGGCACGCGGTCGCGGACCCCAGGGCGCACGGGTGCCATGTCCTCTCGGCGGGCGACAACCTCTCGGAGATCATGGCGACCGAGAAGGGGAGAGCGGTCGACCACGGGTTGAACGCGCTCTGCCGTCGGGCAGCTGGCCTCCAGCTCGGTGCGGAGATCCGATGGGTGAGGAGGCATGTCGAGTCGGAGCGCAACCCGACGGGCGCCGACTCCCGCCTGGCGGACAAGGGCGTCCTGAAGGCGGACGAGGCGCTGCGGCCTGGCCGCCTGGCCGGGCGGCTGCGGGCGGCGGCTGCTAGCCGAGCGGCTGCGCCGGTGCAAACGGCCGAGGGCAGGAGCCCGAGCCGCCCACGGAGCGAGCGCCGGACGAGGAGGCCGTTGGGCATCCTCGAGTTGTTTGCCGGCTGCGGACGCCTTTCGGGAGCCTGTGCGCAGGCCGGCCTGCGCATCCTGTGTCCGATCGATGTTGCGAACGGAAAACACTTCGACCTACTCAACTCACGTGTTCAGCGTAGGGTCATCCGTTGGATTCGAGAAGGAAGGGTTTGGCATGTTCACCTGGCTCCGCCATGTACCCGGTCTCGGTGGAGAACCCGGCCTCATCTGGGATATGGGCCTACGAGCCATTGAAGAGGGAGCTCCGGAAGAGCTCGTGCAGTCTTGTCAGGTACGACGCGTGCAGGTACGGGGCCCCGTTCAAGAAGCCTACGATATTCTGTACTAGCGTGGTCTCTCTCGGGGCCCTGGATAGGAGGTGTAGCTGTCGAGTCCCCCACGAGATCCCCGAGGGCAAGGTCAGGGTCGAGGGCCCGAGCGGTCGTCCTACTTGGCGTTGGAAAACATCGTTGGCCGCCGCGTATCCGCCTGGAGTTTGCCGCGTGCATGCCGCTGGGCTCAAACAGGCTGCTCCGCCCGGGGCGTTTCTTCGAGCGGGGGAGCCAGCGCACTGTCAGCCTTGGGCCGATGAGCTGGCGGGCGAGGTCGGGGTCGCCCCGCAGCTGTTCGCCACGCCGACGTGTCCACGGCGGTTTGCTACTGGATGGGAGCGCCCGACAGGACACGCCATGCGCGGGTCCAGCGGCGAGAGAAGGCGGTTCGAGCGAGTCGGTCCACGCGGCCGGGCTCACCCTCCTCATGTTCGACACCTACCTGAGGATCTCGGAGGCGGTCTCAGTGGGTCGGCACCAGGTTGTTCCTCCTCGAGCCCGCTCAGGCCCTCGGAGCTTCTACTCGCTGATCGTTGCACCGAAGGAGCTCGGGAAGCCGACGAGGGCGGGTGCCCACGGCGACCCGGTCCTCGTTGGCGAGACGGCACCAGAGCGCAGGCCAGTCCTGCGAGCGATCCTGGGCCAGATCCTGAAGGCCATCAGGCCCGGAGAGTACCTCTTCCCGGGCCTCACCGCCCAGAAATACGAACTGATCTTCAGGCGGTCTTGTCGGGCCCTGAACTTCGGCGACTTCAAGCTATGCCCACACAGCCTCCGACACGGATGGGCCTCAGTCGACGCACTCGATGGGATCGACACCCTCACGATCCAGAAGCGTGGTCGGTGCAACGTCATCGCTTCTTGCCAACAATACGGGAAGAAGGGCCGCATCTTGAAGCAGCCGTCCATCCTCGGCCGGGCCCGCGTGCAGGAGTCCGCGGATGAGCTGGCATAGCTAATGTCGAGGCTGCCTCAGCTGCTCTTTTCTGTTCTCAAAGAAAGAAGGAAGAATGCTTGAGACTGTGAATGAGGTTACCCACCCACCCACCCGTAGGCCCCAGGGGATCCTGAAGATTGCGGGGAGCTGTTGGCTCACGAGCGTTGCGACCGAATTCTGTGTGATATTCACCCTTTGGTTTATTTCACGATTTGATGTATCTGTGAATGCTCTCGTGCTTGTACGTGCCTGTAGGCCCGACCCGTCTGATGAAAACATGTTGCCAGTCTGACGGGTCACCTTGAGTGTTGTATAGCCTTTCCGGGCACTCCGCTTCCCTACCCCGGCCGCCTAGTGTATCGAGGAAAAGTCTTCCTGATGTTCCTGTTTCTTTTTCTTGGTCAGCTTCCGAGCCCCCGTTCCCTCCTCCACCCTCCCTCCTCCTCCTTTCTCACTATATTTCCGAATGCAGATGCCAATAAGGAACCCATACGACCTCCTCACCGCCCTCCTCCCTTCCTATTCTACCGATAGGAATCCCGTTTGCAGTCCTATCGCATTTTTATTGGAAGGGGAAGGGGATGGAGCGAGGTGGTCATTTGTTTCTTATTGCAATCATATTGCAAGTGCACTGGAGGAGGAAAGGGAGGAGGAGGAGGAGGAGGAGGAGAAGGAGGAGAAAGAGGAGGAGAGGAGGAGGAGGAGGAGGAGGAGGTGGAGGACAGAGGAGGTGGAGGAGGAGGAGGAGGAGGAGGAGGAGGGAGGAGGGGGAGGAGGAGGCGGGGGAGGAGGAGGAGGAGGAGGAGGAGGAGAAGGAGGCGGAGGAGGAGCAGGAGGAGGAAGAGGAGCAGGAAGAGGAGCAGGAGGAGCGGAAGGAAGAGGAGGAGGAGGGGGAGAAGGAGGAGGAGGAGGAGGAAGAGGAGGAGGAGGAGGAGCAGAAGGGAGGGGGAGGGAGGAGGAGGAGGAGGAGAAGGAGGGCGGAGGAGGAGGAGGAGCAGGGTGGTAGTGATGATGGTGATGATGATGATGACGATGATCAAGGTGGTGATGATGGTGATGATGATGATGATGAGGAGGAGGATGATGATGAGGAGGAGGATGATGATGGTGCTGTTGATGCTGATGCTGCTGATGATGATGCTGCTGATGATGCTGATGATGGCGGAGGATAGGGGGTGAGGATGAGGGTGATGTTGATGGTGCTGATGAGGATGATGCTGATGATGATGGTGGTGGTGACGGTGGTGATGATGATGTTGATGATGATGAGGAGGAGGAGGATGATGATGAGGATGATGTTGGTGATGATGATGATGATGATGATGATGATGATGATGATGATGATGATGATGATGATGATGATGATGATGATGATGATGATGATGATGATGATTGATGCTGATGCTGATGCTGATGATGATGCTGATGCTGATGCTGATGCTGCTGCTGCTGCTGCTG
>CAUYUJ010018136.1:93189-105689 GCA_963575745.1 Prorocentrum cordatum
GGGTGCCGCCCCCCCGCCAGACGCCTCGAAATGGCGACCGATCGCCTTCCCTCCTTCCTTGTCCCCGTCCTCGTCCTCCTCGGCCTCGCCCTCCCTCCTCCTCCGAATCTGGGCGTGTAATCTCGCGCTGGAGTGCGGGGGTATGCGCGGTCCGACGAGGCCTGGCGGTCCTGGACCAGTTGGATGAGCGTCTGTTGGGGAGGCCCCCTGAGGGCACGGCGGATTGGCGGCGGCTGCCGTTTGCGTCCGCGCCGCCGGCGTTCGGAGAATGCCGCAGGCGCAGATGCGACTGGCGCGCCGCCGGACTTTCTCAACAGTGCTGCGGCACGGACCCCGCGCAGGGATGTGGGCACAGGCCCATCGAGGTTCTGAGCGCTGCGCGTGCAACCGCCCCCCCCCCAAAAAAAATGAGGGCCCGTTTGGCCACGAAGGAACGGGTTTCGCTGTTATCGCTGTCCGTAAAATGGGGCCCGTTAGGCCAATGATTTCGGTGTTTCCGTCCTACAGCTCGCTGCGGTCGCTTACGTCCCTGGCTCGACGTCCGACCTGTGGCTGCCGTGGGCTCGGCGAGGACCTCCGACACCAGTCCTCGCTCGCCCCGGCACGCCCGACCCGACGTCCACCTGACGCCCCAGTGAACAGCCGACCGCCATTTTCCTCTGCAGACGTGCTGACCTCAGGCCCAAGGGGTCCGCCGGGGGGGTGCCCCCGGTTCTCCAGGTAAAATAGGGCCCGTTAGGCCATGCCGGAACGTGGTTCGCTATTATCGTTGTCTGTAAAATGGGGCCCTCTAGGCCAACTTATTCGGAGTTCCACTCATACAGCGCGCCGTGGTCACTCGCCCTCCCTGGCTTGAGCGGCCGCAGCCCGGCTTGCAGGCAGTGCCCCTCACTGGGGCCACCCCCTGCCCAGCCCCCGTCGTTCCGCCTCTCCGGGCGCGGACCCCAGGTGTGCTGACCGTGATGACTCGTGGGCCACAACGGGGCTGTGTTCCACCCGCCTCTCCTTCGTTTCACCCCTGGCGTGTCACTGCACTCCCACGGTGGCCGCCTGTCGTGCAGTCAGAGCTCCGGCCAGCCCCCACCGCTCCCCGTCCTTGGGGCTTGGGCTGTGGGGCTTCGCTGGCAATACCGACTCGTGGACTGCTGTTGGGGCCGCGGTCCACCTGTCCAAAACCGGCCTCCGGCTTGCTATAGTTGCGCTCACCCCTGGGGCGCGTCTCCCGCGCCACCGGGCGGCCCACCAGGTCGGGGGGCCCCCCCCCGCGGTGCCTGGCCTCGGCCCTCTCGCCGGGAGGCGGCTGTTCTCCCACCGCACCGGCCTCTGCCATGCCGCGCAACTCGCGGATCCTCCCCTGGCCTCGTCGTGTGGTGGTGCCGTCCCTCACCCGCTCCGACTCCCGGCCTTACCGCTCAAATTGCGGTTCCTCTTTCTGGACTAGCGGCCGTCCCGGCATCGCTTTGTCCAGCACTCGCTGGCACGTGCGGTTGGTTCCCTCGGCCCCGGTTTCTGCGTGCCCGAGGTGCCCTTCCGCTTGTCATCATTTTGTGTGTCAGCCTTGCGCGTGGTGCCCATTCGGGCCCGTGTTGGGTCAACCTGACACAATTTCACGCACTGGTACGTGGTGACCCGCGCCATTTTGGCTGCGTCGCGGCTATGCCGCTTCCCGCACGCGTGCGTACTGCTGCCTCGGGGTCCTTCAGTTTCCGCCACCCTGGGAGTTGCAGCCTGCCAATGCGCTCGCCTCCTGGCGTCAATTCTTTGGCCGACGGTACTTCGGACCACCCTGGTTCTCGCGCTCACGCCGACGTCCGGGGCCTCGCCTTTGCATTTCTTATTCCTACCTCGACTGGCGATTCGTTGGCCACGGCCACCCTGGTGCCCACGCAGTCGCTTGAGGTTCGGTATCATGCATTCTCTCTCGGAGTTGTCCCTGGCCGTCGTTTATATTCCGATGTTTGGCGCCTCCGACGGACTTGCATCTTTGCACGCTGGCAGTTCCACTCAGTTGCAGTCCCTCCAGCCATCCACCTGCCGTTGGGCCGCTGCGTGAGGTCTCGGCCGGCGTAGCTGTTGCCTTGCGCGTCGCCTCTGCCTAATTAGTCTCTGCGTAGCCCGCTTGGACCTGACCCGTTGCTGGCGCGCTCGCCCGCGGCCGCTGATTAAAAAGTATCCCCACCAGCCCGTCCAGAAATGAGTCCCAGGGGAGTGGAGGTGATGAGGGAAGCGGGGGAGCATGCAGAATAACAAAAGGCGGGGTAAGCCGCCATATACCCCAAGAGGGGAAGGATGTAGGAGGAGTCGTCGTCGTCGGAGTAGGAGGAGGAAGAGGAGCAGGAGGAGGAGCAGAAGGAGGAGGGGGAGGAGGAGGAGGAGGAGGAGGAGGAGGAGGAATATGAGGAGGAGGAGATGGAGGAGGGCGAGGACGTGGAGGACGAGAAGGAGGAGAAGGAGAAGGAGGAGGAGGAGGAGGAGGAGGAGGAGGAGGAGAGGGAGGGGGAAGAGGGAGGAGGAAGAAAAAGTGGAGGAGGAGGAGGAGGAGGAGGAGGGCAATGGCGAGTTTGGGGGCCTCTTGGGCCGTCTTTGGGGCTTCTTGGCGGTCCCGGGGGCCTCTTGCGTATCTCGGAGAGCCTCTTGGGGCCTCTTCGGGGTCTCTTGGGAGCCTCTTGGGGCGCTCTTGGGGCGTTTTGGGGAGCTTTCGGGGCGCTCTTGGGGCCATGTTGGAGGAAATCTATCAAAGAAGGGGGGGGTGAAATTAGCGCTGCCCCTCTAGAGTGCCTCGAATCGATTCTTGGGCCCCAAAAGAGGCCAAAATCCTTCCACAACCTGGAGAAATTAATGTTTGTGTGCTTTCTCGCTTTTTCGCTCTTGGAGCCGTCTTGGGCCATCTTGGACGCCCCAACGACCCGCGGAACCCCCCGTCCAGGTCCAGGGGAGGGGGTAGGGGGAGGGGTAATCGATCGTAATATCAAGTGAGTTTGGGCTTGCAGAGCTCCGAGAATAGTTCTGGGTCCGGAGTGCCCCGTGAATGAGAGATTTCTTTGTGCCTTGATCGAGTTGTCGTCACAGTTCTGATCCATCCCATGTCGATTTACGTTACTTTGCGCGCACGTCACTGTGCGCCGGTGGAGATAGCTGCATCGTAGCACGCAGTAATGTTCTCCATTGGCTATTATTTCTCTTGCTCTCCCAGCCTTGTCACCCGCGGAAAGGGGAGTCGCCCAGAAGTGCCGAAGCGTTTTTGAGGGGCGCACCCTGGGCCCGCTAAAGGCCGGTAGACTCCCCTGAATACCCTGCGTGGCGGGGCTGGCCTCCTTCTCTTCTTCCTTGCCGATACGACCTCGTCTGGAGGTGCGGGTGATACGACGGCGTTGCGAGTGGACCTCGCACCTCCGTTCCCGGACCCCACCTTTGTCTCCCGCGGGCCCGAGGCCAGCATGGAGCAGGCGGGATTCGGGATGGGGCGCGCGCGTGTGTGAGGTCCGCTCATATCACACGACGTCGGTTTGGGGGGGTGAGAGGTGCGAGGGGGGGAAGCCGCTCCCCTTGAAGCTGGATGTTGGGCACGCAGGGACGGAGAATACCCCCGCCATCCGGCGGATCGACTTCCGTCTGCGAGCGCCAGAGAGACCGGTCCCAGGGAATGGGTCGGAACCTCAGAAAGTCGACGTTGTGACAAAAAATCGCGGCGTCAGGGGTTTGGGACCACCACCACCACCAGCACCACCACCACCATCACCACCACCACCACCACCACCACCACCAGGGGGACCACCTCCAGCGAGGCGGTCCACGATGCCTCCCGAGTTGGGGACGCAGGGGATGTCTCGAGCGAGAGGGGGGCGCCGCACCACCAGAGGAGGACGCTCACAGGCGCCTCGCGCTGGTGGTGGTGGTGGTGGTGACGCCGCCCTTCCTTGTCCCTGCCCGAGGCAGAGGAAGAGGAGGGTCGGCATGAAGCAAGCGGGTTCCCGATGGAGCGTGCCTCATGTTTTGCTCCGCCATTTTCGGGTTCGCGTGGCTCTCGGAGGATGAGGACGAGGGAGGAGGACGAGGACGACGACGAGGAGGATGGATCCAGCGGGCCCCGGGACTGTCAAGAAAGTGTTCAGGACGAACATCGGGTCTGAGGGGATGCCGCCAGGCCCAGGCGCCGTTCCCTTCAGGACCCGCCCATCTCCTGCGAAACTGAGCATCGATGCTTGGGGCCTTGTGGGGGGGTCCTGAGGCCTCCGGAGACTTCAGGGGACCTCCAGAGAGTCTTCCCCAGAAACAGATTCCGCTTTTTTATTTTTTAGCCTTTTCAAATCTGGGCGTTTTGAAAATGTCACGACGTGCGTTTTGGCTCGGTTTCGGGGGGTCATGAATCGACCCAGCTCGAGAAATCTTTTTCTGGAAAATATGGTCCGGAGCTCCGAACGTGAGCACGTATTTTGGGAGCTCGGGGTCTTCTTCGCTGTGGAAAGGAAGCGCACCTCTTCCCCCACTTGGTCCCCCTCTCCACTGGGGCTGGGCCGCAGAGTTTTGAAACCCGATTACGAGGATGCTCCGCAAAAGCGGCACAGAGAGTATGCCCCCATACCTTCTGGGGAGGGGGGCCTGGTGTCAGGCAGTGGCGAGGCGTCCTGGCTTTCCTATGGGCCCACTAAAGTCTAAGAACCGCTTGTGGTTAGCACATTTATGGCTGAGACCGTCTTGGTTTTATACATCGGCTTTCTGTTCTAAGGCAGGTGTTTTGTATTAGATTTGGTTGGCCTTCTAGGAACACGTCGTGGTAGGCCTGAAGGACTGCTGGGACGGCCGGTCCCTGCTCAATGGTGGGGTAGGGGCGTTTCTTTGCTCACCCGTTCTCCTCTCCTCCCCACGCGCAAGGCGCACACAGGTGGGAGCGACGTGACGGGGGTCCACACCCTGGAGATTCTGCTGGCTTGCGCCACTCCACCGACCCCCCAGCCCCCCTTCCTGTCCCCGCCCCTCTCCGTACGCTCCTTTCTCCCCTCCTCTCCCCCTCTCCTCTCCTCCTCTCCTCTCCCTCCTCTCCTCTCCTCTCTCCTCCCCTCTCCTCTCCCACCCCTCTCCCTCCTCTCCCCTCCCCTCCTCTCCTCCCTCTTTCTCCTCTCCTCCCTGGACAGCAGCCCTGTGGACAGACGTTGAGATGGCCTCGCCTCGCCGCGCCGTCGGCTGCTGGCGCCCCTCCTCCTCCCGTCCTTCTTCCCTCCCCTCCTCCCATCTTCCTGGAGATGGGGGCGCGGGACCCAGACCCCCTCGGGTAATGAAAAATCATGACGTGGGGTTATATTTTCTGCCTCTGGAGGCCCTTACCAGCCCTCGGGACCGTCGAAAAACGACTCAGGACGAGAAACCGGTCCAGGGGAATCGGTCGAGACCTTCGGGGTCGACGTAATGAAAAAATCATGACGTCGGGGGTCTGGATGCCGGGCACGCAGGGATGGGCAACACCCCCGCCATCCGACGGATCGATTTCTGCCGTCCGCGAGCCCCAGAGGTCTCGACCCCTTCGCCTGGGGGGGGGTCTGCCGCCAAAGATCCATCCGCTGGCGGCCCACACGATGCCCAGACTCGAGGAGACGGCACAATTGAAGCAGAGGCAGTCCGCCCGAGGTCTGGGCTGGGATGTCAGAGGCGACGATAGTAGGGCGAATAGCCCATGGGGCGGGCATTACGGTGGATTCTGTATGAACGTTCGATTCCCATCGCGCGCCCAGTCACCCCCGGGTGGGCCCCCCGGGGGTCGGCGCAGCCTGGCCATCCGCATCATGCCCAGCACGGCGGCGTCCGGGGCGCAGGCCACGGCGACCCACCGGAGCGTCTGCCGGGACGCGTGCTCCAAGGATCAGAGGAGGAGGAGGAGCAGGAGGAGGACGAGGAGGAGGAAGAGGAGGAGGAGGGGGAGGAGGAGGGGGAGGAGGAGGAGGAGGAGTAGGAGGAGGTGGAGGAGAACCCCCCCATCCTCCCTTCTCCCCCGTCCTACTTCTGGTAATTAGTGGCGGTGGAAAATGGACCCATCGAGAGAGGATGAACATGTACTCGTGCCGCTACCCTTGCCTCGTTTTCGCCTCTTCGGGCTTCCTGAGAGGCCCTCGTCGCCACGGCTAGATTCACATCGAAATTCGGGTCAGAGCGCACTCCAGGAGAGGTCCAGAGAGTAGCGGTACCGGTACTTCCCGATTTCCCCAGAGGAGGCGACCATGAGGTGGCAGGAGGGCGTGAGGCAGCACCGCGCCCAGAGGTGCCCCCGATGTGTGTCTGTCTCTCCTCATCGATCATCGAGGAACTGGAGATATTCAGAGGAGCAAGAGGTCAAGGCCTCCTAGATAGGGTCCGAGTAAATGGGGCCGGAGGATCGCGCCGCATGGCCGATGCATCGCCGATGCGGCTCGATGTGGAGCCCGATTGCTTCACGTCGACGTCGCCGATGCATCGCCCACGTCGAAGATGCATCGCCGGTGCATCGCCGATGCATCGCCGATATGTCGGCGATGCGGCGAGATCCCCCGACCCCATCTACTCCGACCCCATTTAGGAGGCCTCTAAAGAGGTCAGGGTAATGATGCGTTCCAGGATTTCTGAGTTTTCCCGGATGTCCCTCATTTCTTAATATTCCGCACAAGGTGCAACAACGAGGGCCGCCAAAGACTCTGGAAGTCCTGGAACGCATCCGGAGCCAACCTTATCAGTAAGTCGGGCAAATAGTCAAACATAGTCTAGGGACGATGTTTGTTAAGTATGTTTGATTGTTGTTGAGTTGTTGTTTGACTAGTTTCGATTAGTCGTCCTAAATGCGCATGTGGGAGGACAGGCCCGACCTAAGCTTATCATGGTATCGCTCTCGTCCTAGAGGCATTCGCCATACCTGTCGCAGGCCCGCGCGCATGGCTTGGGTCGGCGTGGGGCAGCACCGCGCCCAGAGGTGCCCCCGACTTGGAGCCGGCTGGGGGTCTGAGGTGGCCCAGCACTGGTCCTGGCCAGCAGGAAGGAGGAAGCAAGAAGGTTCTGGGTTCGGGAAGGTTTCTTGCCTTTTTCGGTCTTCTGGGACCTGGGACAGTCAAAAACGATTCTGATGTGAAAACTGCACCAGATGGACCCCAGGAGGGGTCCTGGGACCGATTTTGAATGGATCTGGCACCATCCCCCCTCTTGACCAGCTGTCCCGGGGTCCAGCCAGCTCTGTTCCCCTGGCTGCCTCCAACCCCTTTGTCTGTCTGTGTTGCTCGAGACACAGAAAGTGAAGGTTTTCGCATGGCCTGCCGCAGGCCCGCGCGCATGTCTTGGGTCGGCCCTGCAGCCCCCCTGGCGGCGCCTCTGGCGCTTCCGCTGGCGCGCCCCGAACGGTTCCTGTGTTTTTGTTGTGCGAGGAGGACGAGAGGATGAGCATGATCCGCATCTCCTTAGAATGGGGCCTTGATGAAGTGATTGCACGAGTGAGCAGGTAGATGGCGGGATAGGCAGGAAGGAACAGCAGCGTTAGTGTAGTGCGGTGGGCGGGTGTCGTCACTTTGGCCCAAAACAAGAAGAAGAAGAAGAAGAAGCAGGATCCGAGGCTGTTCGGTGGAGATGCATGTTCGGGCCGCCATGGGGCCCACATATATTCGCATCCACCACCCTGTGGGGTCCCTATGGCATCGGTTCAACTTGCGGTGGGTAAAGGATCTGTGACTCCCCATGTCGAAGATGACGAGATGGCGGCGAAAGAGGAAGCGGAGGAGGAGGGGAAGGGGAGGAGACGAGGTGGCGGAGGAGGACGCGGAGGGGAAGGAGGCAGGCTGGGAGGGGGCGAAGGGGAAAACTAGGGTGTTTTCACGACTAGGAAAAGCTGAAACACGACAAGAGAAAATTGAAACACGACAAGGTACAGCTCACTCACGACAAGCAACTTTCGCCACCCACTTTCGCCACCCACTTTGTGGGTGGCGAACGAAAGTGGGTGGCGAACGAAAGTGGGTGGCGAACGAACCTGAAGGAGGAGGAGCGCACGGCGCCGCCGTGATCGCGTCGTTTTCGTCGGCGTCGGAGGTTTCCTCTTCCAAGGCCCCGGCGTGCAAAACCCGGCGCCGCAGGCCCCGCTCGCAGTTGAGCGCCTTGGCACTGCCCGATCTGAAGGCTTGCAGCCCATGCCGCCACAAAGGGGGGTGGCGACGGGGCCTCCCCATCCTCATCCTCCTCTCATCCCACTGTTCCTTCTGAGTCTCCTATCCCTGGTCTTCCTCGTCCTCGTCATTTCTCCTTCCAGCAACAGCCTGCGTGGACAGTGAACAAGGGAGGGGCGTGACAACGGCGTCGATCGTTCCCCAAACAGTGCTTGCGCGGAGGGATTCTTAGTTCTGGCATCGGGAACTGGACCTGTCTGGCGGTCGTGGTCGCCATCCCCACCCCGTCGCCGCCCGTCGACTGGGACTGTCTGATGGTCTGGCGGCTCTGCGGTCGCCGTTGGCACCCCGTCGCCACCTTGTCGCCCGCCCGTCGATTGCCCCATACGGCGAAGGCCAATTAGTCCACACCACGTAGATGAGCACGTATGTTCCTGCCACATAGATTGCACCACATGTTTACGCCACGTGGCTCACACCCCCACGTTGCGCCACATAGATTGCACCACACAGCTTGCACCACATACACTGCAAGGAAATACTTGTTTGGGGTCAACAGTTGGTAATATTTCACGCCCAGTGGCACGCCACTGGGGGCCGGCGGATCCCCCGCCAGTGCCGGCGCGCACGGCGCGGCACCGCAGGTCGCGCTCACGGCCGAGCATTTTGTCCTTGCCCGATCGGAAGGCTTGCGGCCCATGCCGCCGAGCGCATGTTTCTGCCCGATGAACGGGGCCTGGGAGAGATTTTCGCGGGGGGAGATGGGGGGTTCTTGGTTGGGTTTTTCGCCAGGGTGAAGTGTAGCGGCGCCCCGATGGGGGCCCGCGGATTCCCCTCCAGCCGCAACGTTGCGCACGCGCAAAGCGAGCGGAGGCGCCACGACGGCCGAGTTTCGCTTGCGCCGCAAGGGCGAGGCGGCTGCGAAGGCACTCATGACGGCCGAGGGCACTCCTGGGGCTCTCAGCAACAGGAGCCGCCAGGCAAAGTTGCGCGTAGTGGAGCGGTGCTCTCCGTGCATGCTCGCGAACACTTGTGGGGAATTTGTGAAAACGGGGTTTCTCGAGCGCGCCGAGGGCGCAGCGCCGCGCAGCCCGCCGATGGCGCCGCGATGCCCGCCGCGCGCGAACCCCGCCCAGGGCGCCGCCCTGGCAATGAGAAGGCTGGCGCCAAACCCGCCGTTTTTCTCGCGGGGCCACTTGCGAACGCATCTGCAAATCCAGGAAAATATTCTTGACGATTCGCGTATCCCCACCAGCCCATCCAGAAACGATGCCCAGGCGAATTGAGCTGACCAGGGAGGGGAGGGAGCACACAGAGTAACAAAGGGCCGGGGAAACCGCCTTGCCCCAAGAGGGGGAGGATAGATGAGGAATCGGAGGAGGAGGACGGGGAGAAAGAGGAGGAGGAATAGGAGGAGGATACGAGCGAGCAAAGTGGCCAGAGGCCTCTTGGATGCCTTTCGGCGTTTCTCTGGATGTCTCTTGGGAGTTTTTTGGACGCCTCTTGGGACGTATCGGGGGCCTCATGGCGGTCCTGGAGGCCTCTTGGAGCGTCTTGGGGGCCTCTTGGGGCCGCTTGGAAATCTCTCGGGGGTTTCTTGGGCGCCTCTCGGGGCCCCCTGGGCGCCTCTCGGGGCCCTCTTTGGGCGCTATTGTGCGACATGGGGGCGCTTTTGGAGCCATCTTGGAGGAGAGCGATCAAAAAATGGAACAGCCTCAATTAGCGCTGCCCCTCTAGAGCGCCAAAAATCGCCTCTTGGACCCCTCTTGGAGCGCTCTTGGGCGGCCTGTCTCGGGGCCCCCCCGGGCCTCTCTTCGGGCCCTTCTCGGGTCACATCGGGGCCATCTCGAGGCTTCGAATGGCCAGCATAAGCGAAAAGGCGCGAAAACAAAACACATTGATGTCCCATTCGTTTTTGAAAGATTTGGGCCCCCTGGGGGCCTCCGCGCAAGGCTTCACGGCCACTTGGAGTCGTCTTGGGGCGATCTTGGGCCCTCCTGGAGCATCTTGGGAGCCATCTTGAGCCGTTTTGGCCCATTTTGAACCATCCTAGAGGTCATCTCGGGCGCTCTGAGGCCCTCTGGGAGCCAGCTTGGGCAATATTGGGCGCTCCAATCGGTCGCGAAACGCCCCGCCCAGGCGCGGAAGAGGAAACGCGTTCAACCACCTGCGCCGACAGGGCTGGTGGGATTACCTCGCGGGCCTCCGCACCACTCGAAGATTGGTTTCATGCGCCTGAAGCGCCCGCAGGGCCAGAGGAGCAAAACAGGTCTGCCGAGCGTCGCCGAGCTTACTTGTGAGTACAGGGCGCTTGGCGCTGCCCGCAGCGAGCGCCGAGCCTGGCTTCGAGCGCGGCAGCTGCGCACGCACCCAGACAAAAACATTGCCGCGGAAGCGGTGCCGCTCTCCAGCTGCATCCGGCAGGCACCGCCGCCGCGCCGCGAGCCCGCGCGATCGGGGCCCGGCGGTTCCCGTTTTAGGGCGATGAAACCAACGCCTCGTTTGAGACATCCTCAGAATTTGGCTTGCGAGCAGAGAAGCCCAAGGCACCAAACAAGCAAACCACCCGAGACATCCCACGATCTGAGCGCGAACGGGCCGCGCAACCATCCCTGGTGGCCCCCCGTCGGGGTCTTAAGCCCGCGCTTTTCGAGACATCCTCGTCATCTGCGAGTCTGGGCGCGAGTGAACCTGAACGCGTGCGAGTGCGAGCGTGGATGAGCCTGCGCGCGAGTGAGCCTGTCCATGAATGGTAACCACTTTGACCGTCTTGAAGCTGTCCTCTCCACTGCTCGTGCAAACACCCCGCCCTCCCACCCGCAACTTGGTTTGCAAAATCTCTTAAGACCGCGACGGCGGGTACCACGTGGCACTTGGCAACAACAGCGACGCCGACGACGACAGCGACGACGACGATGACGACGCCGCCGACAATGACTACGACGACACCGACGACGTCTCCAACGACTTCGACGACGCCGACAACGACGACGACGACGACGCCGACGACGACGACGACGACACCGACGCCGACGACGACGATGAAAACGACGACGACGATGACGACGACGACGACGACGATAACGACGACACCGACGACGACGGCGACGTCAACGACGCCGACGACGACGACGGCGGCGACGACGACGACGCCGACGTCGACGACGACGAAGACGACAACGACGCCGACGACGACGACGAAGACGACGACGACGTCGCCAACGAAGACAACGAGGAAGGAGGGAGGACGACGACGGCGACAACGACGACAGCGACGAGGGGGGGGAGGACGGCGACGACGCGAACGACGAAGAAGGAGGAAGGACTGCGACGCCGACGACGGCGACGACGAGGGAGGCGGGAAGACGACGACGACGACGACGACGGCGACGAAATAGGAGGGACGACGACGAGACGCCGACGACGGACGACGACGACGTGGGAGGAGGAGGAAGGACGACCACGGCGAAAACGACGATGGAAACGACCACGACGCCAGAGAGGACGACGACGACGAACACGAGGAAAGTCAGAGGACGGCGTAGGCGACGACGACGACGACAACGACGCGGGAGGAGGGAGGACGGCGACGACGACGACGACGACGCAAGAGCGCGCGCGCACGCTTTTGTTGAAACTCCGTGTTGCGAAGCCTTGTGCTGTTGTAGGTTTGTTGGACGCGATTTTGAAATCCTCCCGACACCGATGGGTTTTGAAGGTTTTCGGCATGCGCGCGCGACGACGCGCGCGCCTGCACTTCGCCCCGTTGTTTGCAGGGGATTCTCGCGACGGCGCACGCGCAAGGGCGTTCGACAGATTTCGACATGAGCGCGCGCGAAGCCCGTTTGCTAGCATGTTGTGGAAATCTTGAAAAACCTATGGTTGTCTCAATCATTTGCTCCACTTGAAGCTGTCCTCTCCACTGCTCGCGCAAACATCCCACCCTCCCACCCGCAACTTGGTTTGCAAAACTTTTTTAAGACCGACTGCGACGACAACGACGACGACACCGACGACGACTCCGACGACTTCGACGACGACAACGACGCCGACGAAGACGAAGACGACGACGACGACGACGCCAACGAAGACGACGACGAGGGAGGAGGGGGGACGACGACGGTGACAACGACGACAACGACGACAAAGACGAGGGAGGAGGGAGGACGGCGATGTCGCGAACGACGACGAAGGAGGAAGGACGGCGAAGCCGACGACGACAACGACGAGGGAGGAGGGAAGACGACGACGACGACGACGACGACGGTGACGAAATAGAACCGACGACGAGACGCCGACGACGGACGACGACGACGACGCGGGAGGAGGAGGACGGACCACCACGGCGACAACGACGACGGAAACGACCACGACGCCAAAGAGGACGACGAC